>CM051470.1:5324632-5664632 GCA_028015225.1 Carex myosuroides | reverse complement strand
TTAGGTTGTGTTCCTGCAACAAGAAATTTTGAAAAATATGATACCTTTTCAAATCATCAAACAAAATATTACTTTTTCAAAATTATTAAAAAAAAGTCTACATGAGCCCTAATTTTTTACCTAACCTCCCTCTCCCTCGATCTCATTTATTCCCGCTAGGTTTACAAGCTTATAGTTATATTATGTTTTTACCAATAGCTCCCTACAAAACAAAGTAATTATCAAACTCATAGATAACATGTTTTGAAGAAATATTTATGCTGCATTAGAAATATTCATCAGCCCTGACAAGAATACATCACTAACGTGAGCACTTTATTGCTCAACGCAATTCATTAAGAAAGCTACTGAAGTTCTGACATCTGAATTTTTTTTTGAAATATTTACTACACATCTTTTTTATTTTTTTCTCACAATTCACAAAGTAATTTTTAGCACGTAGTTTTGTTTGGCTCCCGGTTTTCAAATATCCTGAGAAAATATAAAACCTATAGTAATTAATAAAATGAAAAAATGAGCCTTTTTTAAATGCATTATAATTATCAATTTTAACTTCATTGTTCATCAGATGTAAGGTTCGAGACTTATCTCCACATGGAGTAGCTTAAATCTGAAGAGATGAGCAGAAATATCATAAGAAAAAAATACAGCATGGCACTCACTAGTACAAAAAACACCTTCACCGACTGTTAAAAAACACTTATACCGACTGTTATTGAGGCGTCGGTGATGGCGGCGACGGTATAGATAAATCTTTACTGACGGCTGAATAACAGTCGGTGTAGGTACCAACACCGACGGTTTTTCAAAAAAACAGTCGGTGTAGGGTACCAACACCGACGGTTTTTCAAAAAAACAGTCGGTGTAGGGTACCAACACCGACGGTTTTTTCAAAAAAACAGTCGGTGTAGGGTACCAACACCGACGGTTTTTTCAAAAAAACAGTCGGTGTAGGGTACCAACACCGACGGTTTTTTCAAAAAAACAGTCGGTGTAGGGTACCAACACCGACTGTTTTTTTGAAAAAACCGTCGGTGTAGGTGCCCAGCACCGATTTTTTTTTTTTATTTGCACCTGTAGACGTGACAACTGGCAAGCATGTAATTTCTACACCGATAATAAACAATAACTCAATAATAACACAATAATAACACAATAATAAACACAATAATAAACAATAAACACAATAATAAACAACATAACTCATATTTCATTCACAAAAAAACACACTATAACAAAATTTACATATATAACACCATTTACATATCCTATATAACACCATTTTCTTGGAGAGGAAACATGTAATTTCTTTGTAACAACTAAAGTTCTGCATTAATTTACAAGTTGATCTACAGAACAACCTTTCGATGTAAACTCTTAACTCAGTTTTCCAAAGATTATGCACCTCATATTCCTCATATTCCTCCGAAGCATGTAAAGCTGCCGCAGCTGCTCTGTGGGATTTCTCAGTGTTTCCTTCATCAAGTATTAATCCATGGAAATAGTACGCAGCAGCCTGACATTGATGTACTTAATTATATAAGTCACCCATCTAAACAAAAATAAAAACATGAGCATAATCTAGATTAGAATAAAATGGAGAAACCTTAGATTCTAGGAATTTCCACTTGATAAAGAGTTGGTGTTTCTTCCCCCAGCCGTCTTGCAAAGGAAGTACTGCAATGTTATCCTGAGCCTATACAAATCTATTTTTCAGAACCAGTACAGGAACAGGTGGGTAGTTACCAGAATTGGAGACCTAATACAGTGAAAGAAGTACCTGTTGCCAATACTTAACCATCTCACAAGCTAACCTTCTTTTTACTGCAAAGTGTAGCCTTTGGGCTGTCAATTGCCATGCCAAGTTGCAGATTCACTGCCTATTTTCAAAATATAAAGGAACACAACACAAAAGATAAGTAATTTTTACACAAAAGGTTATACAAGTTGGATAACTATTGGAGATTGCAGTACCTGACCCAAGGCTTGCAAGCTTATAGCCCTTAAAAAAGCGAGTCAAACAGAGAAAGATAAATTACCAACATCTATCTAATATTTTTCATGTTGTCTTTAAATGCGAAGCTATCAAACAGGTATCATGATAGGTTAATTAAGATGTATGTTCAATTGTTCATGAGTCAGAGAAGTAATTCAAAATAAATATATTAATCTAGCAATTAATTTAAGTTTTTTTTTATACTAAAAAGATTTGATTACGTGCTACTAGAGAATTTTAAAATAGCACATGTATTCTCCAGAGTTGTCATTTTACATCAAAACATTTGTTTGTTTATTTTAGGTCATGGTGATCTAATTTTATACTTGAATAGTTGATACATAGAAAAGCAATAAAACAAAGAAAAAGATACACTTGTTTTTTTCAATCAGAAAAATATCTGTATTAATTTCTCCTGTTTTCTTGGTCCAATAAAATTAAAACCTAATAACTAGAGAGGTACAGTACCTTTTTTCTTCTCTTTCTCTATCCCTTCTAAAATCCAAAAGTTTCCTAGCTAGTGGACCTAGCTTTGGATAATCCACCACGCCTGCACCTCCGCCACCTCCGACTCAAACCTCCCTTCCTCCTCCATTATCTGCACAAGCAGTCAATTAAGTCAAGAATTATTGAAGTTAATTTAATCCCTCATGCATGTTAATTAGAGAGTATTAAGTTTTGACTATTATAACTACTAACAATAAGCGAGTTAGTCAATATTTACACTGTCAGTTCAAAGTAACAATCTACTATAATTAATAGGAAAAAAGATCATCTGATCAAAATCAATTCGAGTTAGATTAGATCAAGACATGCAGATGCCTCGGATTGAAATTTTTTCGTAGTATTTTACAGAACTGATCTGACCTATACCAGTTTCAATTCAGGCAGTATAATTCTACAAATCTCACTGATATGGAATCACCTGTTAGGTGTATTGCTAGTATGTCAAAAATAGAAAGCCTAATGACTGTATCTGGTACCTGTTAAAATAAAATGCACATGCTAGTGAGACCAGACTGTAAGGTTGTTACCTAATTTTCATTGTTAAAAATAACTCATTAAGAGAAGCAATGAAATTGGAAAATTTGGGCAGGCCATACTGACCTGACACGATTAGACAATATTGTTCAATTGGGAAGATTGTTATATTGGTTTATTACTTACTATGGGTGTTAAAATAAAAACCTGAACCACCAACTATATACTCCCATTAAAAAAAAAAGGACATAAAACAGATCAATGCGGATTCAAGTCCAGACACCAATTTGCCACATAATTTCCACTATTAGCAAACCAAATCTGAACCAACCCAATCCAATTATGGATGAGACATGATGCCACATTTGTATGACCCGATACTCTGGGCAACCATCATGTTCATGATTCAAATCAGGACAACCTGATACTCTATTTATAATAAAATATGGATGAGACATGAAGCTACATTTGTATAAATTGTGATGGCACCGCAATAAGCAGGTGAATATGTACCTGAGATTGCTAGAGACCGCCATGTAAACACCATATCCATAATAGGTATATCCTCCCCTTCATGAGCATTTTCCTTGTCAACAGCCTTTCTTGCCTTTATCAAGGCATTTGTTACCCCGGTCCCAATCTAACATACAAAATACAAAATTATAATAATAAGCTCAAATCTTATAAAATAATCAGCTATTCAGCTCAAATCTTAAATAGCGAAAAATTCAAAAGGTTGTAGTGTTGAGCATAGCATCAATAAAACATCTGCTTCTGTTATAATGGAAAAATAAGAGAGCCAGATATAAGAACAAAAAAATGTTTTAATTAGGTCAACTGAAGCAAGTAAAATGAGACAAAAATAGGGGACATACCAATGAAGAAGCAGTCCCTACAACAAAAAGCTTGGATCCATTTCTCTGTAAAACAGAAATACTGATTATAAATAAGAATATAAATTTGTTTCTTTGCATAAAGATTCAATAGAAGGCATAACATCCATAAGCTAAATAAAAGAATACTTTACCACAATAGCACCTATTCTTTGCGCAAGTGAATATGACCTTCCAGCCAAAGCAACCTAAAATCAAACCATTACAAAGCACACGAAATCGATTAACTACAAGAAACAAGATTAACTACAAGAAACAACCATAGATCTCATTTCAAATAGCAACGAAATCGAGAGGGAGGGATGTTTTACCAGTGCCAGTGGCAGCAGTGATCAGATGAGGTCGACGGATCAGATGCCTATTTTGATTTTGGTACTGTACCAGTGGCAGCGGTGAGCTCCTCAGGCCGCCACGCACATTTTCTCCTACGCGATCTCCTCAGGCAGTCTCCGGTGAGGCAGGTTAGAAGGCTTCTCCGCGCACACCTTCTCCGCCGCGCACCTTCTCCGCCGCGCACCTTCTCTCGCGCACACCTTCTCTCGCGCACACCTCAGGTCTCGCGCACACCTCTCGCGCACACCTTCTCCGCCGCGCGGGTTTGGCGGAGAATTTATTTTAGGGAAATTTAGAAGAGTGAATTGAAACCGAGAAGAGGGAAATTTATAAGGGTTTGGCGGAGAAACTCGGGAACGAAATTTTTTTAGAGAAATCACCGACGGTTCCGAATTTTATTACTCAACACCGACTGTTTTTTAAAAAAAACAGTCGGTGTAGGGTATTACCAAGACCGACTGTTTTTTTAAAAAACAGTCAGTGTTGGTGACTGCTCAACACCGACTGTTTTTTACAAAAAACAGTCGGTGTAGGGTGTGAGCAACACCGACTGTTTTTTAAAAAAACAGTCGGTGTTGGTTCACCGACGGTTTTTTGTAAATAAGTCGGTGTTGGTTCACCGACTGTAAATATGTAACTGTTTTTTACAAAAAACCTCTTCACCGACCCTCAATCACCGACTTATTTACGATTTTACTAGCAGTCTCTACACCGACTGTTACATATTAAAACAGTCGGTGATTGAGGGTCGGTGAAGAGGTTTTTTGTACTAGTGACTACCAAATTCAATACACACTAATGAGGAGAATATATCATATTAATTCATCATATATTTCTTAATTATGCTTTTTTTCCTGCACAAAAGCCTGTGAAAACATGCTGCCCGAGACACCTACGCGCAACGTCATAATGCTCGCCGCATGCATTTTTTTTATGTAGGCAATAGTGTGGTGCCTTTGTGAAACCTACACATAAACAGTAATCAAGGATCTCTTTGAAAGCTTGCATGATATGGATTAGGGGAGTTACCAGACCCTAGTTTTGGTACTGCAGCCCCTACTGCGCACAATTGAAAATGTACATAGGGAGATAACTTTTACATTTTCTAGAATTTTCGCTAGATATAAAAGTGAAAAAAGAATGCAGAGAATAGAAAGAAGGTAAGATTTCGGTATTTCAACATGTTCCAAACGGAACAGAAAATTTCGTCCGAAATCTCAGTAATTTTATCCGAAACTACTAATCTGGCCTCCTTGCAATTCTATATAAACCCTACCAGAGATGAACCCAAACCCAAGCTCACTACTGATTGGGTTGTGCTTGTGTAGTGTATCCCCATCGGTGCTCTATTTTCACCTCTCATATCCATACATAGCCACATTGATTGAAAGAACAAAAACATATACAATTTCCTTTTTCTGAAAGTAACAGAAAACTGAAAATGGCCACCTGTCGTGTTGGTTTCATGGTCACCTCTGCATGCCCTGTCCAGAGAGAGCGCCGCCTACGTGAACGCCGGGTCCGTCTCGTACCACCACGTGCAAGCACAAGTTCCAACAACAATGGTCCCACGATCAAATTTTCCATGGACCGTCGTGATGTGCTGCTCGGTCTCGGCGGTGCTGCCGCCACTGCTGCCACTGTCATGACTCCCGGGGGAATTATCCTTCCAGCAATGGCTGCTCCATTGGCCCCACCAGATCTGTCGACATGCCAACTTGCCAACGATGGCACTCCCAACAATAACGAGCCACTACAATGTTGCCCGCCATACAAAATGACGGAGATTGTTGACTATGACTTCCCACGCACAGCTCTTCGTGTGAGGAGGCCGGCCCATGAGGTGAAGGACGACCCAGAGTACATGAAAAAATACACAGAGGCGGTGAGAAAGATGAAGGAGTTGGACAAAGACCACCCGTGGAACTTCTACCAACAGGCACTCATTCATTGCGCATACTGCAACGGTGCCTATGACCAGGTTGGTTACAAAGATGTACCTCTTCAAGTACACAACAGCTGGCACTTCCTGCCATGGCACCGGTACTACCTGCATTTCTTTGAGCGGATTCTCGGTAAGCTGATAAACGACGACACATTCGCGCTGCCGTATTGGAACTTTGACGTGAAGGAGGGAATGACAATTCCAGAGATCTTCACTTCTGATACAAACTCTCCCCTCTACAATGAAAAGAGGTATTTAATTATTAATGTTCTACAATTTCTCATCTGGAGGTAGCTGTCAAAAAAAAAAAAAAATTGGTTAATGCGTTTTGAAATCAAACAAGTTTGACTCACTCTTAATTAATTAAGCACTTGATTAAAGATTCAAAGACTAACATTAATGTTATTTTGAATTGATGAGCAGGAACAAAGATCACTTCCACCCTAAAATTCTAGATTACCGGTTTGCATATGGAGGATGCACGACGCCGCCTTGCGGGTCGGGCACGAATAGTGATGATGAACTGGTGCAATTGAACATGAGGTACATGCAAAGCACTTTCAAGGACAGCCTGCAGTTGCCTCAGCTGTTCATGGGGGAGCCGCTGAGAGCCGGAGATAAAATTAATGGCCCCGGCGGAATCGAGAACATCCACAGCGGCATCCACCAATTTGTGGGGCCCGCAGGTGCTGATGACCACACCGACATGGGCAATTTCGCAACAGCAGCAAGAGACTGCATATTTTACAGCCTGCACGGTAATGTCGATCGCTTATGGCACCTCTACAGGAACTTCAGAGGTAATCGAGTCGAGTTCAACGAGCCCGATTGGCTTGAGTCGTCGTACATCTTCTATGATGAGAATGAGCGTGTCGTTCGTGTTAAGGTAAAGATTGATATATACACAAAAATTTCTGTACAACCAAACTAATATTGAATTAGTATCCTCTGTGTTAACTCAAATTTTTAGTTAAGATCTGTACCGAATCCACGCTAATATTAAATAGCCCCGTCGTCCGTTATAGGAATGCATCAGATTCGTCCGAATTTTGATTGTACAGTCCGTAAATTAACAAAAAAATTTCGGTCTTGTAATCAAACTTGGTCAAAAGCAAAAGAAAATGCCAAGAAAAAATTGCAGATTTGGCATTTGACTTTTGGGGACAGATATCCTCCCAGGTATCTGACTCAAGCAAATTGCAACGGCCGGTTCAGATTAATTCGATCTGGGTCAAATTCAATCCAGTGCCTATTAAGATTGTAGGTGGATTGTTTTGAGATTCGTGCCATGTTAAATGGGCCATCCGATCTTAATTTGCTTGAGTCAGGTAACCTGAGATGATGTGAATTCGACTTTTGGCAGGACCCTTTGCATATCCACTAAAAATATGATACTCTAAAATTTATAATTCATATTTTGATCTAATAATCTTATACAAAATGTGTTCAACATATATATGTAATATTATATTTCGTTAAGTATATCGAACTCAATTAATGGAATGAATTTGTCATTTCCAAACCAAACGGCAGATTTTCAAATTAGGATCATTTAAAATTCATTCCATAGTGACTTTAGTTAAATTCATATTTGCTTTTCGTTTTAGTAAATATAGAAATATATAGAAGTGTGTCTGAAATAATAGAATATATGTGGAACTAAAACATGAAGAACACTGTATACTATAAAGTTCATAAATATCTCTCCGTTATAACTTGCAAGAAATATAATTATAATAAGTAGGATTTCATTACTCGTTTCAATTTATGGGCCCTAGTCCGGTATCCTTGATAATATTTGGATCGTATCAATTATTATATGATAATAGATTTACCAGCTCCGCATTAATTGATAAACTGTACCTAACATATCTATCTAATCGATGCAATTAATGCTATAGATCCAGTTGATGATCAACTAACATATTATTTTAATCAGTCAATTAATTTATACGTTATTAGGGAGCCAAATCTATAGCTAAACTTGCTTGATTAACTACAAACTTTCAATGCGGGAGGTTTTAATTTGATGCACATGAAAATTGTCCAAACCAATCTGCATGCGAATCGGAAATTTTAAGCATTAATTTCTTTTTCTTTTTGTAATGAGAAGGTTGGAAATACTATTTTCAAACCCATGTTATTATAACAAAACAAATGATTTCTCTCGTTTAGATTTGAACCAATAACCTTCCACATCAGAGGACATGACATGTGTCTTTACCACTAGATCAAAAGATAATTCTTGCTTTTAAGCGTTATTAACTATTTGTAATATATAGGTCAAGGACTGTCTGACCCCGGCGAAACTGCGGTACACGTACGAGGAAGTGCCAATTCCCTGGATGGGACGCGTCAAGGTACAGAAGACCAAAGAGACGGAGAGCAACAAACAGGAGCTTAACCTGGTAAGCGTCACCGAGTTTGGTACGCAGCCGCGTGAGCTCGGGACAAAGGCGTTGCGTGTCATGGTACCACGCCCGAAGACGAACCGCAAGAAGAAGGAAAAGGATGATCACGTTGAGTGCCTCGACATCAAAGACATCCAGGTTGCATCACATGGTCCCGCCAGGTTCAACGTGTATGTCGCTGCACCTTACGGTGACCTGGCAGGCCCCGATTATGGTGAATTTGCAGGAAGTTTTGTGACGCTGCCTCACAAGTCAAAGAAGGAAGTCAAGGAACAAGGGAATGGAGTGGCAAAGCACAAGGGAAAGAAGACGAACCTGAAGCTCGGTCTCACGGCATTGTTGGAGGACATTGAAATAGAGCATGTCGAGAAGCTGGTCGTTACGATCGTGCCGGCAGGTGGCGATATAACCGTAGGTGACGTCCAGATCAATCTGATTGAGACTGATAGCCCCAAGCTAATCGCTTGAATATCTATGTTTATCCATTAAGATAATGTTTAGTGGATTCATCATATCAAGTTCTCCAATTAGTATGGTTAATTAGGTGGATTCAATAAGATTTAGGTAAGTGTGTGTTCTTTTGTTTTGGTTGCAGCTTTCTCGATCAGTTTCTGTTCTAATTAATGTATGAGTGTTTTGTATTGTGGCCGTGAAATAAATTGCATTTTTATTTTCTAGTTTTTAATTGTTATCTCAGGCCTAAAGGAACCTTTTAGATATTATTGCCTTATTGGATATTGTTAAAATTTAATCTTAAACCACAAAGTCAAACATTCGGGAGTAGTTACTGGATTAAGATTTCATAAGTAAAACGAGTGTTTTACTTTACACTTATATTTTGCGAGTTCAAAAAGTTCAAAATGTCCGATCAAAACCGTTTAAGTTGATCTCCATACTAAATTATGCTTGGAGAAAATTTTACATTTTTGAAATTTTTTTACTATTTCTTAAAAAAATTTAAAATCACTATTTTTTATGGTCCATAATTTTTTGAAAACAGCAATTTTCAAAAATTCTAAATAAATAGTAAAAAATTTCAAAAAATGCATGCAAATTTTGTTTCAAGCAGATTTTATTACGGAGATCATGTTGAACGGTTTGGATCGACTTTTTTAATTTCAAAAACGAAGATATAAGTGTGAAGTAAAATATGTCATTTACTTCATGAAGTACAATAGTCCAACTCTATGTTATATATATATATATATATATATATATATATATAGAGAGAGAGAGAGAGAGAGATGGGCTACGGTGCTTTGCGAAGTAAATGGTCTTTTTTACTTCACGTCATATTTTCATTTTGAAAATCCAAACAACCGATCCGAACCGTTCAACATGTTCTAAATATTGAAATGTGCTTGGAGACTAAATTTTACATTTTTTGGAATTTGTTTACTATTTATTAAGCCACTTCGAAAATTGCTGATCCGGTGGTCCAGAAATTTTTACTGTTTTTTACTATTCACAGTGGATCGCGATTTTCAAAGTGGCTTAATAAATAGTAAAAAAATTCTAAAAAATATAAAATTTAGTCTCCAAGCACATTTCAATATTTAGAACATGTTGAACGGTTCGGATCGGTTGTTTAAATTTTCAAAATAAAAATATGAAAACGATTTACTTCGCGAAGCACCGTAGCCCATCTCTCTCTATATATATAGGTTGGCTATATATATATATAGGGTTCCTAGGGCCTTAGCTATTTTGCTCGTACAATATTTAAATAACAGTTTGGATTTAATCCTAACCGGATCAAAACAAAATCAATGCCTATTGTAGATATATATAAGAGATTTACTTTGACATTAGTGCCAGATTAATAAAGTCTGAATTTTATAATTCTACCTCTGGTACTTGGACAGATAAGGATTCCATGTCACAAGAGAAATGTGCTTATTTTATTATTGTCATTTGTATGAAACTCTGTAATTCATGTGTCAGCACGAATCAATGAGCAGCTTTCTGACACGAGCACCTATCAAAGTGGATCTCATAAAAAACAAATAACAAATCGAACTGGAAACAGATGCCGGAAAAAAAAAAGAGTAAACAATAAAAAAACTAGCAGATCATACCAATTAGTTACAATTTATTTAGCTAACACTGCTACAGAACTTTTGACTTTTATCGGATAAAAGTCGGATTTGCTACTGACTACTGCATGCTTAAGACAAACACAATAGAAAAAATATAAATACTTCTGGCGATTTCATACAGATAGTAGATTAATCTGCTGATCCTATCGGTACAAAACACATTATCGATAGGAGCATTATATACCCATATGAAATGTGATTCTCCTATCGGTACTATATTATATCATGTACCGATACAAAGTTTCTTTTTTTGAAATTTCAATTATAAAATTAATCAGCCCCTATCTAAAAAATATACTTGTAATTCAAATTTTACATTTTTAAATAATTATTTTTTCTATTTATTTAGATAGGAAGAAAATCACTTGATCTAAAAATTTTAGGCCATTCAAAATAGTGATTTTCTTCCTATCTAAAAAAATAGTAAAAAGGTTCTAAAATGTAAAATTTAGTTTGTAAATACATTTTCATATGGAGATCATGTAGAACGGTTCAGATTGACTGTTTGGACTTTGAAAATAGAGACATCGATCCATAGTACGGACTAATATACGCTATGCATAGTACCATAGCTTCACTCATAATTTATTTTGTCGCAATTATGAAAATGCCAAGTTTTAGACTGGTTTCATATTTGATAAATCTCCATTTTAATACCGCCATTAAGTTCCGTAATAATCTGTAATTTCTTTGTATTTCAGCTTGCTGAAATAGTTAACAAAGGCAAGTTGGTATCTGATGAAATTATTGTAGAACTATTGACAAAGGGACTCTATAAAGGGGAATAAAAGGGCGAGTCAGGGTTCATTCTCAATGGTTTCCCCCATACAGCCAGACAAGCTGCAAGTAATTTCAACCTCTTGTCAATAATATAGGATATTTTTCCAGTATGTTTTAAAGATCTCTTGATCAAAGAAAACCCACAATAGAAAAATTTCCTCATCCTCAGTGTTTTATAATAAATCAAAATATCAATCATGACTACCAATTTCTTACAAAGATGATTCTATATGTGATTATGTTTATTTTTGCTTTCTTATGAAAGCTGGGGTAAAATGTGGCCATATTAGTGGAGGATATCTTTACTATCTACTTAACCTGACACTTGTATGCTATTTGCAAATAGGGTGTTTCATTTTTTGTGAGAATTCTGAAGTGTTGCATCTTTTTATTGTAAAATTCAGTTGTTATATGCAGTTTATACTCAAGAGCAAAAAATATATATAATGACAATAATAATAATGAACAGACTAAGGTGACCTTGGCAAAATCAAGTTTCGCTAATTAACTTTTGATCTTTCTACATATCTAAACTTTATCTTATGGAGAGAGAGAGGTGTTCAAGAACATTTAGAGGGACTGACAGCTCATGCATCAAATTAAGGAGCAGTGGAGATACAGCTCAGGAGCGGCAAGGAGTGGAAGCTCACTTTTGTTTAATCAATGATTCATTTCATTTCCCTCTTTTATAGTTTACTAGTTAGGAGTAGCACAGTGACAGCCCAACTTGTTGGGTTCCCAATTTATTTTCCTTTTGTTATGCTTTTCGTTTTTTCATTTAGATATGATCTGTAACATTGTAACATAACCTATGTAACATTTCATTCTTCAATTAATTAAATAGAGGCTTGACCTCTCTTTTATTCAAAAAAAAAAAACTTTTGATCTTTATAGGAAATCATAGAGTAACGGACATACATCTGGTGTGTGCATTGGTCATTGGGCTCTAAACCCTAAACCCTATAACAGTACAAATTTCACAATAAGATAATTAAATTTAACAAAATATCCATTATATATTCATTACAGTATAAACATCACATTTAAAGAAAGTGATCAAAACAGACTTCCAATTTCCACGACAATGCGTGGCAAAATAGCTAAAATATATCAGATATCAAAATACATGATAATATGAGCAAATATAATTATATTATAAAAAATTGTGTTGTTTAAACTAATTTATATAATTAATTTTGATTTTTTTATTTACAGTATCTGACAGATGGTATGAAAATAATTTTGATTAATTAATGAATTGCGTATTCCAACCGTATTTGATTCATTACAAAATCTATTAATTTTCTACTTTCTCAAAATAATACAATATCAAATATGAGACATATTGACCGACTCTTTCCGAAACTTTTTTTGTTACCATCTCAATAATTCAACATTAAACAACCATTATCCTTTGAATCTAAATTCAGTTTTTACCACCCACGCACCATTGGGATACGCACCAAATTATTATTTTTTGGTGTGCATCCTAGGCTGCGCACCAATTTTTTATTTTTTTAGTTTCGTTCTTTTTTGTTCGAAATTTTTGGACATTTTGTTCTATTATATTTTGTTCTGTGGTGTTTAGAATTATATATACACAACAAATTTGGCGGTGAAATTGTAGAAAATAAAATGCACTTGTTTAAAAAATATTTTTTTTTTTACTAAATTTGAACTAAAAATTTCTATACAACAAATTATACACACAATCTAAACAACGTTTTGTACTAGGTAAGTAAGTTGGTGCGCAAATTACTACAAATTATACGCACAATCTGATTAACGTTTTATACTACAAATTATACACATAACAAAACATAACATAACATAACTAAAAAAATCGAAAAAAATTAAAAAAAATTGGTGTGCATTTCCAGCTGGCTCACCGAAAATTTTGATGCGTATTGTGGAGCGGTAAGAATTGAAATTTGAAAATATAAGTGATAGTTGTTTAATTTTAATTTATAAGAGTGATAATTAAAAAAAAATTTGGTACTCTCGGGGCAATTAAGTTACGGATTAAATGTGGAAACGTATCCCGGGCTTTAGCTATTTTGCTTGTACAATATTTAAATAACAGTTGGGATTTAATCCTAACCGGATCAAAACAAAGTCTGAATTTTATAATTCAACCTCTGGTACTTAGACAGATAAGGATTCCAAGTCACAAGAGAAATGTGCTTATTTTATTATTGTCATTTGTATGAAACACTGTAATTCATGTGTCAGCACGAATCAATGAACAGCTTTCTGACACGAGCACCTAACAAAGTGGATCTCATAAAAAACAAAAAACAAATCGAAGTGGACACAGATGCCAGAAAAAAGAAGTGGAAACAATAAAAAAACTAGCAGATCATAACAATTAGTTACAATTTATTTAGCTAACACTGCTATAGAACTGTAGACTTTTATTGGATAAAAGTTGGATTTGCTACTGACTACTGCATGCTAAAGACAAACACAATAGAAAAAATATAAATACTTCTGACGATTTCATACCGATAGTAGATTAGGTACAAAACACATTTTCCATAGGAGCATTATATTTATTTATCAGTAGAACATTATATACCGATAGATGAAATGTGATTCTCCTATCGGTACTATATCATGTACGCGATACAAAGTTTCTTTTTTCGAAATTTCAATTATAAAATTAATCAGCCCCTATCTAAAAAATATACTTGCAATTCAAATTTTACATAATTAAATATTTTTTTCTATTTATTTAGATAGGTAAAAAATCACTTGATTTAAAAAATTGAGGCCATTCAAAATAGTGATTTTCTACCTATCTAAAAAAAAATAGTAAAAAGGTTCTAAAAATGTAAAATTTAGTTTGTAAATACAGTTTCATATGGAGATCATGAACTGTTTGGACTTTGAAAATAGAGACATCGATCCATAGTAAGGACTAATATACGCTATCATAGTACCATAGCCTCACTCATAATTTATTTAATTAGATGCAATTATGAAAATGCCAAGTCTTATACTGGTTTCATATTTGATAAAATGATTAAAATCTCCATTTTGATACCGCCATTAAGTTCCGTAATAATCTGTAATTTCTTTGTATTTCAGCTTGCCGAAATAGTTAACCAAGGAAAGTTGGTATCTCATGAAATTATTGTAGAACGATTGACAAAGGGACTCAGTAAAGGGGAAGAAAAGGGCGAATCAGGGTTCATTCTCGATTGTTTCCCCATACAGTCAGACAAGCTGCAAGTAATTTCAACCTCTTGGCAATAATACAAGATATTTTCAGGGCATTTTTTCCAGTACGTTTTAAAGATCTCTTGATCAAAGAAAACCCACCATAGAAAAACTTCCTCATCCTTAGTGTTTTATAATAATTCAAATATCAATCATGACTACCAATTTCTTACAAAGATGATTCTATATGAGATTATATTTATTTTTGCTGTCTTATGAAACTGGGGTAAAATACTAAAATGTGATAATATTAGTGGAGGATATCTTTATTATCTAATTAACCTGACACTTGTATGCTATTTGCAAAAAGGGTGTTTCATTTTTTGTGAGAATTCTGAGGTGTTGCATCTTTTTATTGTAAAAATCAGTTGTTATATGCAGTTTATACTCGAGAGCAAAAAATATATATAATGACAATAATAATAATGAACAGACTAAGGTGACCTTGGCAAAATCTAAGTTTCGGTAATTAACTTTTGATTAGTATACATATCTAACTTTATCTTATGAAGAGAGAGGTGTTCAAGAACATTCAGAGGAACTGACAGCTCATGCATCAAATTAAGAAGTAGTGGAGATCCAGCTGGCGCACCAAAAAATTTGATGCGTATTGTGGAGTGGTAAAATTGAAATTTGAAAATATAAGTGATAGTTTGTTTAATTTTGATTTATTAGAGTGGTAATTAAAAAAATTTCGGTACTCTCAGGGCAAGTTACGGATTAAATGTGGAAACGTATCACGAACTTTAGCTATTTTGCTTGTACAATATTTAAATAACAGTTTGGATTTAATCCTAACCGGATCAAATCAAAATCAATTACAGATTGGATTTAATCCTAACCGGGGCAAGTTTGGATTTACTTTGACATTAGTGCCAGATTAATAAAGTCTGAATTTTATAATTCTACCTCTGGTACTTAGACAGATAAGGATTCCATGTCACAAGAGAAATGTGCTTATTTTATTATTGTCATTTATATATATGAAACACTGTAATTCATGTGTCAGCACGAATCAATGAACAACTTTCTGACACGAGCACCTATCAAAGTGGATCTCATAAAAACAAAAAACAAATCAAAGTGGACACAGATGCCAGAAAAAAGAAGTGGAAACAATAAAAAAACTAGCAGATCATACAAATTAGTTACAATTTACTTATTTAGCTAACACTGCTACAGAACTGTTGACTTTTGTCGGATATATAAAAGTTGGATTTGCTACTGGCTACTGCGTGCTAAAGACAAATACAATAGAAAAAATATAAGTACTTCTGGCGATTTCATACCGATAGTAGATGAGGTACAAAACACATTATCCATAGGAGCATTATATTTATTTTATCAGTAGTACATTATATACCGATAGATGAAATGTGATTCTCCTATCGGTACTGTCTCATGTACCAATACAAAGTTTTTTTTTTTGTGAGAAATTTTAATTATATGTAAAATTAACCAGCTCCCTAATTTGCTAGCCAATTTAATCATAAACAAACATATATAGATACTTAAGACAACATAGACCATCATGCATCTTCAGAAAATCAAAATTTACTATCGAATAATTTTACTATCATAAAACATGCACATGCATCTTCATATATAAACAAAAGAAAAAGACATGCATACACATCTTCATAAACAAAAGAAAAACACCTACATATCTTCATAAATAAAATAAGAAGACATAGACACATGTTCAAACAAAAATCATGTCTAAGGTCTACATACTTGCAGCTAGCTGCAACGATCCCTTTTCTCCTTGAGCCTCATGCTGTGGCGTGCCTAATAGCAGCCTCTCTTATCTTCTGGAGCCGAGGGTTGCGGCATGGAATCTCAGTCATTGGTTGCTTGTTCATCTTCTTGGGACGGGATTTCACTGTTGCTTGACTACTAAAGGGTTGAGAGAGACAAATTTGGCAAAAATATAGTAAATTCTGAATGGATTTAAAAACCAAGAGATAGTATTGGTTTACATAAAATTAAATGAAATAAAAATTATTTTGTATTTCTCTATTTTATATATATGGATGGATCATCTTATCATACTCCCCATGCCAATTAGTATTGTTAATTAGGAGGATTAAATAAAGTTGAAGTACCAGTGTCTTCTTTAGTTTTAATTGGTTGCTGGTTTTCTCAGTTTCTGTAGTAATTAATGTATGGGTGCTTTGTATTGTGGTCGTCGTCAAATAAATTGCATATTTGTTTTCTAGTTTTAAATTTTTAATGTTATCTCTGATCTAAAGGAATCTTCTATATATTATTGCCTTATTGGGTATTGTTAAAGATTAATATAAACCTCAAAGTCAAAGATTTCGGAGTAGTTATTTGATTAGAATCAGGTTATAATATAATTCAAATGGGCGAGGATTAAAATAATACATTTCAGATCGAATTTGATTTATATTAAAATATTATATCTAAAATATATCAAATATCAAAATACATTCATAATAAGACTAAATAAAATTATATTATTAAAACAAAATTATAATTGAACTAATTTATATAATTAATTTTGATTAATTTATTTCAAGTGTCTTATGGATGGTATTAAACACTACTGCAGAAAAGGTGACTATACAAGGTTAAAAATACGAAAGACACAGTTTCACAACCGTGTCGTGCATCGTGTATGAAAGTGCCGATAAATTGTATACAGTTGCGGAACCATGTCTATTGTAGTGATACATTTTAAAGTAAATTCTCTTGCCAAATCTACACAAACAAAGATATTGTTGTTAGATATTTAAAATTTTATGACAAAAATATTCAATATAATTCTTACGGAAAAGATAAAAAAAAGAATAAATTGTGTTTAGAAATTTTACACATTAAAATAACCGTATGTACTTTCAATATAATTCCTAGGTAGGTTTTGACTAGCAAATTAATATTTTCAGAATAATATAATGAAATAAAGAAAAAATTATCTTCATTTTGACATAAAATTAAATGAAATAAAAATTATTTTGTATTTCTCTATTTTATTCCGCTCTCAAATATGAATTTATGAGATACACATGGCCTATTGTACAGTAGGCCATGGCCCATGTGCCAGGATCAATAACAATATATGAGATGCACATTGCACATGGCCTGTTGTACACTTGTTTCCGTGCATTTTTGCAGTCTATAATGACTAATGAGACTATTTTTTTCTTTGATTTGTATTGCTTACGTCTCATTATTTTTTTTTTTTTTTTGAGAGTAAGGTGGCAATTTGGCATCTTATGGATTTTCATAGATAAAAAAGTATTTACACAATTACGTCTCATTATTTTTTTACTTGATGATCTGATCTTCAAATAGCCATAATTAAGGTGTTTTAGTGCACTTACTATAAATTAGCTTTGGTGGGTATTTCTGAAAACTGCACACATTAATTGTTTGCCAGTGAGCCGTTATGTTTTCGAGTTGTTCCAATATGTATAATTTTTATAATAGTTAAGACAATAGATAATTTACATAAATGTTCAACTTGATTAGAATTTTTTCTATAAATGTTTAAATTTTGAAAACTTGATTTCATCTTCATCTCAATAAATAAAAAATAATTATAACAGTTTTCGGAATTATGTTCATTATTAGTGCCAATTTGAATGTTATTTCTATGATTTGGATCAGCTCTGGGACAAAATCTTTCGCATTCCGTTTGCATCTAAGTTTTATTTTTTTGAGAAATTTGTATATATGCCCATCATAACTTCTTTATTTAGATATTTTCCAAACAAAATATTAAAATTGTAGAGGAATATTTTTTAATTGCGATGGAACAGAATGAAGGTGCAAGAATCCCAGTCTTGATGGGAAGTTAATTTGGATATTGCCAACACCAGGACTCGGGCCTGTAATTAAACAAACTGGCCGATAAATGAGTTGGGCTCAATTCAACTCGACCCTGATTCAAATTCTAATTAACGACTCGATTTCCCTCTCTACGCTAAGGCGCACACGTGCTGTCTCTCTCTCTCTCTACGGTAGTTTCTCAGTAAACATATAAATGAAGATCCTATTATATGATTCAAGAACTAAGCAAGCTAACAACTACAAATTAGATAATATGACAAACTAGCACAGTTCAGCTCCGGTTCTTCATAAAATGTTAAATATGTATTTGTAAACTAGTAGTTAGAGTCATCTTTGTACATGGTTGTGGAGACTTTGAGTTCAAATCACTCCCACACATTATGCATTTTATATTTCAGCTCTCCAATCAAAATTTTCTATTTCCACCTCTTAGAATAGAGTATAAAACATTTTCCAATTAGCAAGGCCATGAGAATAAGTGGTACATGGTGCCCAGTTACCCACATAACTTGCTCAATTCATTTGTTGGAGAAAGAGACCACCTGATTGCCATCTCCTAGTTTTGTTTTTCTGCTCCTCAAGTTAATTTTGTTTCTCATTAAGTTCTTTTTTTTAAACAGTTAATTTAAATTCATAATATCATATTTACTCTTGAACCTTAAAAATTCTCACAAATTTATCTATTTTATTGTTTTTTCTATTAAAACTTATTTTAAATATATTGAGTACTCATTATAACCTTCATTATAATAATAAAAAATAATAGTATGTTTTAGAAAAATATCTGTCTTCTAATTGATTGGTTTCCAAAAAAAAATGAGTCATTTATCTACTCCTAATGTTTGCAGATGCATATATCTAAATATTACTATCTAAGATTGGGAAGTTCGAAATAACCCGTTTGCACTTGTAAACCTTCCAATTAGAAACCTGATATTTTTCTAAACACGCTACCTACTATTTATGTTTTTTTAATAAAAGATAAAATGGGTACTTCACAAAATAGAAATATGAAATCATATATAAAAATAAATGCTGTATATATAACTATGGGAGCCGACAAAGTTTTCAAGTCATTTATATCTATCAGGCTTGTAGAGCAGTGTACTTGCACGTTGCCCGTGTCGATCGCGTGGCACAGTATCTAAACGCATTTGTTATAATACTTGTAATCCTGACTTCTTCTCATCGTTGCTTTCTACCGGGAGCAGATATTATTATATATATTTATCTGACAAGATTTTTGGGGTCATGAAGAGTTAAATAAAATGCCATGCAATACTAATTCTCTGTTTAGAGCTAAAATGTTATGAACGGTTCAGATTACAACCATGAGAAGAATACTGTAAGTAGTTCACATCGAATAGTTAATGATACAATTCATCCAAGTCCATTAATACAAAAATGTGGTGCGCAAACCGTTTATTCTGACTAATTAATTTAACCCGCTTGACCTGACTAAACTGAACCAACTAAACTTCTTATTTATATTAGTTTTTGTGGATTATATTTTATTTGTATTTTTTAATTTTAAAAAGCTTAGTACATGAAATTTCTTATTGAATAGGGTTCAAACTTCTTTAAAGGATACATTCATCCAAGTTCATTATATTAACACAAAAAGTGTGCACAAACCGTTTATTCTGACTAATTAATTTAACCAGCTTGATCTGACTAACTGAACCGACTAAACTGCTTATTTATATAATTTTTTGTGGATTATATTTTATTTATATTTTTTAATTTTAAAAAGATTAGTACACTTTTATGTACATGATATTTCTTAGTGAACAGGGTTCAAACTTCTTTAATGGATACATTCATCCAAGTTCATTAACACAAAAAAGTGGTGCACAAACTATTTATTCCGACTAATTAATTTAACCCGCATGACCTGACTAAACTGCTTATTTATATAATTTTTTGTGGATTATATTTTTTTAATTTTTATAAAAGTTAGTACACTTTTATGTACATGATATTTCTTACTGAGCAGGGTTCAAACTTCTTATGTTCTTTGACACCGTCCAAGATGAGTCAAAGGATGGACAGGTTCTAGAATTGGCTGTTAACTTGTCCAAAACCGCCATTGGAAGCTCTAGTAGTAGTTGTTCCAGCGTCCAAAACCGCCACTGAGTATTAAACCGCCATTGTTTGACACGCTTCACTTCAGTAAATTAGTTGTTACTTCTTCATACAAGCTCCGAATAAGGTGATTCAAAACTCTGTGCCATCAGTTTTCATATTTAATTGGCAAATTTTGTAAAACACTTAATAAATAGAAATAAATTAAAAAAAAAATGTAAAATTTGATCTCCAAGCACATTTTAATATAGATATCATGTTGAGCGGTTTGGATCGACTGTATGGAATTTTTAAATCGCAAAACCAAATTGTTGTAAGATGTTGTAACTTACAAATGTTGTAAGTGGATCCCTCCTCTATATATATATATATATAGAGTAGAACTAGGGTGCTCCTAAGCTCACCAAGCCCTTCCGTGAGCGCGGCTCTAAAACCTATCAAATTGACTTCAAACGACATTTCCAAACCGTTAGATGTTCAATCTATATTAAAATGTGCTTGGAGACCAAATTTTATATTTTTTGGAATTTTTTTACTATTTATTAAGATGGTTTGAAAATCTCTGTTTTCCAATGGTGCAGAATTTTAATAAAAACAGCGATTTTCAAACCATCTTAATAAATAGTAAAAAAATTCCAAAAAATGTAAAATTTGGTCTCCAAGCACATTTTAATATAGATTGAACATCTAACGGTTTGGAAATGTCGTTTGAAGTCAATTTGATAGGTTTTAGAGCCGCGCTCACGAAGGGCTTGGTGAGCTTAGGAGCACCCTAGTTCTACTCTCTCTCTCTCTCTCTCTCTCTCTATATATATATATATATATATATATATATATGAGGAGGGATTTTTTTTAAAAACAGTAAATAAAATAATCAAAGTTAAAGAAACGACATGATTGCTTCGTTTGTTATAAAAATAGCAAAAACCGAATCCGGGATTCGGTTAAGTTATTTTTTGCTTCACCGAATACGCTATTCATTTTTGAGTTACAACAAAGTTACAACATTCATTTTTTTCATTTTCAAAGTCCAAATCGTCGATCCAACCGTTCAACATGATCTCCACAATAAAATGTACTTGCAGATCAAATTTTATATTTTTTTGAATTTTTTTTACTATTTATTAAGTATTTTACAAAAAATAGTCATACTTAGACCATTGAATTTTGTACCCATCTTAATAAATAGTAAAAAATTCAAAAAAATATAAAATTTGATCTGCAAGTACATTTTATTTAGATGATCATGTTGAACGGTTGGATCGACGATTTGGACTTTGAAAATGAAAAAAATGAATGTTGTAACTTTGTTGTAACTCAAATTTGTTGTAAGTGGATCCCTCCTCTATATATATATATATATATATATATATTCCTACCTGAGAGGAAGCTCGCAAAAGTAGGATCTCTGCCTTGAACTGCATCTAAACAAAATGTACTCGGAATTACATAGATCTATTAATTAATCGTTTAATTATCCAATTAATTATGTAACTAATTACGTATTTTTGGATGCATGAAATCACTAAATTAAAATAATGATGGTATTTTCATTTGATAATTCAACACACATTTCTCTCTTTTTAAAATAGCGTTGTAGTAACAATATTTCATTAACTAACATTTTTTATAGGAACAACAAGTTAGCAATTTTTGAGTTTGCATTGTAAATCACACAAATAAAATAATATTTAAATTACACAAAAGTAACACTTTTTTTACATTATTTGAATTAGTACTTTTCTTATATTTTGTCACACACCAATCAAAATAGCATGACTCTAGCAATATTCATTTGGAATTTTGAAAAGATAGTGCCAAATAGTGCTACTGAGAATAATGTAGATGTTGCTTGGATTGTATACTTAAAATAGTGGCATAGAGAATAAATAAAATAACGGTATCTTTAAATATATTCAATTATTAATTTATTATAATATTAATTAAAATTAGAAATTAAAATCATATAGGTGTGTTCTTTATTTTTAGTATAGCACATGAATGAAATTTAAAATGATTTAAAAATTATTTGATGGAAAACTTAAAAAGAATATAGTAAAGTTTTAATCATTTATAATAGACTATCATTTTAAATTAATTTAAATTACATATATATCATATATAAAAAAATTGAATGTACACTAACATTATTTCATATTTAATTGGCAAATTCGTGCCATCAGTTTTGTTGTTATGAACTAAATTTATGAATCGAACGCTCCCATTAATTGGACCTTTCCTCGAAAAATTTCTTTTTTAAGTTTTGTTTATGGTTCTTATTGCATTAGTCTTTGTAACATGTTCTTTAAAGAAATGAATAGCTGTTTGAACTAATTGATCTTGGACATTTCTTTAAAAAACTTATTTCCATTATGTCTTTTTTTTTTTACTTTTAGTTTAATTACCGCATTACACTATTACTAAAACGTTAATCATATACAACATATTATGAACAAATGCAAGAAAATTTTACATAAACAGTGTGTATATAGAGAAGGCGCTCGCGCGAACATAAGCTCCAACATGTACACAGTCTTTATAATAGAACTGTGTAATAAAACTACCAACAATTGTACACAGTTATTTAATAAGAAACCGTGTACGATCTTATCTGATCATAAAGGTTATTACGAAATCAACTAAGTATGATTATGCTCAATTTACAAACATGATTTTGTATTCAGAAACCGTATACATTTCGTTCGCGCTCTCTAAATTAATTGAAAAGACTCACTCTTGCTATAAACACCTGCCCCTCTTGCTATAGACACCTCTTCACCTGCCCCTACAATCCAATTATATTAAAACTTAATAAAAAATATTCAATTAAATTTTCAATAGATATGATTAAAAAAATTAAAAATTATGGAATGACCATTTCAGACTTGGCTTTAAATCCGTCTCTAATGTTTTTGTGTTGTGAACTTGTGATGATCTGATCTTCAAGTAGCCATAATTAAGGTGTTTTAGTGCACTTAATATAAATTAGCTTTGGCGGGTATTTCTGAAAACTGCACACATTAATTGTTTGCGAGTGAGCTGTTATGTTTTCGAGTTGTTCCAATATGTATAATTTTTATAAGAGTTAAGACAATATTTTCTGAGAATTTACATACATGTTCAACTTGATTAGAATTTTTTCTATAAATGTTTAAATTTTGAAAACTTGAGTTCATCTTCATCTCAATAAATAAAAAATAATTATAATAGTTTTTGGAATTATGTTCATTATTAGTGCCAATTTGAATGTTATTTCTATGATTTGGATCAGCTCTGGGACAAAATCTTTCGCATTCCGTTTGCATCTAATTTTTATTTTTTTGAGAAATTTATATATATACTCATCATAACTTTTAGATATTTTCCCATCAAAATATTTAAATTGTAGAGGATTATTTTTTGATAGCGATGGAACAGAATGAAGGGGCAATATACATGCATAAGCCGAGTTTAATTAATAAAACAAAAAGCTAGTTACCTGCATATTTTCAATAAGTACGGAAATGAATTAACGATGTTTTTTTTTCTCGTTTTGTATTAGTGAAATCAGAGGCGGAGGCAGATGTTTAGTGAATGGGGTCAAAATGTCAACTTCATAAAAAAAAAAAGTTTCAATGTCAGTTGTCTTTGGGTATTCTTGGTGGGATTTGAGAGAGACACACAATGTCACATGTGAGCAATTTTTTTGATTAAAAGAAGTTTCAAAATGTTAGAGGTCCTCAAATTAATTGATCCAAAAATTATGGGGGTCAATTTGAGGTACCTAACATTTTACTATAAATTATATATCAAATTAAACTGTGCTTCATTATCAGTTTTTAAAAATAATGAAAATCAATTGACCCCATAGTCTCCACATGCGTCCGCCTACGGTGAAAACGTAGGATTAATTTCACTACTAAAATGTTGAATAAAAGAAAAAAGTTTCAAGTTTCAACTAGGAAATGAAATTACATTCAGCTCTAACCCTTTGACTTAAATAAACGAAAGCAATGATATAGTGTTGTTCGGCTGGCAAAGTAACGGAAGTGCCGCTAATTGAACAGGGCAGACCGTAAACAAACGGGCTGATAATAAATGGGCTGTTCCTGAACAGAACTATAAATGAGTTGGGCTCAATTGCTATATCAGGCTACCTTTTTGAAGCAGATCTATCGGTCTACTTTTATGTAGCATAGTTTTGATTATCTCTTATTTTAAAAGATTTAGATGGATTTGGATTTCATGATAAATATGTGCTTTTCTTGTAACAAGATTTCTGAGTCTTGATTTGAGAAATTTTAAAGAATGGCATGGGCCGATCTACTTTATTGAGCAGGGGAGTTTAGCCACCGTTTTTTATTAATAAGAAAACCTCTTACATTGTTTGTACCACTGGTACCGGAACTGATCTAGTGCCAGTACTTACTGAAATTCAACTACAACTATTAGGTATTAAGTATTATACCAGACACCTACAAACATATAAATGATGATCCTATTACATGATTCAAGAACCAACCAAGACAACAACTACAGAAATTAGATAATCTGACAAACTAGCACAATTCAGCTCCTCTTATAAAATATTAAATATGTGTTTGTAACCTTATAGTTAGGTTCATCTTTGTACATGACTGTGGAGATTTTGAGTTCAATCACACTCCCACACATTATGCATTTATATTTCAGCTCCCCAATAAAAATTTTCTATTTCCACCTCTCAGAATAGAGTATAAAACATTTTCCAATTAGCAAGGCTATGAGAATAAGTGGTAAATGGTGCCACTCATTGCAGTGTATTAAATGGCTACTGGCCTTTTATAATTTATCATGGACCCAGTTACCCACATAACTTGCTCAATTCATTTGTTGGAGAAAGAGACCACGTGATTGCCATCTCCTACTTGTTTTGTTTGTAATTAGTTTCCTTTTTTTTACACAATTAGTTTTAAATTCATAATATCATATTAACCCTTCAAAACTTAAAATTTTTCACAAATGTATCCATTTTATTTCCTTTTCTATTAAAACTTATTTTTAATTTATTAAGTACCCATTATAACCTTCATTAATAAGTAAAAACTAATAACGTGTTTTAGAAAAATGTCTGTATTCTAATTGGTCAGTTTCCAAGAAAACATGGATAATTTCTCTACATTTGATGCTTACACAAGTATATACTTAAATATCACTGTGTAACGTCAAAAGTAAAATAACCTGTTTGCTCTCGGAAACCTTCCAATTAGAAACCTGATATTTTTCTAAACGTGCTACATATTTTTAATTTAATAAAAAGTAAAATGGGTACTTCATAAATTTAAAATGAGTTTTATAGAAAAGATATTAAAAAAGAGAAAATTTGTTAGTTTTTGAAGTTTAGAAAAGTAAATATAATATAATTAATATTTGAGAAAAAAATACGTAATTTCTAATTTTTTTTGAGAGATATACATCAAATTCCCCCTTAAACAAATACTTCTATAAGAAGAAATGCTGTATAACTATGGGATACCGACGAAGTTTCCAAGTCATTTATCTACGAGGCTCGTTGATCAGTGTACTTGCACGTTGCACAGTATCTAAACGCATTTGTTATACTTGCAATCCTGACTTCTTCTCATCATTGCTTCCTACCGGGAACGGATATTGTTATATTATTTCTCCCAAGACTTTTGGTGTCATGAAGAGTTAAATATAATGACATGCAATGTACTAATTCTCTGATTAGATCTAAAATGTTATGAACGGTTCAGATTACAACCATCAGAAGAATACTGTAAGTAGTTTACATCAATAGTAAAGGATACATTCATCCAAGTCCATTAATACAAAAATGTGGTGCACAAACCGTTTATATATTCCGACCAATTAAATTAAATTAACCCGCTTGACTTGACTAAACTGAACCGATTAAACTGTTTATTTATATTATTTTTTGTGGATTATATTTTATTTGTATTTTTTTAATATTTATAAAAATTAGTACACTTTATGTACATGATATTTCTTATTGAGCAGGGTTCAAACTTCTTATGTTCTTTGACACCATCCAAAATGAGTCAAATGATGGACAGGTTCTAGAAGTGGCTGTTAGTCCAAAAAGCTCTAGTAGTAGTTGTTCCAGTGTCCAAAACCGCACACTTCACTTCAGTAAATTAGCTGTTACTTTTTCATACAACCTCCGATTAAGGTGATTCAAAACTCTGTGGAAAGCTGAGAACATGCTCGAGTGAAATACTGTTGCAGAACTAGAACGAAAACTGATAAAAATGACGTGACAATTAGATGACCATTTTTGAAGATTTATGTCATTAATTAAGGTAGGTGTGGGTTTTGAGTATGTTTTAAATAGAGTAAAAAAGGTGTCTGATTTTATGTCTTTTAAAGTAGTGTTTTGTGGTGTATAGGAGGATAATTAGTGTCTTTGGAGAAGGGAAAATGTAGCTTAGAGTAGGGGTACTTTTAGAGACTTTTGAACTTTAAGTAACCAAGATTTTTATTAATATCCAAAATAAATAAATAATTTAAAATCTACACCTTGGTACGCTGGATTTCGAAAAATGTCCAAACCAGAGATAAAATTTCCGGTTTTATACAAACTTTCGCAAAAAAATATTCTGGTTCTAAGCATTCCGGAACCGGAGAAAAAGTTTCTGGTTTGTCTAACCGGAGATTAAATTCCCGGTTCTAAGTTTTTTTTAATTAAACAGAAATGTTTATAATTTATTTATTTTTAATTTGTATTGAAATATTAGAAATATTTTATATATTTCTTTGAAAATAGATGAAATACTATATAATTTGATTTATTAGATAGACTACGACAAATTATCCGGATTAACATTTTTTATGACGGATTTTTTGCGGCGGTAAGAAAAATTAAATATTTCTTTGTATGTTATTGGAAAAAAATAAAAATATTTTGAATCTGAGTTATTGATCCTGGTTCAAAAGTCACTTGTAAGTAAATACATAAAATATTTGAATTCTTCTATTTTTGAATAAAAAACAAAAAAGTTTGTCAGGATATGAATTTCCCCGGTGGAGCGCGCGACAGGGAAATAAAACAAAAAAGTTTGTAGGATTCTTGTACTCTGTTTAAAAAAAAATTAAAACCGGAAATTTATTTTTCTATTTTGGAATTCCAAAATCAAATCGGAAATTATTTTCCAGTTCAGAAATTTCGAAACCAAAACTACAAATTCTTTTTGCGGTTTCAGATTCCAAAACCGGAAAATAAATCTGCAGTAATTCGGCCTAAAATCGGGAAATAGATCTCCGGTTTGGACAGTTTTTGAAATCTTGTCAAACAGGATATAGATTTTGAAATTTAATATTTTTTTTGGATATTAATAAAAGTTTCGGTTTAAGTAAGGTAACAAAAGAAGCCCAAATCAGTTTGTAGTTGAACTTATAAATTATTTTGAATTTCTTTTTAGTAAAAGTTGGTGGTCAAGCCACCAAACTATTTAATATCCATAAAGTATTATCCTTTTGAGTTTCGAACCTGCAACTGAATTACTATGAATTTTAAAACCTGAGTTGAGTTTATCTCCTCTTTTGCCTCTTTGAGGTGAGCTTACTCCTCTTTGACTGATTTTAGTTAAACTTGTTAGTGTCCTTGTGAATTTCATTGGCCGTACCGTGTCATTCTTTATGTCTCATTCGTGTCTCACATTCTTATATCAGTTTTCAAAGTTTAGACAGTCGATTCAAACTACTCAACATAATTTTCATATTAAAATGTCTTAGAGATCAAATTTTATATTTTTGGAAAGTTTTGTATTATTTTTTTGGATATAAAATTCTAATTTTTGGATGGTCCATAATCTTCTAAAATACAGTGTTTTGTACCTATTTAAATATAGTAAATAATTTAAAACATATATAAAATTTGGTTTCCAAGTTTATTTTTATATGAAGATCATGTTGAACAGTTCAAATCGACTTTTTTGACTTGTTCGTCCGCCTGATTAATTGAATTGAAAAATGATAAATTTATATTCAATTTGACTTGGCACAGATTAAATTTTAACCAACAGCAAATACATATTGGTCATGGATTTTAATTTTATATTGATTAAAACCTGGTCCGACTGCTTAATTTAATTTATTTTAAATTGAATCATTTCAATTTTTTTTGACAATCTCTGCATCATGTTTCGGATCAAAATAATTTTAAAGTTTATCTATACTGTTCCATTATTGAAACTTTTTTATCTTTTATTTTGCTTAAACTTTTTGTTTATATATTATTATATTAATGTGTTGCCTAAATGATATTCTTATTTTATTAGTTGAAAAAGGAAGGTTACAATATCTCATGCCTTTCATAACTCATCATACCACATATAAATTTTTTACTATTTTTTAAGATACATACAAAGTCGGTGTTTCTGTACTAGTAAAAAAAAGTGATGTTCTACCTATGTAAAAATTATGTTATTTTCAGATTTTCAACCTATCTAAAAATTATGTTACTGTATGAATATTGTTATTTTCAGATTCTTTCTAACAATTATGTTATTAAATTATATGTTTCATTTGTATTGCTTTAATTGTTAAAAAATTAGTACACTTTTGTGTCATGCTGTTTTTTTATTAAAAAATCTACAAAATTAACAAAACCTGATCAATTAAAAAAATGTTGGAGTTAAATGGCTTATAAGTTATGATTATGAATTAAAAAATAGTTTAACTGGATAATTATGAATGAGATTAATATATAGACAAAATTCGGCCAACCCAACTTGTGACCGAATTCGAATCTCCTGAGATATCTCAAACTTTGAGTTAATAAGTGGAAAATCAGAACCGTTCAAATCTTTTCTGCACACATCTTAAAGCTCAGTAATAATACCCTGCATTTCGAGGATACGGACTCCTCGGAACCTGTGTACCCCCTATGGGAACAGCAGCTCACATGGCACAGGCGCACAGCTCAATTTGATTATTCAAATTCATACGGAGAACCTGTAGTCCTGAAGCCTTCTTAATTTAATCCTGGAAAGGGGATAGAGTTGACCTTGGGTGTTGCAACGAAATCAATTATTGGTTGCTCTGGAAACCTAGTCCCTCTCAGATCTGCTGCATTTCTCCCTCTCAATCCTGCATTTCTCCCTCTTCAAGATTTTGTCTCAAGTCTCAAACACAAGGTATACAAACTATGTCTCATCTCAGTGCTTTCTTCTGCTAGCTCAATTTGATTATTCAAATATAGAGAACCTGTTTAGTCCTGAAGCTAGGGGTGTCAACGGGTACGGTAATGGTCGGATGGAAGCATTTTCATACCCGTACTCGTTACAAATTCTTTATCGTACTTTACTCTTATCCGCTACAAATTATCTTACTCGTATCCTACCTTTATCAGTTATGGTTGTCGGATAACGAAATGGTGGCGGGTAAATAACGGATAATATTAATATATTAATTATTTTTATTATTTAAAAAATATTACATTAAAACATATATATTCATTTCACATATATATAGTACTTTATTGAAATTTTTTTTTGATCATGCTAAGCGCAAGTAAACCAAATAAAGTACTCTTTTCAATCGTTATTAATATATATAATATATATAATTTTTTTTTGTAATTACCCGATCGGATAACGGGTACGAAATAGGCTTTACCCGTACCCTTACCCTTTTAGATAACGAAAAAAATCATTACTCGTACCCATACCCGATAAGATTACGAAAAAAAAATCTTACCCATACTCGTGTTATCAGATACGGTATGGGTTGGATAAACAGATAAAAAGGTGCCATTGACAACCCTACCTGAAGCCTTCTTAATTAATCCTGCATGGCAGTTGGGGAGTTGACCTATAAAGGTGTTGAGACGAAATCAATTAGGTGTTGAGACGAGATCAATTATTGGTGACTCTGGACACCAACTGCCTCAATCCTGCATACCTTTCTCTGTTCAAGATTTTGTCTCAAGTCTCAAACACAAGGTATACAAACTGTCTCATCTCATTGCTTTCTTCTGCTAGCGTGTTTGTGTCTGAGGAGTCCCTATATATAAATATATAATATATGCTATTATACATTCCATAAAAAAAAGGTCATTTTTTACCTGTTCGATTGTTTCAGATCACACCTTTATAGAACAAATGAATCAGATATGATATTTGTTTCGTAATTAAGGTGGATAACAAAAGAAACGGGAACAGGGGATTGTGCCCATGGGTATCGCACCGATCAGTGCAATGTTATATGTAAATTGTGTGATCCGTTTTTAGATTTCATGAGGGTTTATATTTCACATGAGGGAGGGTTTAGAATTATAGAGATTCAAATATGTCTACACAGATCTAAATGAGGATCAAACGGTTTAATTAAAAATTTGGACCTAAAATTGGATTTAAAAAAAAAAAAACATAATTAAAATAATTAATTTTAAAAAAACAACATGATTACCTCTTTTTTTTTACAAAAAACATAAAAACTAAATTGGCAATTCGGTTTAAACGTTTTTTTTTTTGCTATACCGAATTGCCAATTCGGTATAGGCTTTTTTCACAGTTCCCTACATCCAACTGTGTGGCCTTGCGTGTAACTACCCCTAAACCGAATTGGCAGTTCGGTTTAGGGTTTTTTTTTTTTTAGACACTAAGAAGAGCAAAATATAGAAATCTAACACTGCAAATTTGAATTTTTTGTTTAAATTATTTGTTAGATTACTTCTTTTGATTTATAATTTGCAAAAAAATAAAAAAATACACTAAATTACTTGAAATTATGTTGAATTACACTATATTACAATAAATTATGTTAAATTACACTAATTACGCTAAATTACAATAACTCTGCTAATTATGCTGAAATACGCCAAATTACGCTAAATTAGGCAGAATTTTGTGCCATCTTTCATAAATCATAAAAAATAGTAAAAATTAGTATTCTACAAGTTCATTATGTAACTAATTTACTGAGCTACTTAGATTGAATAATAGAAATGAAAATCTTAATCGAAAACTTCAAGTCTAGTTTTGAGGCTCTTTCCTTAGTTTTTTGGTAATTCTGAATTTTGGAATCCGGCATCGCGGGCACAGATGCATGCGTATTTTCACAAGATTTCCGAAAAGTGGTCATTTGCTGAAATCGGACACTCGAGCGCCGTTTTATGACCGTTTGATGTTTCACCGTCGTTTTTCGTCTTTTCAGTGAAGATATCGTCCCTATTCATATGTAATTTAGCGTAATTTACTGTATTTAAGCGTAATGTAATGTAATTTAGTGTAATTTAACTTAATATAGTGTAATTCAACATAATTCCAAGTAATTTAGCATATTTTAGTTTAAATATGCTAATTATATATCAAAAGAAGTAATCTATCAAATAATTTAAACAAAAAAATTCAAATTTTTAGTGTTAGATTTCATTATCTTGCTCTTTATAGTATCTCTAAAAAAAAAAGCCTCTAGACCGAATTGGCAATTCGGTTTGCTCACTTTTCGAATTTTTTGTGGCGTGGTAGCGGAAATCCTGTGAAAAAAGCCTATACCAGATTGGCAATTCGGTATAGTAAAAAAAAATGTTTAAACCGAATTGCCAATTCGGTTTTATGGTTTTTGTAAAAAGAAAAAAAGATAATCATGTTGTTTTTTTAAAATTAATTATTTTAATTACGTTTTTTAAAAAAAATCCCCTAAATTCTGTCCGATACTAATTGAAACCCCTCGCACCCTGCGCCGGAAGAAATAATCCTGTTTTGGTGTGATATTATTTTATTGTTATTAATTGCTAAGCTATAATGGATAGATGTCATATGATATGTGACACATATGACATATCCAATTGATATGTCAAGCAAAAGTAAACATTATTATTGTGACACTGCAATAATGTATGTTGTGATCCGGCAGGCCTTAACCGGAATGGGAGATAATTTCTCGCTCAAATTAGAAATTAATGGAATGTGATTTTTCGATCTTTTTGTTGATCAGAGACAATTCACATTAAACCCAAGTTCAACGGAGGTGCAACCCGATTTGACGAGGAAAAAGCTCTGTCAGAAAATTACGTTAGAAACATAAAAATTTGACGACAATCGAATTACACCGTCACGTAGCTGAACGACAGGTGATATTGACGGTTCCGACGGTCACAAACAACTGACCAGGTAACGATCAAGACCCTCCTTATAGAATTTCTTTTATTTTTCTAATTAATAAAAAATTGGTATAGAGGTTGATTACTTTTATTTCTAACAAGAAAAACACAAGTACTGAATCTATGGTTCGGTATCACCAGAGGTACCGAACTATATATTCAGTAACCCCCTTTAATCCACTGTTATCATAAGACCACAGAAAATCCCCAAAAAAGCTGACGAATCCTACACCCAGCTTACCGAATCTTAGGTTGAGTACACTCCATTTTTTTAGTTTTTTGTAAGTCGTATGAAATATTATTATGATTAAACTTATCTGAAAATATTTGTTTAAATAGATTTATCTTTGTGTATTAGTATTATTGAAAATTTATTATATGTGGGAAAGATTATACTCAAGGTTAGCAGGTACTTTAAAATTTGCTAGCGTCGTGAGTATGATCTTACTGCTAATTATGTAACCATCCACGTAGTTTATGTCCCGTGCCACACGCACGGGCCAGCATAGAGTTTTAGATCTCATACTTCTCTAATCAATGGAGCGAGATTCGGTAATGTTTGTTCGAGCGTCACCCTTGAGCCTCGTCTCGCTAGCTATAAAACTAGATAGCCTCAAATAATGTACACCAAGGTGTGGTTGAGAAGAAAAAGATCCAATACTAGATGTATGATTCTCATCTTCGACTCGAATCCTTGGACAACTCGTCTCACGATCTTAACACTATCCTCAACAAATCTTAACTTGTCGCAAGAGGAGATGAAGGCTCGGCCTAGATCCAAGGCCGATCGGCCTTAGGTAGAGGTGGCTGCTAGTAGCAGTGGCGTATGTCCCAGAGGCGGAGGAGAGGAAGCGGGTCCGATCCTTGGTGGATCAGATTGGGCAGACTCAAATCTGATTGGCTCGAAGCCGATCTACATCGGGCGGCTCGGCTTCAAACATGATTGGTGGAGGGGAAGCGGCGGCCGGCGGTGTGGAGCGATGGAGGATGAGGAGACCAAGGGAGTGGTCAATGGATCTTCCTTTGGTTCGGCCTAACAAGGAGACGAGAAGAGAGAGATTGAAACTCAATCTAAGAGAGAGCGTAAACTTTACTAGAATTAATGGCATGAGGAGAGAGAGTGAGTTCTTGTGCTTAAATAGTGCATGAGCCTCATTACAATCTTATCATTTTAATTAATGGTGCGATTCAATATTAAAATGACACAGTGGTAATATAACTCATGGATGGTCCAATGGACCATTAGTCTATTAAATATGGTTCATATAGCTCAAGTTTGATCAAGTCAAAACCTTCTCCGCAAACAAACTCTCTTCATCTCAATATGTTGACCAGGTCAACATAACTCTCATCAAAATGTTCAAACATGCGGTTGACCACGTTTCACTTTGGTCTAATCTCCTTTTGATCATAACTTTATATCTACAAGTTCAAATAGCACGTTCTACATATCCATGCACTCGTGTCTTAATTATCTATCATATGGTGCATTCCAAATGACCAATATAATAATACTAATAATACAATACTCAATTATGTGTTTAATCCAATTAAGTACTTACTAAGTTAATCGAGTCATTCTTTGTACATCTCATGTACTAAATTGATTTGATTAACATTCACCACCTATAATGTATTGAATGAATGTTGAGGAGAGTTCAAATGCCTTCATTTTTTGTGCCTCCACCATGTCTTTATTTTTAAAAACTTTAATAACTCAAAATTGAAAACTTAAAAGTCAAAATAAAACCGTTAGATATGATCTACATCATTTTATCTATGTGCTCATAAAAAATTATCACATTTTGATTTTGTTTTTATGTGCATCAATAAGTTGAAAAATCAACGTCTAGAAATTATCCACATTAGAACGTTTTTTACAAGCTCTTGATGACAACCAAAATAAAATTGAAATATCATAATTTTTTACACGTGCATTAATAAAATGATGTAGATCATATCCAATGGTTTTATTTTGACTTTTAATTTTTAAATTTTGAGTTATTAAAGTTTTTAAAAATAGAGGCATGGTGGAGGTATAAAATATGGAGGCATTTGAACCCTCCTCATGAATGTTATACTATGCCCAACATAATTATGCACTTCTAGATTTGATATATGTTATCCCATAACATAATCAAGGGTATCATATGTCATGTGATATCTCAACCAGGAACTTTGTAGGTGTGTGACTAGATTGGATTCGTATTGTGTTGGCAATGAAATACAATTCCATAATCATGAGCGGCATATAGTATAAGGTATCAAGACTATCCAATCAATACAGATGATATGTAACATACTGTTAATATACTACCAATTATTGATCCAATATAGACAATACCAAAAATATTGCATGTGTTTTGTTCAATATCGCATGATATATATAATGATAAGTGTAAGGAAGGATTGTGTCATCCTTGCTTATTTATCCATTATGTTTGTTGATTCCTGAGTTTGATTATAAATTATCATTTTTGACATGTACAAGAAGGCATCCCACCCACTTCTTGAAATTCAACTTGATACCTCATTTATCTTCATCCTCTGTACAATCAATAAATCAAAATAATGAAATGTTGACATTTGTAATTCGAGTATGAAATTTTGGTAAATAGCTGAAATAGTGTTCTGATAACTCCATCTGAAACTTGAACCTAGTAATTGTTGTGACCATACAACAATGCTATAACCCGGTGCCTTTTTCCTTTCCCAGTGCAGTGTTCTACAACCTCTGCAATGTATGCTGAGAATTCCATTCCAGCATCGAGCCACCGTTGAGCAATCTCCCTCCTTTTGACAAACAAATTGACACATTTTGTCATTGCACAACGTAATTACAACATATACTAAGAACATAACCGATTGCAAGTTTCAGCTCTTTCCTTACACCACCCTAAGTTAGGCTGTTCGAACACTGAACGAATACAGGCATGTTGGTCTTATATAATGAATATCTGTCCTGGACCTACAACCTTTTGACGTATGAATGGCAGTTACTCCCAATTGCAATTGGCAGTAACTGCCATCAGCGCAACTTGTCACAACAAGTTTCCCTTTACAAGTGTATATGCTAGAAAATGCTTCATCCTTGTACGGCATTGACACATCATCATAAAGAACCGGATAATGATGTTGCAGTCCACGATTAATAAATGTATACCCCTCCTTCAATATATCTTGAACCCTAATTTCATCCTCAATTTCGGCCATATCATCTTTCCCGACAACTAGGTGATCACCAAGGTCATTAGAGTTGGTGTCAAAACCTGTAGGGAAAGGCTCTATGCTAGTACGTACATTTAAAAAATTTACTAGCGATCGATCTAGAGACGAACTTACCGTTTACAAGCAATCAACTACACGCAGTTTATAGATCATGTCACACACATGATCTAGTAGAGTGTTATAGTCATACCTCTCCAAACTAGTGGAGCGTGAAACGGTTGCCTGCGCCTTAGTCTCCCTTGTCACAGTTTCCAAAACAGGAAGTCGCAAGCTTCGCACACCAAGGTATTGATCGAGAATGAGAGGAGATCAATGCTAGTTGTTCAAATCTTCTCACCCTTGCGAATCCAAAAGCTACTCACTACTTCAAACACTTTGAATAGATCTTGCTGAGCTAATCAACACAATCTCGCGACCTTCTATCAAATTCGAATCTCAACTTGCAAGAAGGAGATACGAAGAGATCAAGATCTAGATCTAGAAGGTGTGGATCAATCTCGAAGAAGAAACGAAGCTAGAGAGAGAGATCAAGCTCCTCAAAGAAGGAGGAGCAAGAAGAGAGGCCGCGGCCGGTGGTGGCGTAGACAAGGAGGACCAGCAGCTAGGGTGGAGCGGACCAGCAGCAGCCAGCGGTGGGCGGGGCTCCACGGCGGCGGTGGTGGCGTAGACAAGGAGGAGTTGGCGGCCTCGGCTTGGGGCGCACCCTTACTTGCTCCCTTGCTTGACTTGGCCAGTAGAGAGATGAGAGAGAGAAAGAGATCTAGATCTAGATCGAGATCCACTTTTCAAACTTGTGAAATGGATTGGCTTGAATGAAAGTGGAGGGGTGACACAAATATATGGACTTTCATATTTACCACAATGCCCTCACATAATATCAAAATGAGAAGACACCATGTGAGGACATATTAGTAATATCATATATTAATGGTCCAAGCGGTCCATCCAACTTTTATTCCAAAAGTTGCTTCCTCGCTGAGCAACATTCCTCTCATATTTTTCACCTAGTCAACAGTCAAATTCAACTATCTTTTGGTCAAACCGTTTGACCAACGTTTGACCACGTTTGACCATAGTCAAACCTCCATTCAAATGGCCGTATCTTTTGAACCGTAAGTCCAAATCACACATACACATATCCACATGCTCGTCTACTAATCCTTTATTCTTTGGTATAATCAAATTAACCAAACTAGTAGGTTTAGTAAACTTTAATATATGTTTAATCCAATTAAACATATACCTCATATAATCAAATCATCATTTGTATAACCAGGTACCAAATTGATTTAACTATTCCTAATATTTCTTATAGTGTTGATCAATGTAATGTCCTACATTATTTGATTCGCTATGCATGTTGTTTCCAACATCTTAGCGCGGTGTCATAAACTCATATGACATCTCGACCAAGGACCTTGTAGGTGTGACCTGCTTGGATCTGTATTATGTTGGCAACTAGAAAAATCTTTCCTAGTTGATCAAGATTAGCATTTAACAACACGTCTTTACTACCCAATTATACAAACAATATGTAACCTGATAGTATCGTTGATCCAATATAGACTGCCTGATTACACTCCTCGTGTTGTTTCCAATATCTCATGATAGTCTAATGATGAACATGAGATAGGATATTGTCATTCCCACTGTATCATCGATTATATTTCTTGATCCATGAGTAGTATATTATAATCCATGATTGAACTATTCAATTATGGTGTGCACATATAATATAACTCTATCAAGGGGCCCAGAGACATCATAGCTTACTCAGCATTCACCAGGATGTGAATAAGGGATATTCGTCCTATTGACATATGCGAACTTCTCAACATAAGTTGTACACATAGAGTAGATGTCTTTATCGCTCTCTGTTACGGTGAGCGATTAACACTAACCACTGATGTGCATACCTTAGGCAAGAAAACTAAATGTCTTAGACATAAGACTAAAACACCACATGAACAATCAATGACATAACACAGAATCCAAATGATGTTCATGTGTGACCAAATCTGACGACATATAACTATTATATGCATATGTGATATTAAACCGGTACACTACCACTTTGATCTGTGATAGCTGGATCAAACGTTTAATCATCACACTAGTCTCAGGTGTAATTAGTGTTCCTTGCAAATTACCTTGACCAAGGACACTTTAAAGTTCATTACCTTTATTATTTGGTTGCTACACAATCTCACAATTATATGAACCACAAGTAATGCAACTTAAGGCAACAAATTGACTATCGTCAACCAATCATATGAACAAGAATTACAAACAAAATATTTGCTCTAGGACACCCAACTCTATCAATCTCCTACTTGGACTAGAGTCAAACTTTTTTACTACAATGAGATGATTGAATTACATTGAATTTAAAACATACAACTATTGTTTATTTCAAATTTAGAAACACCCTCTAAGGTATCCAGTCTTCCATGTGCCTAAGCCCCATGGAGACAACATGCTTCTCATGCTTGACGTGCTGTAGAGGCTTCGTAAGTGGATCAGTTGTGTTACTGTCCGTGTCCACCCAACTTAGTCCTATATCCTCCCTGAGTATGATTTCTCGAATCAAATGGTAACGTCGTAGAACATGTTTTGATCTTTGGTGATTTCTAGGTTCCTTGGCTTGAGTAATAGCGCCAGTGTTATCGCAATAGAGATCTATCGGATTGGCGATACTTGGAACCACACCAAGTTTGGAGATGAATTTCTTGATCCAAACGCCTTACTTCGTAGCTTCAGAGGCAGCAATGTATTCTGCCTTAGCAGTTGAGTCAGCTGTGGTTTCATGCTTGGAACTTTTCCAAGTCACAGCACCACCGTTGAGGAGATATGCAAATCCCGATTGCAATTTAAAGTCATCATGGTCTGTCTAGAAGCTAGCATCTGTGTAACCTTGTACGACCAGATCTACCTCACCACCATAGACTAAAAACATCTCTTTAGTCCTTCACAGGTACTTAAGAATGTTCTTAACCCTATTCCAATGCATATCCCGGATTAGCTTGGTATCTACATGTATCGCTCAAAGCGTACAAAATGTATGGGCGAGTGTACAATATAGCATACATAATAGATCCTATCGCAGAAACGTAAGGTATCTTGGCCATGTTCTCAAGCTTATCAGGTGCAACCGGGCACTGAGTCTTACTGAGATTGTCGCCGCTAGACATTGGGATGAATTCTTTCTTGGATCCATCCATATTGAACCTCTTCAAATACTTTGTCTATATTTGTGCTTTGACTCAAACCAATGAGTCTCTTGGATCTGTCACGATAGATCCGGATACCTAGAATATAGGTAGCCTCGCCCAAGTCATTCATTGAAAATACTTTCCGCAGTGCAAACTTAATACTATCAAGAGAGGGAATGTCATTTCCGATCAATAATATGTCATCTACATAATGTACTAGAAAAATGACCATCCTCCCACTAACCTGTTTGTATACACAAGGTTCTTCTTCGCATCTGATGAAGTTCAACTTTTTGACCTATTCATCAAAGCGGATATTTCAACTTCTAGATGATTGTTTTAAGCCATAGATAGATCTCTTCAGCTTGCAAACCTTCTTAGCATCTTTTCGGCTTCCAAAGCCTTCAAGTTGGTCCATGTAAACGTCCTCTTCTAAATTCTCATTTAGAAAAACCATCTTTACATCCATTTGCCAGATTTCATAGTCATGAAATGCAGCAATTGTTAAGAGAATACGAATCACCTTGAACATAGCCATGAGAGAGAAGGTTTCATCATAATCAACTCCTTGAATCTACTTGAACCTTTCGCTACCAATCGTGCTTTGTAAACAATCAGATTCCCGTCCATGTTTGTCTTCCATTTGGAAACCCATTTGTTTCCAATCGGCCTGATGCCCTCAGGGAAATCAACCAAGTCCCAAACTTGATTGTCATACATGGACTGCATCTCAGATTTCATGGCCTCAAGCCATTTGTTGGAATCTTTTCTGTCCATCGCATCTTTGTAGGTCAAAGGTTCATCTGTATCCAATACAGATGTCATGTGGAGTCCCATGTACCTCTCCGGTGCACGAACAAATCTCTTAGACCTTCGTAACGATGGAGCTGGTAGTGGAGGTTGTGATGGAACAGACTCATGTTCCATCTGCTAAGACCGGTGAGTATCACTACCTTGAGCGGAACTCTGAGCCTCCTCCACAATCCTAGTGGTAGGTTCCACGTTCGTAGTGGCAGACTCAGTTTGGCTCCCACTAGCTCCGACATCCAATCGAGGGACCCAGGGTTATCATCCTGGACATCTTGCGCAGCATCTTAAATCTCCCCAAGATGCACATCTCTCCCACTACTCTTTGAAATAAAATTATCTTCCAAAAACACAACAAATCAAGCAACAAACACTTTGTTCTCAACTTTCTTATAAAAGTAGTACCCTTTAGTTTCTTTTGCATATCCCACAAAGAAATGCTTGTCAGCTTTGGGTTCTAGCTTAGTCGTCAACACGTGACGTTTCACGTAAGCTTCACAACCCCAAATTTTCATGAAAGACATAGATGGAACCTTTCCATGTCATACCTCGTATGGGGTCTTATCAACCGACTTTGATAGAACTCGGTTTAGCATAAATGCGGCAGTTTCAAGAGCAAATCCCCAAAAGGAAATTGGCAATGTAGCTTGGCTCATCATTGACCTCACAATATCCAACAAGGTTCGGTTCCTCCTTTCCGATACACCATTCCACTGTGGCATACTAGGAGGAGTGAGTTGTGAAACAATTGCACACTCTTTGAGATAGTCGCCAAAATCATGACTAAGGTACTCGCCACCTCTGTCGGATCTCAAGACTTTAATCCGTTTGTTGAGCTGGTTGTCTACTTCATTCTTGAACTCTTTGAACTTTTCAAAGGATTCAAATTTATGCCTCATTAGGTAGACATAACCATATCTACTGAAATTTTTTTTTTTTTTAGGAAACAATAGGCGTCGAGCCCCTATTTCATTAACCGCTATTGGTTACATGGGTTGAGTTTCCGATAGGAAACCCGGGTTCATTTCAGAAAATGTTTAAAAATAATGATCGTAATAATTCATTTCATTCATATATTTTTTTTCGGACGCTACTACTCATCTCGTTCATTTTTTTCAGCTCGCCCGCTACTATTCATCCAAGTTTGGTTTTTTACTTCAAAACTGTTTAGTTAAGTCGGTAGAAAATTAAAAAGAATAAATTCAGCAATAACTTTTTGAAAATTAGACATTTTTTTCAAATTAGAAGTGGAATTATTTGTCAAAATTTTATTTGACGGAATAATTATTTTTTTAAATTCATGAAAAATTATTTATTCTCAAAATGTTATTTGTAAATTATTCGAAAAAAATATAAATGTCAATCATAATTCAGATATGTTGTACATTAAATACGAGACTCAATGAATTTAAATTTTAGTCGCAATATTGTATTTTGCTATACAAGGAATTACTAATTTATGAAACAATTATTTATGCAAACTTTAAGCTTAATTTAATCTAAGTGAAAGTTTATATTTTGGCAATCAGAAAAATAAAATCAAACTTAATTACAATTTAAATAAAAAGACTTAGTTCATATTTTGTTGTTCTTCAAGTAATTGAATTATGTTTTTCAAATACCTCAATTTTTTTATTATTTGTATTACTAACTCAACTTATAGTCTAGAATATATATTGTAGTATGAAAATATAATAAGCAAGTTTTGTTTATGTCGAATTACAACATATAATATAATTTTTGCTATCAATATTATTAAATAGGAGCTGATAATTGCCCCCCAAATAAATTCCTGAGCGTGCCTCCAAGTATTTAATTCTAACTTCCATTTTCAGCGCTCATATTCAAACATTTAAAGCTATTTATAACATTTTATAATTCTACTCGCAAGCATTTAAATCTCTATATGAAAGCATTTAAATTATAAATCTGAGTAGTTTTAACTTCTAACTACTTTTGTCTTCAAGCTAAAAAAAAGAAAGATTCCTTTCACCCACTATTTTTTTTCCCTCGGATCATTTTTGTCTATTTTTCCGAAGATCCGTATTGAATTTTGCGAATCTAAAAATACAAACATTTTTTACTCGATTTTATCTTTCCAATGAGATCCATGAAGAAATACTTTTGAGTATTTTTTCAAGTCGTTTTTTTTTTTGAAAGTAAAGCCATGAGAACTTTAAACAGTTGTATACAGAGGTTTAAATGCGTGATACTATATGATCGACATCAGAGATTTAAACGCTTGAACATAGTAGTTTAAATGGTGACATCAGAGGTTTAAATAGTTGTAGACTGAGATTTAAAATTTGAAAATTTAAAGTACTCATAGGCTTTACTTTAAAAAAACGACTTCAAAATAACTCGAAAAAATTTCTTCATGGATCTCATTTGAAAAAGAAAATCGAGTAGGAAACGTTCGTATTTTTATATTCGTAAAATTTATCACAAATCATCGAGAAAATGGACAAGAATTATCAGAAAAAAAAAGTGGATGAAAGGAATCTTTCCATTTTTGGCTCGAAGACAACAGTAGTTAGAAGTTAAAACTATATAGATTTAGAATTTAAATGCTTACACATAGAGGTTTAAATGCTTACAGTAGCATTGTAATTTGTAAAATGTTATAAACAGAACTTTAAAAGCTTGATTTAGAATTTAAATGGTTATACATAGAGGTTTAAATGCTTACGAGTAGCATTGTAATTTGTAAAATGTTATAAACAGAACTTTAAAAGCTTGAATATGAGCTGGAAATGGAAGTTAGACAAAATTGAAATTTGTTTCTGTTAAACTAGTTGAGAGGCGTGCTCGGGTATGATGGCTTGAGGGGTCAAAATATTTCTCTATAAAATATTTTTTCGAAATATAATGTTCTGATTGTAAAAAAAAAATAACAAAAAATTTTATAATAGATGAGATGACAGTAGGCGGAAAAAAACTTGGACTGTAGAAACAATAGCATCGTAGAAACAACAATACTCTTAACAAGACGAACAGTAACATCCCGAAGAAAGAAAAAAGCTAGCTGGACAGGATGAATAATCATTGTGGTTGTACTATTTTCAACATTTTTCTCAAAAAAATCAGAATGTCATACTGCAGTGTGGAAAACAGATGCAACACCTCTACAGGCATGGATCCGCCTCCGCTGCTTTTCTTAAAGAAAAGCAGGACCCTCCTTTTCCGATCTGAACCATTCAAATTTGTTGAGATTTGTGTATGAAAAAGTTGTTTTATCGAGATACGTGAATGAACAAATTTGAATCGTTCAGATCGGAAAAAGAGGGTCCTGCTTTTCTTTAAGAAAAGCAGCGGAGGCGGATCCTACAGGCATGGCTAAGTGTTGGTACAGCGTGCTTAGACATGCAAACACGTGCTCCCCGCGTGTTTTTATTATTTTATTTTTTTGTTTAATTCGGGATAAAAAACAGAGTTTTCTACAATAAAAGCATTATTCAATCACATGCGTGTTAATAACGATGTCGTAGTGAGTAATTAATAACAATGTTGTAGTGAGTACAACGATGGAATATCACATACATATATATATATATATATATACTTGTCAGATTTCTACTGTCATATATGCATGTAGCACTCATTAATGCAGGCAGAGGTATTGTCCTAGGCCAATTTACTGGTATGCATTACTCATTAAATCAAAATAGCGAAACGAAGTAATATTCGTTGTAAGGAAAATATTATCTTATTCAAATTTAAGAAATTTCAAAATTAACTATAGTAATATTCGTTGCACTTGTACGAGTAGAAAACACTTCTTATGCAATTAACGAAGAAAATTAATATCATACAATTACACAGTTCATCTACTTATAGACTCTTATTAGAGTCAAATACGCGCTCCTTTTTCTTTTGTTAGTTTGTATTGTGTTGCAGAGAAAACTAAGAGAACAAAAATAGATTTTGAAACTTGGATTGTCTCAAATTCCAATAAAGTTGGCTCATAATTCTTTAGTTGATAAGTATTAACATATATATTGGGTCAGGTCTACATGGTGGGGGATAATTTCATATTATTAGTTTATAATTAATCTATATATGCTGAACTCATAATTTTGGCTTAATAATTATGTGCTTAATTATTAGTTTATTGTTAATTTTTACGTGCTTAATTATTAATTAAATATAAGAGAACTGTATCTTCTGCGAAAACCTCCTTAGTTCAATTACTTAAAGGAACTAGATAAAGATGTTGTTTATTTTGGCTTAAATGTTCTTTTTGTCCATGTGCAGAGAAATTTGATATATTTGTGGTAAGAAGAAAATGGACCCGGCTGTTCTAGGCGCAGCTAAATCTGCACTGAATTCCGTAGTTAAAACAGCAACAACAGCCATCACAGATGAAATTGGTTTACTGCTAGGGGTGGAAGAAGAGCTGTTTTTCATCAAGGAAGAACTTCAGATGATGCGGGCCTTCTTACGGGCTGCCAAATCAGAGAATATGAAAGATGAGATCGTGACCACATGGATCAAGCAAGTCGAAGAGTTGGCATTTGATGTGGAGGATTGTCTCCAAGAGGCTTCTATTCACCTGATGAAAAAAAGTTGCCTACCTGTCATGTGCTCGGTGAAGAAACGAGACGTCATTGCGAGAAAAATCCGGGTGCTGAAAACTAGAATTGAGGATGTCAATAAGAGAAACTTGCGGTATAACCTGATTAACAAGGAAATTGGTCCCCACACATACGATGAGAGTGTCTTTTCCAGATCAAATGCCATTGTGGAAGCTTTGCTTGTGGGTCTGGATAAGCCCAAGAGAAAGTTAGTTGAGCTTATTCTGAAGGAGCATGTAGAACTTAGTGACGAGCCTTGGAAAGGGAAAGTGATATCAGTGGTAGGAATGGGTGGTCTTGGAAAGACCACTCTTGTCAAAGAGGTCTATGGTTGCCAAGAACTTAGAGATAAGTTTAAGAGTTTTGCTTGGGTCACTGTCCAACATCCTTTCAACATTGAAGAATTTATAGAAAGCATAGCGAAGCAAATACCGTCTAAACCCGAAGAGGCTGATAATAAGTCCGAGTTATTACCCAAAAAAACAACAAAAGAAAAGGTAACTGAATATCTAAAAGAAATGTATTTGATTGTACTAGATGACCTGTCGAGTTTGTCAGAATGGGATAAGATAGAGCATGTGTTGTCTCCCAACAATGGGAGCCGAATCATAGTAACCACGCGATCTAGAAGTCCTCTGGCAGAATCTATATCTCACCCAACTGACAATATGTATGAGATCAAGGAGCTTTCAGAAATGGATGCTGTTGATCTCTTTTGCAAAGCAGTATATAAGACCCCCAATTATCATCTTGTGAGTGATGTGGTTTCCAGTAGCACAGAGATAATGGAAGAGGATAGTAAAGGGCAGATGCAATGTGTAACCAACACTATTACCGAGGAAGAGGATAGGGAAACTAAAGAAGATCCACCCCACGAAAACAAGTGTAACATGAAAAATGGTTCCAGTAGCACTGAGATAAAGGAAGAGAATAGCGAAATGCAGAAGCAATCCATAACCAACACTATTACCGAGGACATGAAGACCCAAGCTTGTTTAATTATAAAGAGTTGTGGTCGGTTACCACTTGCCATTGTAACTATTGGTTGTTATCTAGCCACCAAACCTAAAACTAGTGCAGTATGGAAGGCAATGTATGACCATCTTAGCTCAGAACTTGCAAATAACTGGGACCTAGGGGTAGTGAACACTGTTCTTACTTCTAGTTACGATGGCATGCCACACCATCTCAAGCCAAGTTTGTTGTATCTAAGTGTTTTCCATAACCATAAGGAAATAAGGCGATCAAGGATAATAAGGCGATGGATGGCTGATGGATATGTAATGGAAAGCCGTAAAAAGACGGCAGAGGAGGTAGGAAAGGGCTATTTCTATGATCTCATGGGGAGAAGTTTGATTCAACCATCACAAATGAGCACAATTATCAATGGAGACGTTAAAAGATGTAACATTCATGACATGATGTACGAATTGATTCTTGCAAAGGCTGAGGATGAGAATATGGTGTCAGTGCTTGAAGATGAAAACCTCAGAACCATGACAGATAAGGTGAGGCACCTAGTAATTGCAGGTGGGTCATGCACTGGGGACAATGTTCTAGAAAGAGTGAAGTTGTCCCACATGCGATCCTTATCCATCTTTGGAAAGGTGGGAGACTATCTTAGATATCCTAGAATGAAGTTGGTAAGAGTGCTAGATCTAGAAGGTACTTTAAATTTGAATGATGGAGACCTGAGGAGCATAGGCAAGCTTCGTCACTTAAAGTACCTTGGTCTTAGGGGGACAAATATTGCAAAACTCCCAAATTCATTGGAAAAGCTTAGTGAACTTGAGACCCTTGATATTAGAAACACAAATGTACTCCTACTACCAACAGGACTTACTAAGCTTCAGAAGCTAAGCTATCTACGTACAGGAAAGAATGGCTATTCTCATCAATCAAGACCAATAGAAGATTACTTTCGCCATAGATCTGATAGCTTTGATAATTGGGAAGGAACGGAATTGAATACTGTTCGCATCATAAAATTGTTGTGTCTTGTTCCTCTTTTGCCTCTTTTACTTTTAGAAAGGTTTTTGTATATGAGCAGATTTTCAAGTGGGGTGAGGGTTCCTCGAGGAATTGGTAAATTGAGGTCCCTAAATATTTTTGGCGTCATTGATATTGGTGGGAGCAAGAGTTTAGCAAAGGAGATACAGAATCTTACCAACCTACGTAAGTTAGCAGTGACTAATTTCACGGAGAAGAATGGGAAAATATTAGCAAAGGTGATTGATGGGCTTAAGCACTTAAGGTCGTTAGCCCTTGAAGCAAGAGGTAATTTAGGGCTCAAGTGTTGCTTAGAATCTGTATCCTCCCCACCCAAGTATCTTCAAAGCCTGAAGTTTGATGGCCGTATTGGCAAATTACCAGATTGGATCAGTTTCCTTGAGAATTTGGAGAAGATACATTTCAAACGCACTTACCTAAGGGAAGATATTAAAGCCATTGAAAAGCTTCCCAACGTGAAGATTCTCTGTTTTTTGCGCCACTCGTTTGAAGTTGATGTGAAGGAACTATGCTTTGGCGAGGGTACATTTCCAATGCTGCAGGTAATGATTCTTGAGGGATTACGGTGGTTAGAATCGGTGTCAATTAAAAAAACAGCCTTGAAAAGACTTGAGCAGTTAAAGATCAGTAATTGCCACTCTATTGGAAGGGGTGGGGTGTCGGGGTTGGACTTTCTTGTACAACTCAAAGAGATGGAGGTGATGTACTATGACTATGACAATCAGAGAGAGAGTAATGAAACGTTTGTGAGCAACTTGCAGAAGAAACTCCCGATGCATCCAAATAAACCCATCCTGAGGGTGATTGAAAAGTGTTTGTTTATTCCTTAAGTGGTGTAAAATGTCGAGTTTGGAATTTAATTAAGGGAACTATTGTGATTTTCTTCATTTTATTTTTCATAATGTATTTTATTTTCATTTTGTTGGTGTGTAATAAATTAACCTGCTATTTCTTTAATTATGTTGCTAATATGCGGCAATCAGTAATAATTTGTCTTATATACGTTGCACTTTCGATGTACTTTTGTTTTTACCTCTATGAAGAAACAAAAATATTATTTGATTGAGATATGCTAATTTTCTTATTTCTCTATAGCCTTTTGAAGTAGGAAAATATATTGATTTTCATATTTATTTCTAGCCTTTAATTTGTTCTGATATATTTCTCTTTGGAAACCTGAAATTTAGTCAAAGATATGGTAATTTCAGAAAAAATTTGCAGGCACCATACTATCTAAAATTGATTGTTTAACGAAAAACTGAGAACAATCAAAATCCAACACTGACGAATTTCTATATTAAATCAATGTCTGGAGGGCGATTTTACTGAAATTTTTATTCATAAGAAAATATTATAAATAAGAAACGTTGTGGGCAAAATTTAAAAATGGGAAGGCGGTCACGGGCCATGGCGTCGCTACGGGACGCCATGGCACATCTCAACACAGTGAAAAAATGAAAAAAAAAATTCCTATATAAATGGGACACCATGGCATCTCAACACCGGAAAAAGAAAAAAAAAAGAAAGTGGGACACCATGGCATCGCAACACCGGAAAAAAGAAAAAAAAGAAAAGAAAGAAAGTGGGACGCCATGGCATCCCACAGATTCACAACTTCCCACATTTTTCGATTTTTTGGTTGGGCTGGGCAATAGTGGCCCATTTTTTTTTTTTTTTCTGGTGTTGAGATGCCATGGCATCCCTCCTAGAATTTTTTTTTGTTTTTTTTTTCGCGGTGTTGAGATGTACCATGGCGTCCGCAGGGACGCCATGGCTCGTTACTGCCTTTCCATTTTTAAATTTCCCGCAAGACATTTCCTATTTTTAATATTTATTTTCTTTTCTTTTCTTATGAATAAAAATTTCGTGCGATTTTATCTCCTAATAAATATCTTATGCTACAAATAATAAATACAAACATGTCAAAACCTAATTAGCTCTAATAGAGAATGATACCCTGTTGGTCTGTACGCAATAATAAAAACTTATTGCGTACATAAATTGGATTATGCTATTCATAAATTTATTTATTTTTCCAATTCTTTCTTTTTCTTTGTCTCAATTCTGTCATCAAATTTCTAAATTCTTGCTATTTAGCATTAATTGAAGAACCGTTTCAGATAATAAAGAAAGAGAATTATTTGTGAACAAGATCCACTCAAATCAGTCTTCCAGTGTCTTTATCGGATAAGATAAGCTTCTTTTCCCACCCTAGGAGTACTTTTCAACCAGACAACATAGTTTAAGCTAAGTCTTTCCTATCAATTTTGGGAATGAAAGGAATTCACCAGCTTCTTCCTTGATTCTCCCATTTCAGGATATTATAGAAGATAAGGAAAGAGTAGTTAGTTACCAATCGCTCGCCCGCCCGGGAAAGCTTGTGCTGTCACTTTGAAGATAGTAAAATAACTAGGTCAGTCATGAACTTTTTTTATGCATTACAATTATTACTTATTTGTTACTAGATAATATATCCTTAGTGACCTTGATTACATCAACTAGTCTCGCTTTGGCTTGAACAGTTAATTTACTGAAAGGAATGCACCAGCTTCTTCCTCTCCGGTAGAAAATTGTACTTCACCCTTCTCTCGATATTATAGAAGATATATATACCAAAAGAGTAGTTAGTTATCAGCTGCCCGCCCGCCCGGGACGTGACCTTGAAGATAGTAGATAACAAGGTCAGTCATGATATAAAATTTTATTTATGCATTAGTATTATTTAATTATTTGTTACTAAATAATATACTTAATGATCTTGATTAATTACATCAACTAGTCTTGCTTTGGCTTGGAGAGTAAATTATCTTAACGCGGTGTTCAATTAATTAATTATTTTTAAGAATAGCGCCGATTGTAATTAATATGAACATAAAATAAAAACTTATTTTTATGTCGGCACAAATATTAAAGAAATCTCGCGCGTTCCACTTCAGACCGGATTAGTCCGAATATATCCTGATCGGACGACCGAGATGTATTAACTCAAATTGTAGAGTTAATGCAGAGGATACTCGTTTCTCTTCATTAATAATGTTTCATACTATTTCGTCAATTTAAATAGCCAACCGTAAAAAAATTGACACAAATTTTAAGATAAACTAGATAATTGACATATCTCACGTGAGATGCACTTCCCTCAAGATCCAGTATGACCGGATTTGATACTGGTGGACAATAATCAACACCAGGTCAAGGATTTGTTCATTTGTCACGAAATTACACGGGATGAAATTTGACAAAAATGAAAATCTATTTTTGAAAAAATAGAAATCCATGTGCACGGATACACATGTGATTAATTATGGTTCAGTTGTATCATAGAATTAGTTGTGAAAAATCATAATTTATTTTAAAAATACGTATTTCTAATAAATTTCTAACCTATTTAAAATAAAAAGATCACGTAAGTATGAATATAAATTTTGAGATGCAGCAAAATTTAGTCTTAGTATTTAAGTTATGATCGATTTAAATATTTATTTGCTGATATGTTTTATGTACAAAATATATAGCAAAAAAAAAATTTCGACATTTATATAGTAAAGAGAAAATTAATTTAGATTAAAATAGTTGATACAAAAACAAATTTTTTTGTAATAAAACTTCTAAAATTTATGTCATCACGAAGTAAAAAAATAAAATATTTCATTGTAAAATCTGTGAAAATTTGAATGACATAAATTTATGTCGGCCTAGAATCATTCAAGAAAATTATTTTACATAAAACTAGTCCCACAAATGCTGTAAAAAAAAAAAACAAAAGCTGGTGTCCAAACTGAATCCCGGTGTAGTCCGGCCCAAATGGAATCGGTGGCGAGAGAGACAAACTCAAATCACAATCTAAGAATTGACGTGCTTTACACCTCAAAATCTAAGAATTGTTCCGGCCCAAATGGAATCAGTGGCGAGAGAAATAATTCAATTCACACGGTTGCTAAGAGTCTAAGAGAAACATTTCTGTTCGAATGTTTGCATCAAACAAACTCGATACGTTCTGTGTATGGTTTGGAACAATCATCCACGGACTTTTATAGTCGTTTGTGTGTAATTCTACATTAAAACACACACAAATGCGTTCAATATACCTGTGTGTATTTTGAAACAATCATACACAGATTTACATATATGTGTCATTGTGTGATAGGTCCATGTACTAAAAGACTCACTAAGCTGAGTACTAAGCCCAGGTAACAAGACTAAATAGCAGGCCCGTTCGAGTCGTCCGCATGAGACTTGAACCGCCTTACTGAGGCAGGTCCGTTCGAGTCGTCCATAAAAGACTCGAACCGCCTTGCCAGCCCATGAGCCAAGCCCGTTGAGTCATCCGTACCACACTCGAACTGACTTACCAGCCTGAGGGGAATCCCATACGGGACGACCGTACAAGATCACAAAGGACTATAAATACCCCGAAGTTCACTGAGTTCGGGGACCACAATTCAGAAAGGGACGGTACATGAAGGGGTAGAGTTACGTACGTACCTGTTGGATCTACCCTTAGTTCTTACATGGACACGTAATAAATACACACCTAATCCTCACGGACTAACCTCTCTCAAGTTAGGACGTGCTTAGACACACTGCGACTTAATCTCTTTGGATTTAGAACATATCAGTGTCTAAACGATAATCATACACGATGTTTCATTTTCGCCCAACCCGCCATCTTAATTTACACTGATTTTATAAAAACTCGTCGAATCTGTGCGCGACTAGTCCTTTGTGATTAGCCTTTTTGTAATGGTGGATATCATTTCGATTCAGGTAATCTTGTATTTGGATATTTATTGTAATTTAAGAAATTCGTAATTCCGTAATAGATCAACATGGATTAAATTCTGTGTACATGTATATATAACGTGAGTGTATAACATGAGTGTGCATACCCAATTAAGAAATAATTTAATATTTTTAATATATATATTTTATTATCTTGTATCTTGTATATATTTATTAGGATACTTATACGTTTTCAAATACAAATTTTTTAAAATAGCTATAAATTTTGCTACCCATTTTGCAAATTTTTATAATACATATAATTTATTATCTTGTATCTTGTATATATTTGGATACTTCTAAACGATTGGAAATAATAAATTCAGAAAATTGTTAGTAAAATTTGTAAAATATATTTGATTATAATTCCTTTTGGATAATTCATAAAATTTGTTAAATGTTGATCTTGATCTATTCATAATTTGAAAATATGTTTCAAAAAAAAATACGAAAATGTTCGGGAATCAAACTATTATATGCTTATTAATGGAGGCTACTAGGTGTGAAATAAACCATGGTTTTGGTCATAGAAGGCAAAATCTGACGATTCGAGTCGATTTTGGGCCGATTTACGCGGAGAGCTAGTTTTAGGGAAAAAACCGGGTCAAACAGTGTTGAATCGGTCGATTCGTCCGATTCTGCACCGATTCCAGACATAGTTACTTGGTTTAGACCGATTTATTCTGTTTTCAGTCTGATATTTTCTTTTTCTCGGCGGAGATGGGATGTCGCGAGAGAGGAGATCGCTAGGTTTTGAACGAAGGAGAAGAAACAGATTTGGGAAAGGGACAAGAGTAGGCTGACGAATTGGGGCCTACGGTTCAGTGAAACATAACGGCCAGAGAGGTGGGGCCCGTTAGTCAGTTTAAATGAGAAACATAACAATGGCTTAGTCAAAACTCGCACAAACTTGTCCCAACAAATCTTAAATTGGTATACGGAAACTTTTAAATTAATCGGACGGTTCCAATTAGTCATCCGACAGATTTTGATCCGATGTACATGAACGCCCCCTTCTTCAATCAGTGATAGCCTAGATTCGATCAGAAGTTTAAGTAGGCTTTGGGTATGGCCCAAACTAGAACTTGTAATATTCAAGAAATATTAAATTTAACAATATTATATTATAAAATTTCGGTTAAAATCCGACACATTTGTATCATTTCATTTAATTTTATATCTTTTAATAAAGTTTTTGAAGTGTTATAAATTATGTTTTGAATCAAACTAATTTTAAAAAAATGATGCTTATTCATCATTGAATTTATTTAATTATCTTTTATATTACATGAAAATTTTGTTCATTTTATATGATATCAATATGTTGTCAAATAAATACAGTATTCTTCTTGTAGAGAGAGAGTGTGTGAAAGTGTGAGAGAGAAGACATCTCTCCTATGCCTTACTTCACCAAAGGCTTATCCCTTGTAGGGGTGTTCGTCGGGGTCCGGTTTAATTGGTATTAAACCGAACCGAGAAAGTTCGGTTTCAACGGTTTGTTTTTTCAACATGTTTAATAGTTCAGTTCGGTTCAGTTTAGAAATTATAAAACCGGTTAGACCGAACTGACTGAAATTCTTAAACACATCCCCCATCTGAACCAAACATTTAAAAAAATTCAAAAATCATGACATATATATTGCTTGGTTTTGCTTAAAACCGGTTAAACTGATCCAAATAAAAATTTTAAATTCATCTTTTGAAAAATTCAGAAAATTAAAAAAATATTTATTTTTGTGATTAATATCCTATTTCGGTTCAACAAAACAAACCAAAATTTACTACGGTTTGTTCGGTTTGGTTCTTATTCGGTTCTTATTCTATTTCAGTTCGGTTCGATTAGATTTTTGAAAACCGAATAAAACTTTGGTTTACCTATTTTAGTTCAGTTCCAACCGAACCGAACCAATCAACACCCCTAATCCCTTGCATAAACTAAAGGAAAAGTCTAAGTCTGAAAAAGGGAAAAGCATATTGATTACTCCCAGATTAAAAAGAAGTTTTCAGGTGCTTACATTTGAGTCTCTGAATTGTACTATTCATTCATGAAATTTAGGGGGAGAGAGAGGGCTAGTTAGTTTTGGAATCCACTTGTAACTTGTTCGTCGCCATCTCGTTCAATAGGGTGAGGTATATTTTCATATAATATGCAAGATTACTAATTCTAGGTTTTGATGAAAACAAGTATATCTATAGAAATCTTTATTAAAATATTAACATCTATTGAACTGAAAGAGCTATATGTTGGTCAAAATAAATTGAATAAAAAATTAAATGTTGCCAAAATTTGACCAATTTGATCCGTAACTTGTGTACAGCCTACAAAGACAGAAGCCTGAAGTCATAAAGCCTTCTTGGTGCCTCCAAACCTAGCTACTCCCTTTCAGATCTACTGAATTCTTTCTGCTTTGAAGAATTGTCTCAAGTCTCAAATACAAGGTATACTAACTTGTTTTGTACATCTCACACCTCCTTTCTTTCTTCTCCTACTAGCGTGCTTCTATGTGAGGATTCCCTATGAGACTAAGGTCACATTTCCGTTAGAAGTCTGCAGTTCTGTAGTACTAATAGTAGCGGAGACAATACACATAAAATTAGGGGTGTACACAAACAACCTGTTTAATGTGCCGACCCAACTAATCCAACCTGAAAAATAGATTTAAATTTTATTTTAATTAGCCAAACCTGACTAATCAGACCTGAAAAATTGATTTAAATTTTATTTGATTAGGTACGGATCGATTGAATTTTAACTAACTCGACAAATACATACTGATTATGGATTTAAAAAATTATTTCGGTTAAAATCCGACACATTTGTATCATGTAATTTAATTTTGTATTTTTTAATAATGTTTTTGAAGTGTTATAAATTATGTTTTGGATCAAAATAATTTAAAAAAAAAACTATGCTTATGCGTCATTGAATTTGTTTATCCTTAATATTACTTGTGAATTTTGTTCAGTTTATATTATATCAATATGTTGTCTAATATATATATATATATATATATATAATATTCTTCTTGCTAGTTGAATATATTCTAAAAGCTCATTTTCCTCTCAAAGAAGACAAAGTGTAGAGACAGAGTGTGAGTGTGAGAGGGAAGACATCTCTCCTATATATACCTTACTTCACCAAAGGTTGTTCCCTTGCACAAACTAAAGGCAAGTCTGAAAAAGGAAGAAGCATATTGATTTCTCTTTCACTAAAAATAAGTTTGTAAGTGCTTAAATTTGAGTCTCTGAATTGTTACTATTCATTCATGAAATTTAGGGAGAGAGATAGCTAGGTAGTCTTGGAATCCACTTGTTCTTCGCCATCTCCTTCAATAAAGGTGAGGTTTATTTTCATATAATATTATTAATTACCAATTCAACGTTTTGATGTAAACAAGTATATCTATAGAAATAATTTTTTAAAAATTAACATCTATAAAAATGAAAGAGCTACATGTTGGTCAAAATAAATTAAGGAAAAAATATTCACACAATTTGACCAATCCGATACGTAACTTGTGTACAGTACTTCCTTTGGAAAACAGCAGCTAGCAGCACTAGCCCACGATTAATTGAATCAAGAGAGGCTGAAGTCCTGAAGCCTTCTTGGTGCCTCTCAGATCTTCTGAAGAATTGTATCAAGTCCCAAACACAAGGTATACTAACTTTGTACATCTCTCACACCACCTTGCTTTCTTCTAATAGCAGGCTTCTATGTGATCAGACCATTAAAAGGAATTAGAAAATTAAACCGGTGACAACATTTCAGAAAATATTTTTCTTTTTTCTTGAGGAAACAACAGGGGTTGAGCCCCTATTTCATTAACCGCAATTGGTTACATGGGTTGAGTTTCCGATAGGAAACCCGGGTTCATTCAGAAAATGTTTAAAAATAGCATGATCGTAATGGTTCTTCTCATTCATTTTTTTTTAGCTCGCTCGCTACTATTCATCCAAGTTGGTTTTTTACTTCGAAACTATTTAGTTAAGTCAGTAGAAAATTAAAAAGAATAAATTCAGCAATAACTTTTGAAAATTAGACATTTTTTTCAAATTAGAAGTGGAATTATTTGTTAAAATTTTATTTAACGGAATAATTATTTTTTTAAATTCATGAAAAATTATTTATTCTCAAAATGTTATTTGTAAATTATTGGAAAAAAATATAAATGTCAATCATAATTCAGAGATGTTGTACATTAAATACGAGACTCAATGAATTTAAATTTTAGTCGCAATATTGTATTTTGCTATACAAGGAATTACTAATTTATGAAACAATTATTTATGCCAACTTTAAGCTTAATTTAATCTAAGTGAAAGTTTATATTTTGGCAATCAGAAAAATAAAATCAAACTTAATTACAATTTAAATAAAAAGACTTATATAGTTCATATTTTGTTGTTGGCCAAGTAATTGAATTATGTTTTTCAAATACCTCAAATTTTTTATTATTTGTATTACTAACTCAACTTATAGTCTAGAATATATAGTATGAAAATATAATAAGCAAGTTTTGTTTATGTCGAATTACAACATAAAATATAATTTTTGCTATCAATATTATTAAATAGGAGCCTGATAATTGCCCCCCAAATAAATTCCCGAGCGTGCCCCCCAAGTATTTAATTCTAACTTTCATTTTTAGCGCTCATATCCAAACATTTAAAGCTATATTTATAACCTTTTATAATTCTACTCGCAAGCATTAAAATCTCTATATAGAAGCATTTAATTATAAATCTGAGTAGTTTTAACTCCTAACTACTTTTGTCTTCAAGCTAAAAAAAAGAAAGATTCCTTTCACCCAATATTTTTTTTCCCTCAGATAATTTTCGTCTATTTTTCCGACGATCCGTATTGAATTTTGCGAATCTAAAAATACAAAATATTTTTTACTCGATTTTATCTTTCCAATGAGATCCATGAAGAAATACTTTTGAGTTTTTTTTCAGGTCGTTTTTTTTTTCAAAAGTAAAGCCCATGAGAACTTTAAATAGCTGTATAAATGAGTGATACTATATAATCGACATCAGAGATTTAAACGCTTGAGCATAGTAATTTAAATAGTGACATCAATTGTTTAAATAGTTATAGACTGAGGTTTAAAATTTGAAAATTTAAAGTGCTCACGGGCTTTACTTTAAACAAAACGACTTCAAAATAACTCAAAGAAGTATTTCTTCATGGATCTCATTTTAAAGAGAAAATCGAGTAGAAAACCTTCGTATTTTTTTATTCGTAAAATTTATCACGAATCGTCTAGAAAATGGACGAGAATGATCAGAAAAAATAAAAAAAGAGTGGGTGAAAGAAATCTTTCTATTTTTTGCTCGAAGACAAAAGTAGTTAGGAGTTAAAACTACACAAATTTAGAATTTAAATGCTTACACATAGAGGTTTAAATGCTTACGAGTAGCATTGTAATTTGTAAAATGTTATAAACAGAATTTTAAAAGCTTGATTTAGAATTTAAATGCTTAAACATAGTGGTTTAAATGCTTACGAGTAGCATTGTAATTTGTAAAATATTATAAAGAGAACTTTAAAAGTTTGAATATGAGCTGGAAATGGAAGTTAGACAAAATTGAAATTTTTTTTCTGTTAAACTAGTTGGGGGCGCGCTTGGGTATGATGGCTCGGGGGGTCAGAATATTTTTCTATTAAATATTTTTTCGAAATATAACGTTCTGATTGTAAAAGAAAAATAACGAATTTTTTTATAATAGATGAGATGAACAGTAGCCGGAAAAAAACTTGGACTGTAGAAACAATAACATCGTAGAAACAACAATACTCTTAACAAGACGAACAGTAACATCCCGAAGAAAGAAAAAAGATGAATAATCATTGTGGTTGTACTATTTTCAACATTTTTCTCAAAAGGATGCCACCAATTTAATTTTTCATTTTTTATAATGCTCTCAATGAAAAAAATCAGAATTTCATATGTATATATATATAGAGGAGGGTTCAAATGTCTTCATTTTTTGTGCCTCCACCATGCCTCCATTTTTAAAAACTTTAATAACTCAAAATTTAGAACTTAAAAGTCAAAATAAAACCGTTGGATATGATCTACATCATTTTATCTATGTGCTCATAAAAAATTATCACATTTCAATTTTGTTTTTATGTGAATCAATAAGTTGAAAAATCAACGTTTAGAAATTATCCAGATTAGTGCGTGTTTTACAAGCTCTTGATGACAACCAAAACAAAATTGAAATGTCATAATTTTTTACCCATGTATTGATAAAATGATATAGATCATATCCAACGGTGTTATTTTGACTTTTAAGTTTTAAATTTTGAGTTATTAAAGTTTTTAAAAATGAAGGCATGGTGGAGGTACAAAAAATGGAGGCATTTGAACCCTCCTCGTATATATATATATAGAGAGAGAGAGATGGGCTATTGTGCTTTGCAAAGTAAAACTCTCTCTTTACATCGGGTCATATTTTTCATTTTGAAAATCCAAACAACCGATCTGAACTGTTCAACATGTTCTAAATATTAAAATGTGCTTGGAGACTAAATTTTATATTTTTTGGAATTTGTTTACTATTTATTAAGCCACTTTGAAAATTACTGATCCGGTGGTCCAGAAAATTTTACTGTTTTTTACTATTCACAGTGGATCAGCAATTTTCAAAGTGGCTTAATAAATAGTAAAAAAATTCCAAAAAATGTAAAATTTAGTGTCCAAGCACGTTTCAATATTTAGAACATGTTGAACGGTTTGGATCGGTTGTTTGAATTTTCAAAATGAAAATATGACCCGAAGTAAAGAGGGGGTTTTACTTTGCAAAGCACAATAGCCCATCTCTCTCTCTCTCTCTCTCTCTCTCTATATATATATATATATAGACACACTTGTCAGATTTCTACTGTCATATATGCATATAGCACTCATTAATGCAGGCAGAGGTATTGTCCTGGGCCGATTTACTGGTATGCATCACTCATTAAATCAAAATAGCTAAACGAAGTAATATTCGTTGTAAGGAAAATATTGTCTTATTCAAATTTAAGAAGTTTCAAAATTAACTATAGTAATATTCGTTGCACTTGTACAAGTAGAAAACACTTCTTATGCAATTAACGATGAAAATTAATATCATACAATTACACAGTTCATAAAATTAATATTCATCTACTTATAGACTCTTATTAGAGTCAAATACGCGCTCCTTTTTATTTTGTTAGGTTGTATATTGTGTTGCAGAGAAAATTAAGAGAACAAAAATAGAATTTGAAACTTGGATTTGCTCAAATTCCAATAAAGTTGAATCATAATTCTTTAGTTGATAAGTATTAACATATATATTGGTTCAGGTCAACATGGTGGGGGATAATTTCAAATTATTAGTTTATAATTAATCTATATATGCTGAACTCATAATTTTGGCTTAATAATTATGTGCTTAATTATTAGTTTATTGTTAATTTTTATGTGCTTAATTATTAATTTAAATATAAGAGAACTGTATCTTCTGCGAAAACCTCCTTTGGTTCAATTACTTAAAGGAACTAGACAAAGATGTTGTTTATTTTGGCTTAAATGTTCTTTTTGTCCATGTGTAGAGAAATTTGATATTTTGGTGGTAAGAAGAAAATGGAGGCGGCTGTTCTAGGTGCAGCTAAATCTGCATTGGATTCCGTAGTTAAAACAGCAACAACAGCCATCACAGATGAAATTGGTTTACAGCTAGGGGTGGAAGAAGAGCTGTTTTTCATCAAGGAAGAACTTCAGATGATGCGGGCCTTCTTACGGGCTGCCAAATCAGAGAATATGAAAGACGAGATCGTGACCACATGGATCAAGCAAGTCGAAGAGTTGGCATTTGATGTGGAGGATTGTCTCCAAGAGGCTTCTATTCACCAGACAAAAAAAAGTTGCCTAACTGTCATGTGCTCGGTGAAGAAACGATCCGTCATTGCGAGAAAAATCCGGGTGCTGAAAACTAGAATTGAGGATGTCAATAAGAGAAACTTGCGGTATAACCTGATTAACAAGGAAGTTGGTCCCCACACCTACGATGAGAGTGTCTTTTCCAGATCAAATGCCAATGTGGAAGCTTTGCTTGTGGGTCTGGATGAGCCCAAGAGAAAGTTAGTTGAGCTTATTGAGAAGGAGCATGTAGAACTTAGTGACGAGCCTTGGAAAGGGAAAGTGATATCAGTGGTAGGAATGGGTGGTCTTGGAAAGAGCACTCTTGTCAATGAGGTCTATTGTGGCCAAGAACTTAGAGATAAGTTTAAGAGTTTTGCTTGGGTCACTGTCCAACATCCTTTCAACATTGAAGAATTTATAGAAAGCATAGCGAAGCAAATCCCGTCTAAACCCGAAGAGGCTGATAATAAGTCGGAGTTATTAACCAAAAAAACAACAAAAGAAAAGGTAACTGAATATCTAAAAGAAATGTATTTGATTGTACTAGATGACCTGTCGAGTTTGTCAGAATGGGATAAGATAAAGCATGTGTTGTCTCCCAACAATGGGAGCCGAATCATAGTAACCACCCGATCTAGAAGTCCTCTAGCAGAATCTATATCTCACCCAACTGACAATATATATGAGATCAAGGAGCTTTCAGAAATGGATGCTATTGATCTCTTTTGCAAAGCAGTATATAAGACCCCCAATTATCATCTTGTGAGTGATGAGGGTCCCAGTGGCACAGAGATAACGGCAGAGGATACGGAAACTAAAGAAGATCCACCCCACGAAAACAAGTGTAACATAGAAAATGGTTCCAGTAGCACTGAGATAAAGGAAGAGAATAGTGAAATGCAGAAGCAATCCATAATCAACACTATTACCGAGGACATGAAGACCCAAGCTGGTTTAATTATAAAGAGTTGTGGTCGGTTACCACTTGCCATTGTAACTATTGGTTGTTATCTGGCCACCAAACCTAAAACTAGTGCAGTATGGAAGGCAATGTATGACCATCTTAGCTCAGAACTTGCAAATAACCGGGACCTAGGGGTAGTGAACACTGTTCTTACTTCTAGTTACGATGGCATGCCACACCATCTCAAGCCAAGTTTGTTGTATCTAAGTGTTTTCCATAACCATAAGGAAATAAGGCGATCAAGGATAATAAGGCGATGGATGGCTGATGGATATGTAATGGAAAGCCGTAAAAAGACAGCAGAGGAGGTAGGAAAGGGATATTTCTATGATCTCATGGGGAGAAGTTTGATTCAACCATCACAAATGAGCACAATTATCAGTGGAGACGTTAAAAGATGTAACATTCATGACATGATGTACGAATTGATTCTTGCAAAGGCTGAGGATGAGAATATGGTGTCAGTGCTTGAAGATGAAAACCTCATAACCATGACAGATAAGGTGAGGCACCTTGTAATTGCAGGTGGACCATACACAGGGGACAAATTCCTAGAAAGAGTGAAGTTGTCCCACATGCGATCCTTATCCATCTTTGGAAAGGAGGGAGACTACCTGAGATATCCTAGAATGAAGTTGGTAAGAGTGATAGATCTAGAAGGTACTTTAAATTTGAATAATCGGGACCTGAGGAGTGTTGGCAAGCTTCGTCACTTGAAGTACCTAGGTCTTAGGGGAACAAAAATAACCAAACTCCCGAAGTCATTGGGAAAGCTTAGTGAACTTGAGACCCTTGATATTAGAGGCACAGATGTATCCGAACTACCAAAAGGATTTACTAAGCTACATAAGTTAAGCTATCTACGTGCAGGATCCAAGTTCGACCACTATTTCTTTGTAGGGGTGACAGTTCCTCGAGGAATAGGTAAATTAAGGTCCCTAAATGTTTTTGGCATGATTGATATTGGTGGAAGCATGAGTTTAGCAAAGGAGATGCAGAATCTTACTAACCTACATAAGTTAGCAGTGACTGGTTTCACCAAGGAGAATGGAGAAACATTAGGAAAGGTGATTGGTGGGCTCAAGCACTTAAGGTCGTTAGTCCTTAAACCAAAAGATTATTCAGAGCTCAAGTGTTGCTTAAAATGTGTATCCTCCCCACCCAAGTATCTTCAAAGCCTGAAGTTACATGGCTGTATTGGCAAATTACCTGATTGGATCAGTTCCCTTGAGAATTTGGAGAAGATACATTTCGAAAGCACTTACCTAACGACAGATATTAAAGCCATTGAAAAGCTTCCCAACCTGAAGTTTCTCTATTTGTTAGGGAACTCGTTTGAAAGAGGTGTGAAGGAACTATCTTTTGGCGAGGGTACATTTCCAATGCTGCAGGTAATGATTCTTGAGAGATTATATGGGTTATTAGAACGGGTGTCAATTAAAGAAACAGCCTTGAAAAGACTTGAGCAGTTAAAGATCAGTCATTGCAGCTTTATTGGAAAGGGTGGGGTGTCGGGGTTGAACTTTCTTGTACAACTCAAAGAGATGGAGGAGGTGATATTTAGCTTTGAGAGTGAGAGTAATAAAACGTTTGTGAGCAACTTGCAGGAGGAACTCTCGATGCTTCCAAATAAACCAATCCTGAGGGTGACTAAAGAGTGAAGGTCGAGTGTTTATAATGCTGCGCGGTATTGGTTATAATAAGCGTTTGTTTATTCAAGTGGTGTAAAATGTCGAGTTTGAAATTTAATTAAGGGAACTGTTGTTATTTTCTTCATTTTATTTTTTATAATGTATTTTATTTCTCTTTTGTTGGTGTGTAATAAATTGACCTGCTATTTTTTTAATTTTGTTGCTATTATGCGGCAATCAGTAATAATTTGTCTTTTTTATGTCGCAGTTTCGATGTACTTTTGTTTTTACCTCTACGAAGAAACAAAAATATTATATTCTTTAGTCCGACAAGTTTAATAGAAGTAAGAGGATATGCTGATTTTCTTATTTCTCTCTAGCTTTTTGTTCTGATTTGACTTTGGAAACCTTAAATTTAGTCAAAGATATGCTAATTTCACAAAAAATTTGAAGGCATCGACTACTATTAAAATTGATTGTTTATGGACCAACAACTTTTATTTTTATTTTTTTTCTCGAGTATTAAAAACAGAGGCGAAAGGAAAAGGAGATGAGGGGTGCGGTTTGGCGGCATTCTTGGGAGATGGTTATCTTTAATGCAGAGTTCCAGGTTTTTTTTTTTTTATATATCAGAGTTCCAGGTGTTACAAGGATAATTAATACATGACCTCAACCTGCCATTTGTTACTGTACACTAAAGGGTCAAGGCTTTAATGGACATAGCTGATCGGATAATTTCTTTATTTGACTGAATTTCTTTGCTATTATTATCTGGAAATATATTACTATTTAATGTACACGGCATCTTCTTTATTTTTCAAATTTTTATTTTTATTTAGGCATGCAATTTTGTTAGAGATTCGCACACAACATCCACAAACCTAATTGGTTTTTGCATCTCAGAGTTAGTATGTGATATTTGTACTTTTTAAATTATTTTGTTTCATTATTTTTATTTCTCCATCCGACGTTATTAACTTTAAATACTAGACCAAGTCTATCTGATTTATACATGGCATGAGCCACCTGGTTAATGGTCATTAATTCTGTACACATAATTTGGGCCTACATGCACCCGTATAAGTCTTTCTATTTCAGGCCCAAATTAAAGCCTCAAGACGGGCCTTTTAGAAAGGTCTTTCTAAATTTACCTATTAATTTGCAATTTTTTTGGATTACCTTCTGAGCATCTCAATTGAACCACAGATACTTTGTGACAAAAAAAAAACTTGGATTGTTGTCGTCCAAAATTACTAAAAATATTTGGTGCCGATTCCTCGTGACGATTTTTTATTTTGGTGCACGAGAAATCAATATTTCTTCAACTTTTACCAGCAAGAATTAATTTGCATTGCAAAAGAAATACCTATTTTTGTAAGCTTCTTGTGGTTTATTTGCGTGAATTAACCTTCAGAAATACACATATTTGTATGAGATTTTGAATATGCGCCTTTTGTTCTTCCGATTAGAGAGTTATAAATTGTTTTCTAAATTGGACAGATTTGTCCCTAGCTGGAATTTTTGAGGTTTTCCTTTGATTTATGCAAACATCTTGTGCCTTATATTGCGCACAATATACTTATTGAAAATATGAACTAATATTATTTGTAAATCTGTAATACGTGATGCAAAGATGCGAAGAAAACAAAAAAAAAAAAAAATAAAGAGTTTCAAAAAAGGAAATAACCCACAACTATAAACTTGTGTAATTAAAAAATTCAGGTCATGCACTTATATCCTACTGGTACAAATCAATTCAGAAATTCAAGTCATACATTTGTACTATATTAGTATAGTGTTACCATCAGCATACCATACATTTTACCCCAGATTTTATCCGAATCAAATCAAAAACTCAATTTTTCTGGTCAGCTTTATAAAGCACTTTCCTTTATTCTTGTGAAATATCATTTTTTGTAAAGCTCAGTGTGTGGTCTATTTCCGAGTAAAACCTCTTTTCTTCTCTCAATTTGTATTTTTCACCTTTTAAGCTAATATAAAAAATTTAAACCTAGCCATCATTACAGAAAGCTTGCATGAATCAGGCTAACATACAAAATTCTTCTTTTAGTCAATTCAACAAACACCTACTAGGTGTGAAATAAACCATGGTTTTGGTCATAGAAGGCAAAATCTGCCTATTCGAGCCGATTTTGGACCGATTTACGCGGAGAGCTAGTTTTAGGGAAAAAAACCGGGTGAAACAGTGTTGAATCGGTCGTTTCGTCCGATTCTGCACCGATTCCAGACAGAGTTACTTGGTTTAGACCGATTTATTCTGTTTTCAGTCTGATATTTTCTTTTTCTCGGCAGAGACGGGGATGTAGCGAGAGAGGAGATCGCTAGGTTTTGAACGAAGGAGAAGAAACATATTTGGGCAAGGGACAAGGGTAGGCTGACGAATTGGGGCCTACGGTTCAGTGAAACATAACAGCCAGAGAGGTGGGCCCCGTTAGTCAGTTTAAATGAGAAACATAACAATGTCTTAGTCAAAACTCGCAAAAACTTGTCCCAACAAATCTTAAATTGGTATACGGAAATTTTTAAATTAATCGGACGGTTCCAATTAGTCATCCGACAGATTTTGATCCGATGTACATGAACGCCCCCTTCTTCAATCAGTGATAGCCTAGATTCGATCAGAAGTTTAAGTAGGCTTTGGGTATGGCCCAAACTAGAACTTGTAATATTAGAGAAGTATTTAATTTAACAATATTAAATTATAAAATTTAAATAATATTAAAATCACACTACACGCACTTATCTGTACTCATTTATACACTTATAAGTGTATGTTACACGATTATGCTTATATTTATGGTCCTTTCAGGTGGAAGTTTATTATTTGGATTTCGACCATTTAAATTTTTTTTCTAAATAATACATGCTGGAAATTTCGGATTTGAACTCGAGGAGTTTATGGCATTGGAGTTAGTATTTCGGATTTGAACTCGAGGAGTTTATTACTCTGTCATGTTGTCATTCTGTTGTTAAGTTTACCGTTAATTTCTAATAAAGCAGTGATGACTAAGCGATTAAATGTCATTTCAGACCGTTTCTTCTCCTAATTAATTATCCATAATCGTATTCACAGGGCATTCACATAAAAGAGAGAAAGAAAGTAAGAGAATGTTAAGAATAAAAGATAAATTTCTGGCATAGTGTTCTCTCTTCCACTATTTAATATATTAAGTTCATATCAAATACTAGCAATTTGATATCAGAGCCTGATGAGATAAAAGAGGTTACAACCATGGTGAAGTAGACAAACAAAAAGAAGAAGAAGAAGAAAAAAAAAAAAAAAAATATGCGAAGTGGGATTGCCAAATGATATCACTGAAAAGGAAAAAGAAGCACGAATTACTTGTAGAAGAGTTGCAACCGAAGGCAACACTGAGAATGTTTGATAGGTGATTCATGTATGATCCTCACAGAAATAGTAAGTCATGTGGAGAAGTGACTACGAAGATACTTGATGAAAGATCATGTATGATGATGAGCGGACGACTCACTCATGTAACTCCACTATGATAATCGAGTTTGAGGAAGATGCCTCTAAAAGAAGAATTAATTTTTTTTATCATATATTAGAGATGATGGAAATAATTAATTTTTTTTACCATATATTGGAGGGATGTTGAAAATAGTAAACTTAATTATTAATCAAATGTAATATATAGTAATGTTGGAACTCTCTAGAGTTGTAATGAATGTATTAGTTAATGTTGTAGTTTTCTAGAATGTTTTGAAAGATAAAAAACGTATATAGAATATAGAGGAGGTTTATGAAAGGATTAAATGTCATTTAGTGATATTAGAGTGGGTAGAAAATTTAGAGATTTTTCAATATATATGTAAGAGAAAGAGAATAATAGAGAATATTAAGAATAAAAGGTGTGATTGGGAACAGAAGGAACGATGGCGTGGTGTGATTGGGATCAGAGCCGTTAATCTGATCAATATTGAACTATGACTGTGGGGAAATTGACGGTTCAGATTAAGGCAATGAAATTGCATGGGCTTCTCTCAAAACAGAAAAAAAATTGCATGGGCTCATGAAGTGAAGTGGGCTATTAATTTCAATCAAGGCCTTGGTTTTAGCCCACGTCACACCGTATTCTATATAAAAAAGCATATAAGCACATATTATTATATAAAAACGGAATTCTTAATTTATAAATTATTTAATAAAAAATAATAAAAAAATTAACGCGCGCGTTTTTAGTGCATAATTTGTGTCCACCATTATCAATTAGAAATCTAAAATTACATTATATGCATTAAACGCAATTATAATTTGTGTCCACCATTATCAATTAGAAATCTAAATTATATACAGTCCACTTGAAATTTTTCCCTCAATAATTACTTCATGACAAAATATTAAAAATGTATAAGATAAAACACAAACACAATCACTCCCACGATGCTCTCTTCCCTCCCTTTGTTTTATTAATTTAGAATAGAATTATAGAGTATTTTCGGATGATTCTTTTCATCAGCCGCAGCTCCCTCCCATATCATCTTTGATTACGAATCTATTCGGCCTTAAAAACATATTTCCTAGCATATACATATTGCCTTAATAACATATTTTATTTACCTCATTATTTCCTTAATTTAAGATTGTCTAAATATTACATTGAAAGTAAACAAATATTCTGCCTTGTGATCTTCTAAATCTTCTGCCTAGTTCGCCACTCTTATTCTGATCTTCTGTGATTCACTTCAACGTGTGATGTGTATATTTTGACACTTCACCTCATAGTTTTTATCTGTAATATATTTGTATTAATTTATTAAATTATTTGGTCTTCCAACATCGCACATTAGTGAAAGAATTATTTTAGGTGATATTGTTGATGACCTAATTATTTGCAAAAGTTTCCAACAAGTCAATTGGTCGCAACTTTAAATTATCGGCTACAATTAAGGACTGAAAATATTGTTTCTAACATTTTTTTTTCATTTCCTGAATCTGAATACATTTCTAGTCAAAAGATTTCAATTTAAGCCATCATTTTTAACTAAAATTGAGACCCTTGCTAAACTGTGCCATGCTCGTACAGGCCGCTCAACTAGAACAGGGTAGCAATTTGCGTAGTCTGATATTTTCCAGCTGCAATTTGAGCATTGTTCTCAAAGATCTCTAATATGCTGACTGAACTGGTGGAGCTAATTCATCTTTTCTATTCAGTTTTTGCCAGTACATATGAAAAGAACAACGCTGAACAGAGAATCAGCCAATCAGGTGCTAAATTGCCTTAATTGAGTGGGAGCTATTTCGGATACATGAGATGATCTAAATGATGCCACCGCTGATGTAACAAGCAGCTACTTGGCCAGAACCAAGAGAGAGGAGCTGACACTTGAGGCTATTGAATCTGGTTGGTTTTTGTTGCCCAGAACCTTCTTTGTGCAGAGGAGATAGGAGGAGGTGAAGGGGAGAGTGAAAGGACTAAAATGGCAATTGAATCGCTTACATCCCTACTTTATCAGAAATTAACGGTAAACTTAATTAACAGCAGAGCAAGTAACTAAATGTGGAAGAATTCAGAACCTAAAAACAAACTTTTCTCTTTAATTTATTCATTGCTGTCTTTGTTACCTCCATTCTTACATAGGAAGCCTTATATTCACTGTGGCTATTTTCGAAGATGGTGGGATCAGTTAAACGGATTAACCATTTCATGTGGGTGGCAATTTATTCTCATATAATGGTTACATTTATTGGAAAATTGTTGGACCCTGAGAAGTACTCTTTATCAGAGCCCGTAAATATATTTTTCAGATTCAACAGATCTCCAAATCATACAATATCGGCAAATTTGTCTATCTTTCAATTAAAATGTTTGGTTTGAATATTTGGACTGAAGCCTTCTTAATTAACCAAAGTTCATATTTTCTCAAGTGCCTGATAAGGTACAATTAATTAATAATTGAAATCATTGGGGCCAAAAGAAAATGAACCTGAGGGAATTAGACAGAAGTTTGTAAATACGAATTGAAGAGGAAGCATACGACAAGAGGAAGAGAGAATAGTCAGAAGGGACGAAGTCCCAATTTTTATTGCAACCTTATTTGAATGATACATTTTTATCTCGTTTACCAACTCCCAAGACATTATTTTTTCTTAGAGAAGTTTCAATTATTGGATTTACTATCATATTTCGTAATTCATGTATCCTTGTAATGTAACAAGGTACCTAATTAATCCTGACTTCAATTTTAATGAATTAGAGTCTACGGACAGTTGAGAAAAAAAAAATTGATTTTGGAGTCATCCCAAACCCCTTTTTTTTTTTTTTCAGAAAGGTGAATGGGAATTGGAAAGAAAAATAATATAAAATAAGTGTCACGTGGCCCACGTGGGGATAATATACAATAAAAAAAAGGGTGAAGGAGTAGGCCAGTCAGGTTACACAGGTCATTTAATTGCAGTACTTATCACGGGCCGACATTTATTAATTGTAGCTCTTTAGAGGTAGTTGGGACTTAAGTTGTAATTTGATAATTGGTGCCTCAAAAAAGGCTCTCTTCATCATTGGTGCCTATCATATCTGCTGCATTCTGTAATTTGATAATACCTTATTACGCGCTAACATTTGTAGTGTATGATGAACTTTTTTTTTTTTGAGGGTTAGTGGAAATATTCCACTAAGAAATATATTGATACTAAAAAAAATTATATACAAAGCTCATTACTTGTTCAAATGAACCAGTAATGACTCATAAGAAGAAGAATGAAAAGGAATTTTAACCTACACACACTCTACCTACCCGTACTGAAACAGTTTAGTTGTTACAAAGGTTCGCTAACTGAATTAAAAACGCCATGGCAATAAGTAAGCCACTTCTGTGAGTCCGATTACTAGACGAATAAAGTCCAGTTGTGTATATCCATTAATTGCCACTGCATTGATTAAGAAGTGCTCGGGTTTCCTTTCCTGCGAGAACACGCGCCTGTTCCTTTCCTTCCAGACGGCCCATGTTCCTGCCGCCCATGCGGTATCCCATCGGGTTTTGGTTTGACCTGTGAGATGTTGCCGGCCGTCCCACCAAATTTGAAACGGGTCAGTACCCGCCATGGGGGGCAAGTTCAGTTGTGCCCTTAAACCGCGCCAGAATCTGGCCTAGTAGGAGCAGCTCCACATCAAATGGTCTCTTGTCTCCAAGGTATCGGTACCACATAACTTGCACCCCGGCGTGACGGCACATCCCCTGACCGTCAATATTTCCTGGGTTAGTATTTTATCTGAAAACATCAACCATAGGAAGATTCTAACTTTGATCGGCACCTTTAGCTCCCAGAGAACCTTGTAGTGTATTGATCTTATTCCGCTATCTTGCATCATCCGGTAAGCCGATGCACACGTAAAAGTTTCGCCAGCCGTCCATTTCCATTTCACTTCCCGTGTATAGTTGTCAATTGTTACAGAGCAACTGAAGAATGGAACTAGTGATGACAGCTCTTTAAGAAAGAAAGACGGCTGTTGGGTGGCACTAAGTTGCGATGCGTCGGAGATGTTGTACAACTGCCTTAATGTGGTAGCCCAGAGTCCTTCCCTGTCATGGTGAATCCGCCATAGCCATTTCACCAGCAGGGCTCGGTTTTGGCCGTCCAGCGAGATGACTCCCAGTATGATGAACTTTTTGCAACATAAGTTGTAATTTGTTGAATTACGAGTTCAAATTGATATTATTAAGTTTAATTGGAATCAATTTATATTGCGTATGATGGAAGGACAAGTATTTTCTCCAGTGTTGTAATAGATTCTCTTCACTTTACGGTTTGTGATTAACTTTCAGCCGCTTTGAGATTCGGCCAAACATGATTCAGCCGCTTTAGGCCACTGTTATTCCACCAAACATGATTTAAACTAATTGGCCTAACATGGAATAGCCTAAAAGTTAGGCCAGCCTAAACGGGCCTAAATTAAACCACCTCTTGAGGTGCCTTAAATTTAGGCTTCAATTTTACGTCACTGGGGCCCACTGTCATTCACCTTCAACCATTTCACCCCTCTCCTCATTAATTAGTAATAATATATTATTAGTATATAATTAGTATATTATTATTAATAATTATTATTAGTATATAATTATATAATTAATATCTTATATTGTTAATATATTAAATAATTATTATAATAATATTATATAATTAGTATTTTTTATTAATAATTATTATTAATATATTAAATAATTATTATAATATTTATAGTTATTATTAATATATTAATATTATATAATTAGTATCTTTTTATTACTAATTATTATTAATATATAATTATATAATTAATATGTTATATTGTTAATATATTAAATAATTATTAACAATAATATTATAATATATTATAGTTATTATTAATATATTAATATTATATAATTAGTATCTTATTATTAATAATTATTATTAATTATATAATTAATATCATATATTGTTAATATATTAAATAATTATTATAATAATATTATAATATATTATAGTTATTATTAATATATTAATGTTATATAATTAGTATCTTATTATTAATATATAATTATATAATTAATATCTTATATTATTAATATATTAATATTATATAATTAGTATCTTATTATTAATATATAATTATATAATTAATATCTTATATTGTTAATATATTAAATAATTATTATAAAAATGTTATAATATATTATAGTTATAATTAATAATTAATATTATATAATTAGTATATTGTTATTAATAATTAACTAACTTAGGCTTCCAAAACTTTAGTCCTCCACCAACTCTAACCAAACAAGAAATACTTTAAGCCGTGGTCTAACTTTAGACCTCAACCAAACATAAATAATTTAGGCCGGCCTAAGTTAGAATAACAACTTAGGCCACCTTAAATTTAGTCCACAACCAAACACCACCTGAGATTCATGCCAAGTTAAAAAGAACGGTCCAGATCCATTAATTCTAAAAGATTTCTTATTACGGTACTATGGAAAATCTGATCGAATTCATAAAGGAACGCTGTTAATTCAAATTGGTACATCAATAAATAGGCTTTGGAAATGAGTCTTTATACAATTTTTAACTTGCTTTAATTTTTATGATATAACATTTCAAAGTGGCAATCTACAACTGAACCTTAATTTTTTTTTGTCTCCATCAACCAACCATCGCATGCACATTGTTTTTTGTTTTTTTTTTAACTAAGAAAATAGTGTAAACTTAAAAAGCAAGTTACGAAATAGTACGTACAAATCTAAATCACTTCTTCTGCCTCTTAAGATTACAAGAATTCTAATTCTATTTTCATGTGAGGCCAAATCAATTTGTAAAGTTTAATTTTCTTTTTTGCTATTAGTTTTGAGTTGAGATTCGCCTAAAATTTTGTTCAACAGCTCAAGATTGCTCACCTTAAAGGTAAAAGTATGAAATGATTTAGTGTTATCACTGAAAAAAAAAATGTCATGGTTTAGTCTCTAGCCTACCGTGCAGCGGAAAGTTAAAATAATTACCTTGCTAATTCTATATAGGAGTTTCACCAAAAGAAAATAAAGCAAATATTAGCGTGCGCGGGTCTTAAAGCAGATTGGACGGAAATGAAAGTAGATCGGACGGAAATGAAACGTCAGTCGCATATCCCTCCGGTCTCCCAAACCCTTTTGTTTCTTTTAGAAAGGTAAATAGGAATTGAAAAGAAAGAAAAAAAAATATGTATGGAGTAGGACAGTGAGGGTACACAGAACATTTAATTCCAACATTTATTAATTGTACCTCATAGGTTGTTGGGAGTATATGGGCTGTCTTAATTCTGGGACAGCGAGAGTTCACTCAAAACCTCTACTACTACCAATTATTGTTGCCTCTCAGATCTGCTGCATTCCTGCATTTCTTTCTCCGTTGAAGAATTCTCTCAAGTCTCCAACACAAGGTATACTTTCTCTCATCTCCTTGCTTTCTTCTGCTAGCGGGCAATACTGAGAAGTCCCAGACTACCTGTAATATATATGCTATTATGCGATTACAAAAGGTCATTTTTCACTTGTTAGATCGTTTTAGATCACACTTTATAGAAGAATGAATGAGATATGATTATTTCTGTGAGGTGAATAATAGAAGAAACAGGAACAGGGGGGTGTTCCGAGCGACATCGCACCAAAGCGTCTGATCTGCATTTAGATTCGTGCAAACTGTTTAGATTCAGAGTGCGGAAGGGTCTAGATTTGCACAGATTAAAACCCGTCTGCACAGATCTAAACATGGATCGAACTGTTAATTAAATAATTAGTCCGATCATTGAACCGAACTCTGTATGATGCCAATTGTAAAACCTATAATATATGCTTGTGTGTGACAAATCCCTAATCCCTTAATATGTGCTCTTATGCGATTAAAAAGGTAATTTTTTACTTGTTCAATAATTTCAGATCACACTTGAACAAACGAATCACACTTGGTTTTTTCCCGAGGTGAATGATAGAAGCAACAATCTCGGCCAGTGTAAGTGCGCCATCATTTTATTTTATTTATTATTGTTAATTGTTAAGCTATGATGGATATATGTCACATCACATATCTAATTGACATGTCCAGGAAAAGTAATTATACAGTATTATATTACACTGTGATTTTGCATTACAATATATTGTGATATGCGCAGTGAAGAAGTAGGATTTACGGTTATATATATGGCCCTGGGTCCTGGGATATGTGACACGGTAATAAGATGTGAAACATGAAAAAAATGAACGAACATAAATAGATCCAACTAACCGGAAAGAAAAAAATAATAATAAAATAAGTGTCACGTGGCCCAACTAGATGGAATGTGTTTATTATATCTAACTTTTAAGATACCTTCTCTGGTAAAATATAAAAAGTTTTTCAAAAAGTTAGACGGAATGTGTTTATTATATCAAAATTTTAATATACCCTGTCTATTTTCGTAAAATCTTTTTGTATTTTACTAGAGAAAATTAAAAGATAAAAAGAAAAACTGATTTGGATTGGTAAAATTCCTACCGATCTTTCTATCAATAAAAAGAATCTGATATACTCTTTGTATTTCTCTCTTCCTTTTTATTAATTTCTAAAAAAGAAAATTCTCCAGTCAGGGTACACAGAACATTTAATTCTAATTAACTTATTACGGGCTTTCTTTTATTAATTGTACCTCATAGGTAGTTGGGAGTATATGGGGCTGTCTTAATTCAGGGACAGCGAGAGCTCACTCAAAACCTCTACCACTACCAATTATTGGTGCCTCTCAGATCTGCTGCATTCCTACATTTCTTTCTCCGTTGAAGAATTCTCTCATGTCTCCAACACAAGGTATACTTTCTCTCATCTCCTTGCTTTCTTCTGCTAGAGGGCAATACTGAGAAGTCCCAGACTACCTGTAATATATGCTATTATGCGATTAAAAAGGGTCATTTTTTACTTGTTATAATAGACCGTTTCAGATCACACCTTTATAGAAGAATGAATCAGATATGATTCTCTCTGTGAGGTGAATAATAGAAGAAACAGGAACAGGGGGTGTTCTGAGAGACATCACACCAAAATTGGTGCAATGTCTGCTGGTCTAAAACGTCTGATCTGCATTTAGAATCATGCAAACAGATGTTTAGATTCACATAATGAGGAAGGGTTTGTATTTCCACATATTAAAACCCGTCTGCACAGATCTATATGTGACTCAAACAATTAATTAGAGCGACCATTGAACCGAACTCGGTATGATGCCTATTGAAAAACCTATAATATATGCTTGTGTGTGACAAGCCCCTAAGCCCTATAATATATGCTCTAATGCGATTTAAAAGGCCATTTTTTACCTATTCAATTATTTCAGGTCACACCTCAACAAACGAATCACACTAGGTTTTTTTTCCGAAGTGAATAAAAGAAGCAGCAATCTCAAGCAGTGTAAGTGCGCCCTCATTTTATTTTATTTATTATTGTTAATTGTTAAGCTATGATGGATACATGTCACATCACATACCGATCGAGTACCTCTCCCCACTCCCAGGCCCCCTCTTTGTGTCTTCACTCCCCACTTCTCCAGCTCCTCTATTCGAACTTGGGTCAAATCGCCGAACTGGGTAACAAGCTTAAGTAGCTGCAAAATTATCGTCTTAATTTTGTGGAAATCCTATAAATTATTTCTTTGGTCGAATCCTTTCTTTCCAAACACTGCACGTCTCATCTCCTTACCTCTCCCTAGCAAAACCCGACAGAGAAGTTGGAGGCAATGTGAGGAGTGATTCCACTCGCAAGAAGAGGTTATTTTTCGTGGATATACTTGTTTGATAAAATTTCTCTTTTGCTTGAGTTTTGTGCGTACATGCCGCTAAAAGAATTGGATTATATTAAGGTAATCGTTTCATTTGGTGTCGATATGTGATTCCTTGTTTCTGGACATCTTTTAATGAAATCAGTGAGATATATACCTTGGATTTATATAATATTAAAAATAATAGTTCCTGGTAACTTTTGTTTTATTTTAATTCGGAAGGGGTGTTGTGTATTTTGGTATAGCAATTTTGGTATAGCAATTTTGGTATAGGAATTTGTGGTCTATTTGAATATTTTTTTAACCTTTATATTTAAAAGAATCCTAAATACGCAAAAGAAGATCGATTGCAAACACACAATCTATTCTTGTAGTAAATATGGGTGTCGATCCAAGAGATAATGGGAAATAATAATTTCTACTAAATTAAGTAATGTCCGCCGGTTTAAAATATCTGATCTGTATTTAGATTCATGCAAACAATTTAGATTCATAGAATGAGGGAGGGTTTAAATTTGCACAGATTAAATGCCGTCAGCACAGATCTAAATGTGGATCGAATGGTTAATTAGGCTCATTGAACCGAACTCGGTATGATGCCTAATGAAAAACCTATAGTATAAGCTTGTGCGTGACAAGCCTCTAATCCCTATAATATATGCTCTTCTTCGATTAAAAATGCCATTTTTTACTTGTTCAGTAATTTCAGATCACACTTGAACAAACGAATCACACTAGGTTTTTTCCCCAGGTGAATGATAGAAGCAACAATCTCGGCCAGTGTAAGTGCGCCATCACTTTATTATTGTTAATTGTTAAGCTATGATGGATAGATGTCACAGCACGTATCTAATTGGCATGTCAAGGAAAATGTATTGAATGAATGTTGTATTACACCCCACATAATTATGCAATTCTAGATTTCATATATGTTATCCCATAACATAATCAACAGTATCATATGTCATGTGATATCTTAACCAGGAACTTTGTAGGTGTGTGACCAAATTGGATTCGTATTGTGTTGGCAATGAAATACAATTCCAGAAGTCATGAGTGGCATATAGCATAATGCATCAAGACTATCCAATCAATACAGATGATATGTAACACACTGTTAATATACTACCAATTATTGATCCAATATAGATAATACCAAATATATTGCATGTGTTTTGTTCAATATCGCATGATATGTATAATGATAAGTGTAAGGGAGGATTGTGTCATCCTTGCTTATTTATCCATTATGTTTCCTGATTCCTGAGTTTGATTATAAATTATCATTTTTGACATGTACAAGTAGGCATCACCCGCTTCTTGAAATTCAACTTGATACCTCATTTGTCTCCAACCTCTCTACAATCAATAAATCAAAATAATGAAATGTTGTCATTTGTAATTGGATTATGAAATTTTGGTAAATAACTAAAATAGTGTTCTAATGACTCCATCTGAAACTTGGACCTAGTAATTGTTGTGACCATACAACAATGCTATAACTCGGTGCCTTCTTCCTTTCCCAGTGCGGTGTTCTAGAACCTCTGCAATGTATGCCGGGAATTCCATTCCTGCGTCGAGCTACTATTGAGCAATCTCCCTCCTTTTGACAAACAAATTGACACATTTTGTCATTGCACAAGGTAATTACAACATATACTAAGAACATAACCGATTGCAAGTTTCAACTCTTTTCTTACACCACCCTAAGTTAGGTTGTTCGAACACTGAACGAATATAGGCATGTTGGTCTTATATAATGCATATCCGTCCTGGACCTACAACCTTTTGACGTACGAATGGCAGTTATCAATTGCAATTGGCAGTAACTGCCATCAGAGCAACATGTCACAACAAATTTTCCTTTATAAGTGTACATGCTAGAAAATGTTTCATCCTTGTACGGCATCGGCACATCATCATAAAAAACCGGATAATGATATTGCAGTCCACTATTAATAAATGGAATAGACATATACCCCTCCTTCAATATATCTTGTGTTGGATTTAGAGACGTCTAAATACAATAATTAAGTTGGACATGCGTGTATATAATTATATGTCTCATACTGTCACAAATATTAATGCCAAAATAAGTGATTAATTAAGGAATGGCATTGTACGTATTTTAATAAGGATTTGGATCCGAAAACGTATAGAAATAAGATTTAAATTAATTATAATTGTTAATGGACCGATTATAATTAATTTAATTAATACACATATTATTTTAGGTTAAAATAAAGTTTAAAATATCAATTATGAATCTTCATGATTTTACGGAAATTTGGAAACAAATTTCGGACAAAACGGAGTTCGTATGAATTTTCGGAATTATTCGGAATTTGCTACAGTACCGAATGCTACAGTACCGCGTGCTACAGTGTCGGTTGCTACAGTTTTATTTGGAATAAAATCTGAAAATTTGTAATTGATATTTTTAGGAGAAGGAGATTAACCTGAAAATAGAAAAACTAACTCACTAGGGTTAGTTATGACCAAAATAGAATGCCATGAGAGCTAATTTTGATCAGATTGATGTGTATATAAAGGCTGGGTTTCCATGGCTGCAATGATCACCAATTTTGCTGCTCCATTACAGAAAATATACTCTGTTCTTTGTATTCGGAAAGTTCAGAAAAGAGAGGGTGTGATTGCGAAGCCCTGGAAGAGCCCAAAAGCCAACCGAGTCAAGTTCTAGGAGCTCTCAAGTCAAGACAAGGATCTCAATCAACCTAGAGCCAAGGATATTGTCCGATTGACAATAAGGAGGCCTTTTGAAGATGGATAGTAAGTTCCGCTGCACATTTACTTTATTTTCTTGCATAGGATCCTAGGGTTTTAGGTTTTAAAGTAATTAGGAAAACGTACACCCAACATCTTGAACCCTAATTTCATCCTCAATTTCGGCCATATCATCTTTCTCGACAACCAGGTGATCACCAAGGTCGTCAGAGCTGGTGTCAAAACCAACATTCTGATTCAACTGGTCAGTGTACAAATTATGTGGTTTCATTATAGTGATACCGCGGGGTGACTCAGTTTCAGGTGGGTCATTATAACTGACAGGTGAATTAGGCACCAAGATTTCTCTTCTACTTCTAAGTACACTACCCGGGCATGGGCCATAATTTGCCTGATTAATTATTAGTACTGACCAACCGATCAATAAGGCTAAAATTCAGTACATGATTGGCATTTTGGAGCATTATATGCCATATCGTTTCTTGGTCATTTGAGTCCAGTTTATGATTGAACGACCGCAAATGATTCCAACCATGCTTGCAGTTTTTCTCCTGAGGAGAGCAGAAAGAGGCGGAGTCGGGGGTCGACGAGACTCCGCTCACTTTGATGGCATTGCATACGTTCTTGAACTTGTTGAGGTGAATCTGAGGATTCTCGTCTGTTCCTCCTTCAGAAATACTCCTTTGCACAAAGTTGACATAGGAGTTCTTGATGTCGAAGTTATTTGCCTCTATCAAGGATACTTTGACGCTACTTTGATCCACAAAATATGCATGGAAGGGCAAAGTCCTTCGGCTGCCGTGACGTGCTGCTAGTTGCTCCTGCGGTTGGGTTTGTGATGGGTGGTTGATTTACCATCCCAACAGGTGGTGGTGGTGGCGTGTTATGTGGTGGATCAGTGGTGACTGGAGGAATGCTAGGAGTACTCATGTTGCTATAACTTAAGGCTAGCTCATCTTCAATTGTGCCTTCCTTCAATTGGCGAGTAGTTTTTGCCTTGGGTTTAGAAGTTTGCAAAGGTAGAATAACGTACTTCTTGTTGGAGTTGTTGGTGGTGCGGGGCTTGATAGTCCCTGCCAGCGTGACAACCTACAAGAAATAATATTAAAATACCTTGGTCTTAAATATAAAAGAAAATAAAATGCAAGTGCTGAAAATAATATGCTAAAATAAAACTAGTCCTAACTATTTTTGGTTTTTTGTGTTTTTTTAACAATAAAATAAATATGCTAAAAGTAGATATGCAGAAAATAAAATATGCTAAAATAAAATAAAAGTTTTTTATCTAGTCCCAGTTATTATGTTATACATCTAATGACAGTGTTAGACTTTTTGAAATGAGAATTCTTACTCTATCCCCGGCAACGGCGCTAAAAAGCTTGATGAGTCCAAAAATGAACTACTACTTTTAAATGTTTTTATACCCTGATTTTGACTTATGTTTATATCACAAGAGCATGATCCTACCGTGTAGTATTGATTGTGGTGTCAATCCACAGGGGACAGTGTATTAAATTTGAATAATTTTTACTAGTCTAGGTTAAGGGATTTTTATAAAAGAGTTGGTGGTGACAAATGCAATCAAGGTATTATAACTAAGTAAGGTTAAATAGTAAATGGAGAGCCTCTAGGTTTCAGGTTTCCTATCCTTCTTAATCATGTAAAGTACAAGTGTCGACATTTATCTAGGCCGCATGCGGTACTGTCACTACAGCGTGCGGTATAGAATGTCCACAAGTACCCCATGTACGGTACTATCACTACCCGCACAGTGAACTTAGTGTTAGTTTATGCGATTTGAAAGATTTTATGATCTTTCGATTGGCTTTTGGGCTACCAAGACTAAAGTGTTTTAGGTATGAAAGAATATTTTTTCCCTATACTACCCCGTAGTTGAAATATCCCAAAGACCTCACCTAAACTAAGTGTTTTATAATGTTGTTCCAACTAAGTCTAATATGTCGGTTGAGGAATTAAAACCTAGTCTAAGTATGATTTATATTATCCTATCAAGGGAGCTGATGACCAATATTGGTACTACTAACTTTTAAAAATTTATAAACCCTAATTTCTACTTACATTCAAATCACAAGCGCATGATCCTACGGTGTAGTACAATTGGGGTGTCGATCCACAGGGATAGTGTATTAGATTATAAATAATTTTTACTAGTCTAGGTGTTTCAGTAATTTTGAAAAGGTTTTAAAAAGGTTTTTAAACGGGTTCAATACCCAAAAAGGTTTGATGCGGTGGCGCTAATTGTGCTAAGGTTTGAATTAAATAATTAAATAGAGGTTCTCTAGGGTTCAAGTTCTCTCATTCTTAATTATACAAAATATATGTTAAGACATCTCTCTACCCCGCATGCGGCCTGTCACCCCCGTATACGGCCTAGATTGTCCCACAACTACCCCGCATGCGGCACTGTCACTACCCCGTAGAACGTGCTGGGTTGCTGTGTACGTGATTTGAAAGGTTTTCCAATCTTGCGATCGGCTTTTGGGTTATCATTTCAAAGTATTATAGGTATGTAATAATCTGTCTCACACAAACACAATTGATAATTTCCTATCCCACCCCTCAATTAAATATCCCAAAGACCCTACCTAAAACTAAGTATCTCCTAATATAATCTAAATTACCAATTTACGCTATCCTGCCAAGGGAACCCACTAGGTTCTAACCCTAGTCTTTGAACCGCTGCCAAGCCTCGTTAGTCAAAGTGTTAGAAGTACTTACATGCATTATCCCACTCACACCAGGATGCAATGACTTTACACCTATTGGTATGTGGAGGACATTGGCATATAGTAGACAGAACTATGTATGCAAGAACTTAATAAAAATGATTCAAACAATAAAGCAAACTCAAATCAACATACACAAATCATAAACATATATTAAAACATAATTAAGAATTCGATTACAACCCTCACCCTAGCGATGAGAAGTTTAGTTCATCATGGCCATGGAAAAATAAAAGGAATAAAAAAAAATAACATAAATTTCAATCTAATTGGCGATGGATAAACCTCTGCCTCCTTAGATGACACCATGTTCTCCTGCTTGACTTCCGATGACTACCATTCTCTCTGTAAGTAACTCTCTAACCTAACATAGCAATGAGGATTGCTACTCTCTATTCTACGGAGTTAACACAATTAAACACACACACCGAAATCAATTACAAGAAAGATATTTTCCTAAATGAGAGGTGGAGTAGTGGGAGTAGTGGAGAAGGTGGAAACTTGGAATGCACTCCAAGTTTAGTAGATGAAGCCAAAAATAGCAAAGATAACTTGCCTCTGAAGCAATCACGCCCTTCTAGAAGAATTCTGTCGAAATTAGCATCAATGGTGGAGATTTGATCAGAATCAAAATAGTCCATGGATCGTGCGGCATAGATCCATGGCGCATGTGGCATAGGTGAACCCTCACGACTCCCTGACTTAGCGGATTTTCATGTAATTTCACTATTGCGCATGTTGTGCACTTCGTGTGAGGTGTTGCATGCTCCATGTGATGCCCTGATTTTGGTGCTAACTCCATAAATCGCCTAAATATGACATATTTGCTCCATTTTTGGCCTAAATACGCAACTTTCTCCAAAACCTGCCAAAATAGCTTAAAAACATTTTTGCGGTAAATAAATTGAGAAGGTGGCTATTTTTCACAGAAAAAGATAGTGATTTTCGCTATAAGTTTTTGCTTCATCATACCCCCAAGGTTAAACTTTTGTTCGTCCTTGCACAAACCAAAGTAAAAGCTGTGGATAGGTTGGCTAAAAATGTCTCTTGCACAAGATTTTTTGGAAACAATGATAAATTTTCTAAGTACTAACCTAATACAAAAATGCCTAATCAATTCCTAATATTTGTACTTGGTGAAATTCCTAGAAAATGGAAATCTTTGCATTCACAACACTTTGATTTTACTTGGAAATATTTTGAAGACAATCCGTCTTAAAATCATTATGGTAAAAGAGATCTGAAAATCAATCAATATATCACTTCTCATCCCTTTAAATTTTTGATCCCTTCTTTTGAGCTAATTTTTTTCAAAGACTAAGTGTGTTAGTAGAATACAACTTTATTGAAATTAGAAAAAATAAATACAGCTTACTCAATTTGGCTTTACCCTTTTAGCGCATGGATACAAACGAGAGGTTATGCGTTACGAATGTACCTAAGGATTTCATTGGGTGATTATTCTAGCGCATAGATATAAACGAGAGGTTATGCGTTTTGAATGCACCTAAGGACTGCATCGAATCTCAAATCAAAATATGGTGGTGGGACCTATTTTACGTCCTCTTCTAATAATTATTATTTTTGAGTTTTTGGTGGGACTTATTATATTTCCTCTTTTGGTACTAGTTGCATCTACTACACACAATTGCTTTATATACATTTTGAAAAAAAATATAGGGGTCTCAATTTAAAAAGAATGTAACTTAGAAAATATCTCTAAATTTAAGCAATTTTTGGTTACATAATGCATAAGGAAAATCATCTTTCAAAAATATTTCTTTTCTAATCGCTATGTTGTTAGCCTTAGCCTTTCCATATTCAAAATTTGAATCAAGTGTCTTGGAGACTATGTTACTTTTTCATATAGGAACTGGTTTAACAAAATTTGTATAGGAGTAATACTTTCAAAAAATTTCAAAATTTCGTGTGTTTTTCATGTGTTGGACTCTACCTAACCTATGACTCTATTAATCCTATACTTTATGCAATCTCGAACAATTAAGTCCAGTCATGCAAGACTCTATGTTTATAACCTTAGTAAACCTCCTGACAAGCTTGCATTTTCAATCAATTAAGATCAGTCACGCAAACCCTATTCATAGTCAGGTAAAAGCCTGATTATACCCTCTAAAATTAAAAAAAAATAAACCCCACAAACCTAAGATACAAGGGTCCAATCCCCTCCCCTAAGCTTAAACAGTGCATTGTCCCCAATGCAAAGGTAAAATCTTTGGAGAAGATCTTGAACCCTGCGTCAGTACTCACAGTCAGAATTGACGAGGCATGCCGTCGAAGGTCGCACCTTCTCTGGCACCATAGCTCCTGAAGAGTTCACTTGCGTTGACCATGAGAGCTCTACAAAACTCTAGGATTTCAAGCCTGCGCTTGATTCCTACGAGTTATTCCGTGGCTGGGCACTGGTGGGAATGATCTAGTCTTGTGGAAGTACCAGGATTAGAGGCGGTGGTTTCCTACGAGTTCACCACGTTGACTTGCTCCACTTGATTGCTACTCTCTAACCTAACCTAGCAATGACGATTGCTACTCTCGATTCTATAGACTTAACACAATTAAACACGCACACAGAAATCAATTACAAGAGGGATATTTATAGACTTCCTACATGAAAGGTGGAGTAGTGGGAGTAGTGGAGAAGGTAGAAACTTAGAGTGCACTCCAAGTTTAGTAGATGGAGCCAAAAATAGCAAAGATAACTTGTCTCTGAAGCAATCACGCCCTTCTAGAAAATTTCTGCCGAAATTAGCATCAATGGTGGAGATTTGATCGGAATCAAAATAGTCCACAGATTGAGTCCACGGATCGTGTGGCATAGATCCATGCCGCATGCGGCATAGGTGAACCCGTATGGCTCCCTGACTTAGCGGATTTTGCTGTAATTTCACCATTTCGCATGTTGTGCACTTTGTGTGAGATGTTGCATGCTCCATGTGATGCCCTAATTTTGGTGCTAACTCCATAAATTGCCTAAATATGACATATTTGCTCCATTTTTGGCCTAAATACGCAACTTTCTCCAAAACCTGCCAAAATAGCCTAAAAACACATTTGCGGTAAATAAATTGGGAAAATGGCTACTTTGCATTCGCTTTTGGCCATTTTTCGCAAGAAAAGATAGTGATTTTCGCTATATGTTTTGGCTTTATTAGGAGCCCACTGGGTTCTAACCCTAGTCTTTGAACAGCTGCCAAATCTCATTACATGATAGTCCCTCTCACACAAGGACGCAATGACTATGCAACATTATGGTATGTGGAGATCATTGGCATATAGTAGATAGAAATATGTATGCAAGGATATTATAAAAAGAATAAAGTGCAAAAGAAATTCAAATCATTACGCAAAACAAAACATAAACATATACTAAAACATAATTAAGAATTCAAGTACAACCCTCATCTTAGAGATGAGAAATTTAGCTTCTTATAGCCATGGCAATAAAATAAATAAATAAAGAGAACATAAATTACAACCCAATTGAAGATGAAAAAACCTTCTACTCCTTAGATGACGTCGCCTGTTGGCAAGTGCGTCCTCTGGTTATGCCGCGTACGGCATGGAGGATGCTGCACGGTCTTCTGACTTGGCGGATTTTTTTGTAATTTCACCATTTCATATGTTATACACTTCGTGAGAGGTGTTGCATGCTTCATGTGATGCCATATTTGGGTAGTTATTTGATAATTGCCGAAATATGACATTTTTACTTTGTTTTTGGCGTAAATATATAACTTTCTCCAAAACATAATGAAATCACTCAAAAATATGTTTGCGATAAATAAATTCGGAAAAATGGCTACTTTGCATTCGCTTTTGGCCATTTTCATGATTAAAAGATATGGATTTATGCTATATGATTTGGCGTGATCATGGTCTATCCCAAATAACTGGTATTTTTCTACTAACGCTGGTGGTTCTCTGTTCAAACATGCATTGATTATCAGATCGAACTGACTAGGGAGCAAACAAATGCCAACATGAATCTGTCTTCTTAGCTTATCATGACTGGGTCAGTCGGTCGCAGGAAATGTGCATGTCGGTATGTCCTCTATTTTGCGTCTGTGATACATATTTACTACTATAGTAGACAATTCCTAAACAAAATTTTTTGCAATCAACCCTAGAAATCGTTCTCAATTTTACAATAAAAAATATTAATACAACAGAAAAACAAATTTACTACAATCTTCAGAAAAACAAAATGGCGGGACCGATCTGTAGAGGTGCGGTTTGTGCTAGAAGAAGAATGAATAAGAAGGAAATGGTGGCTGAGAATAAGACAAACAAGAAGGGATATTTATAGATAAACCCTAAAATTCAATTGAATCACAATAAAAAATTATATAAATACAACTAAACTAAAATCCAATGTGAAAGATGATTAATATAAAAATAATTAAAATATTAATTAAAGCACTATAACGAACACATATGTCACAATATTTCTTCAATATATTATGAATACATAATTTAAAAAAAATTCAAATAACAATCCTATTTAAAAAAACCCTATACCGAATATATGGTTCGGTACGACCCTGTACAAAATATATGGTTTGGTACACCCCTACCGAATCTTTGCTTTGGTAAAAGGGGTTTAGTTTTGTTGCCATCGGTGTGGCTCGTGGCAGGGGAGGAACCGAATCTCTAATTAGGTACTTGTGTAGTTGCGTTTCTTTGTAAAAAAAAAAAGTAATCAACCTCTTTTCCGATATTTTTTTTAATTACCAAAATAGAAAATTCCTCCTTGTATCAATTCCTTTACGTGCCTTGCTCTATTCGTTTTCCTTTTCTTCTTTTATTTTCGCTGAAGTTGTAAACTGTAATTGATGGTAGAATTAGCTAATTATTTTTTAGTGTAACCTAATGAATTAGTCTCGGTGAATTTGTTTTCCCAATCTAATTAAAGAATTAAATTATAATTCGTTTCTATTAAACATCATCTCTATTAATTTGAAAACGTAGGATTAACGGTTATAAGATGTGGAACGTCATGACTACTTTGTATCCCATTAATTATAATAAAAAGGAATATAAATATATCCAAACTCTTTGGGAAATTTAGAGAGATACTTTATACTTTAAAAAAATATAAGGTAACATGCACTTACGTGTTTGAACATTTTATGCCAATATTGAAGGAAATATTTGCAGTTCACTCTTTGAATTTTGATAAGCGTCCTTGTTATTAAACACCAATTTCTCTAATTACATGTAACTTAAGTTCTATCACTAATTCACCAATTTCTCTAATTACATGTAACTTAAGTTCTATCACTAATTCACCAAATTCTCTTTTTATGCTTGTAGGTGTTTTTCTTAATTCTTCTACCAAATTGTGCAAATCGTATTTTACGTTGTATAATTATAAAATTACGACATGAGATTTGTTACAAATTTTTTAATATTTAATGAAAAGTTTCTAGTTCAAGTAATTGACAGCATTAAATCTTAACAAAAATTGAAAAATAAATTTGTTTACTAGTTTTTCTTACGGTTCGTTGACAGTACACTGTTCATAATTGGCACGGTAGTCTCTCACAAGTAGTATAGTACAAATCGATATTGTCTTGGACCAATTCCCTCATATATATACGCTTCAAAAATCATTATCTTGGTAGCGAAACAAAGCAAAAGAAATTATATGCATTGTCTTTAACATAGACAAAATATATTAAGAGTTTCTTTTCTTCTTCTTCTTCTTTTTTTTTTTGTGGGGTGGTGGGGGCGGGTAGGGTAGGGTGGAATTTGTCATAATATTAAACAGGGGGGCTTCAAGTATATCGTCCTGAATTTCTATTGAAAAAGAACATTAATCTTATTGAAGTTTATTGATTCTCAAAGAAAATAGTAATATGGACTGTACTTCAAAATATTTTGGAGTTCATTTTAAACTTGGTTATATTAATCTATGCACAATTGTCTGAATTGATTTTATATTTGGTAATTATTAATCAAAACCAAGAAAATTGTTTCGTCTGCAAAAAACTCCTCTGGCTCAATTACTTAAAGGAACTAGCTGGGTAATGATTTTTATTTTGGCTCAAGTGTGCTTCTCTTTGTTTTTTCATCTGCAGTTAAACTCGATATATTGGCCGTTAGCAGAAATTAATGGAGGCGGCTGCCATAGGCGTAGCTAACACAGCATTGAATTCGGTAGTTAAAACAGCAATAACAACCATAAAAAATAAAATTGGTTTACTGCTAGGGGTTCAAGAAGAATTATTTTTCATCAAAGAAGAACTTGAGATGATGCAAGGCTTCTTGTACGATGCTTCAACAAACAAAGAGAAAAGCATAGTTGTGACCATATGGGTCAAGCAAGTGCAAGAGTTGGCATTTGATGTGGAGGATTGTCTCCGGGAGGCTTCTGTTCACCTGATGAAAAAAAGACCTATCATGTGCTCAGTGAAGAAACGGGATCATATCGCAAAAAATATTCGGATGCTGAAAACTAGAATTGAGGATGTGAGTCAGAGAAACCTGCGGTATAAACTGAATAAGAAGGGCAAGAAGGATAATGCTGGTCACACATACGATGAGAGTGCCTCAACCAGATCAATTGCCAATGTAGAAGCTTTACTTGTAGGTCTGGATGAGCCTAAGAGAATATTGGTTGGGCTTATTCAGAATGAACATGTAGAACGGGAAGTGAAAAAAGTAGTAGTACCGAAAGTGATATCAGTGGTAGGAATGGGTGGTCTTGGAAAGACCACTCTTGTCAGAGAGGTTTTTGGTTGCCAAGAACTGAAAAATGAATTTAATCATTTTGCGTGGGTTACTGTCCAACATCCTTTCAGCAGGGAAGAATTTATCGAAAACCTGGCCAAACAAATCCCGTATAATTCCAAAGCGGTTGATGATCAGGGGGGAACAATGGAAGGGAATAAGAAAAAGGCAGAGGAATTACTGGAAAAAACAATAAAAGAGAGTTCGGAAAAGAAGGTAAAAGAATATTTCAAAGATAAGAAGTATTTGATTGTACTAGATGACCTGTCTAGTGTGTCAGAATGGGATATGATAAAGGATGTGTTACCTGTGGTGCATGGGAGCCGAATCATTGTAACCACACGACATAAAAGGCCTCTGGTAGAACATATATCTCACGCAAGTGATATATATAAGATCAAGGAACTTTCCAAAGATGACGCATTGGATCTCTTTTTCAAAGCAGTGTACAAGACCCCAAATTATCCTTTTGTGAGTGAAGAGGGTCCCAGTAGAAATGAGATAGCAGAAAGGGATAGTAAAGAATATAAGCAATGCATAACCAACACTATTACCGACGAAGAGGATAGGGAAATTAAAGAAGAACCGCCCCACGAAAACAAGTGTAACATGAAAAATGGTTCCAGTAGCACTGAGGCAATGGAAGAGAATAGTGAAGTGCGGAAAGAATGCATGACCAAGGACATGAAGACCCAAGCAGGTTTAATTGTAGAAAGTTGCGGTCGATTACCACTAGCCATTGTAACTATTGGCAGTTATCTTGCCACCAAAAAAAAAACAAGTGCTGAATGGAAGGAAATGCATGAACATCTTAGCTCAGAGCTTGCCAATAATCGAGACCTAGAGGCAGTGGACGCTGTTCTAACTTCTAGTTATGATGGCATGCCATACCATCTCAAGCCAAGTTTATTATATCTAAGTGTTTTCCATAATCATAAGGAAATAAGGCGATCAAGGATGACTAGGCGATGGATGGCTGATGGATTTGTAATGGAAGGTCGTATAAAGAAGGCAGAGGAGATGAAAAAGGGATATTTTTATGATCTCATGGGGAGATGTTTAATCCAACCATCACAAATGAGCACAATTGTCAATGGAGATGTTAAAAGATGTAACATTCATGATATAATGTACGAACTGATTCTTAGAAAGGCTGTAGATGAGAGTATGGTGTCAGTGCTTAAAGATGGAGAACTCATTTCCATGACAGGTAAGGTGAGACACCTTGTCATCACAGGTGGACCATGCACTGGGGGCAAAGTCCTGGAAAGCGTGGAGTTGTCCCACATGCGATCCTTATCCATCTTTGGAGAGGTGGGAGACTATCTTAAATATTCTAGAATGAAGTTGTTAAGAGTGCTAGATCTAGAAGGTACTTTAAATTTGAATAATCAGAACCTGAGGAGCATTGGCAAGCTTCGTCACTTAAAGTACCTAGGTCTTAGGGGGACAAAAATTTCAAAACTCCCGAATTCATTGGGAAAACTTAGTGAACTTGAGACCCTTGATATTAGAAACACAGGTGTACTCCTACTGCCAACAGGGCTTACTAAGTTACACAAATTAAGCTACCTACGTGCAGGATCGGATGATGAATGGTATGGTTACAAATTTCTCCCAAGCCCAATACAGGATTGCCTTTGTTATATATGTTGTAATCTACCGACAGTCGGTTGTTCAGGTGTTGTTGGAATGTTTACTTGTCTATGTTGTTGGTTGGCTTTTTTTCCTTGTTATTACATAGGAAACTTTGTGCACTCCAAAGTGAAACGTTTTTCAGGTGGGGTGAGGGGGGTTCCTCGAGGAATAGGTAAATTAAGGTCCCTAAATGTTCTTGGCATGATTGATATTGGTGGGAGCAAGAGTTTAGCAAAGGAGATGCAGAATCTTACCAACCTACGAAAGTTAGCAGTGACTGGTTTTACCAAGGAGAATGGGGAAATATTAGGAGAGGTGATTGATAAGCTGAAGCACTTAAGGTCGTTAGTCCTTAATGATGGAGATAATTTAGGGCTCAAGTGTTGCTTAGAATCTGTATCCTCCCCACCCAAGTATCTTCAAAGCCTGAAGTTAGATGGCCGTATTGGCAAATTACCTGATTGGATCAGTTCCCTTGAGAATTTGGAGAAGATACATTTCAAATACACTTACCTAACGGAAGATATTAAAGCCATTGAAAAGCTGCCCAACGTGAATATTCTCTATTTGATGGTCCGCTCGTTTGAAGATCATGTGAAGGAACTATGCTTTGGCGAGGGTACATTTCCAATGCTGCAGGTAATGATGCTTGAGGATATAGATTGGTTAGAATCGGTGTCAATTAAAAAAACAGCCTTGAAAAGACTTGAGCAGCTAAAGATCAGAAGTTGCAGGAATATTAAAGATGATGGGGTGTCGGGGTTGGACTTTCTTGGACAACTCAAGGAGATGGAGGCGCACGTCTATTCTAGTGTTGTGAGAAACATAGAGGAGCAACTCAAGAAGCTTCCAAAAGAACCCGTCCTCAGGGTGATTTAAGACTGAAGCTCTCGGTATAATTGATGATGCGCTATTGGTTGTAATAAGCATTTATTTATTGGTCAAATGGAGTAAAACTGTTGAGTTTGCAATTAATTAAGGGAACTGTTGTTATTTTCTTCTTTTTATTTTTCCTAATGTATTTCCCTTTTGTTATGGTGTGTAATAATTTGACCAGATATTTGTAGACTTATGTTGCTATTATACTTTTGTTATGGTGTGTAATAAATTGACCTGATTTGCTTGACTTATGTTGTTATTATACTGCAATCGGTAATATTTTGTCTTATGTTGCATTTTCGATGTACTTTTTTTTTTTACCAATATTATTATGTTCTTTAATTAGTTCGAGAAGTTCATTTGAGATTTTTGGGGTCCCAACTCTCTGGCTTTTTAAAGTAAGAAGTATGCTGATTTTTCTATTTAGTTTATTCTTCTTAGTTTTTCTTTCTTGCCTTGTTCTGGTTTCTCTTTGGAGACATGAATATTAGTCAAAGTTGTGCTAAATTTCAGAAAAAAAAAATTAGAGGCACCAGACTTCTTTATATTCATATTGATTATTTAACGGAAAACTGAGAACAATCAAAATCCAACATACACAACCCCCTATATTAATTAAAGGCAACGATATGGCCATTTTATCTCCCAATAGATATCTGGTGCAACAAGTAATAAATACAAACATGTAACAACATAATTAGCTCTATAAGAGAATGATATATAGTTTGTTGGCCTATACCTTAATAATAAGTTAAGGAAGCTCATGCGTTGAAAAAACAAAAATTGAAGAAAGATGGAAAAAAATAACGGGCACAGGAAATCATGATTGAAAAAAAAAAGTACTATAAATAAAGACAAATTATAGTATTCTTGTAATGTAATCCTCACCATCCATTCCTTAAATATTTTCTGTTATTTGCAAAACAAATAAACGACAATTTTAGGATGATGCTGACTTCAATATTTAAAATAATGAGAGAAGAAAAGTGCCAAATAAGATGTAAATACCAATTTTCTAACCAAAGAAATTTTTATGGAGAAAAGACTTCACTTTTTTTTTTTTCCCCCCTCGAGTATTAGAAATAGAGACGGGAGGAAAGGATAAGTGGACGGTTTGGAGGCATGATTCGGGGATGGTTATCTTTAATGCAAAGTTCCAGACATTTATAATCTCTCCAGTTAAAAGGAGAAGTCAATACATGGACTCAACCTGCTATTTAGTTACTGTACACCAAAGGGTCGGAGTTTCAATTAGGGCTGTAAACGAGCTGGCTCGGGCCGAGCTGGGCCTTGGCTCAGCTCATTAATTATGGCCCGAGCCTGAACCGAGCGAGCCAGACCTAGGGGTCCCGAGCCAAAAGTCTTGGCTTAGCTTGTGACAAGCCAGCCCGAGCTAGCTCGCGAGCTGACGAGCTGGCTCGTTGGACTTTATTGGGTTGTTATTATACAAATTCAAAAATAAAAAATAAGAAAGCTCATTCAAAAAATTTAAGAAATCGTCCAGCAGGCACATCTTCAAGCAACTGAAGCCCATATTATTTCTTCCCAAACCGAAAATACATCAATTTTGCATAATTGTGCCTTTGAAAATGAGACTGGACTTAAAATTATACGGGGCTAAACCCTAAATCCACTGTAGCTTAACGAGCCGAGCTGGCCCTGTCCGAGCTGACCCCTGGCTCAGCTCGTTTATTTTGGCCCGAGCCTGAACCGAGCTAGCTCGTTAACAGCTCGGTCCACTACCGAGCGAGCTGTTAGCGAGCGAGCGAGCTAGAGACGAGTCACGAGCGAGCCACGAGCCGCGAGCTTTTTTGACAGCCCAGTTTCAATAGACTTAGATGGACACATTGCTACCGCGTTATTAACTTTAAATGTTAGACCAAGTCTAGCTGAAATTCACATTGCATGAATAGCTTCTGCCACTTGGTTATTGGTCATTAATTTGAGGCGAACTCACCACCAACCGAAATTTTTATTTTTAACATTTTAATAAAATTCATTAATAAATTAACCATCGTTTTTGGTCAATTTCAAATCTAACACGGCCGCAGAATGCCGGAGCGGACCCATATGGGGGGTACCGCAGAATGCCGGAGCGGACCCCCATATGGGTCCGCACAATGCCGAAGCGGCCCCAGGGCCGCATAATGCCGGAGCGGTCCCCGACCTATATATAGGGCCGCAGAATTCCAATTTCATTACATCTCTTTTGAAGCTTGAATCCCTTCGACCTCGGGTAAGTTTTCTTCTTCTTCTCTTGTTTTAATTTTTAGTGTAGAGTAGTAATTAGGTGTAGGTTTAGGGTTTAGGATTAGGATTTAGGTTTAGAGTTTAGATTTAGGATTTAGAATTAGAATTGTACCAAAATTTAATTCGATTGTACCCAAATTTAAATAGAATTGTACCCAAATTTAATTCGATTGTAACCAAATTTAATTAGAATTGTACCTAAATTTAATTAGATTGTACCCAAATTTAATTCGGTTGTAACCAAATTTAATTAGAATTGTATCCAAATTTAATTAGAATTGTACCCAAAGTTAAACCGGACTTTTACCAAACTCTCATATTTGACCAAATATTATCCAATACAGCATGAGTACCAGTAGAGATATACCATCCTCCAGTAGGGGTACACAGCATGCTACTACAGCCACGCCATACGAGATGTCTCAGTACATCGAGACAGCGTTGGCGGATGTTCCGGGTATCCGGAGTCGCACTGACAGGGTCAGCGACTTCTTGTGGTACCCGAATGCGGAGCATCGGATATTAGAGGCTGCCACTGGGGTAAGTAAATTTGTCATATTTATAAATTTGTCATCTCGAATTTTCGATGAATGAACTTGATCTGATTATTTACTTAAATGCAGGGTTTGGATGCGGTTACGGTTCGTCACAACCGCCAGCATCTACGGTACCAGTCGGCGTACGGGGGGGTTTTACGCTCGATGGGATTGTACCAGATATCCCAGATGGCCGAGGAGAATGCTGACGAGGGCTTATCTTCTGGCCTCGTTGAGCGATGGCGTCCGGAGACGCACAGCTTTCATCTCCCCCATGCTGAGATGACAGTCACCCTACAGGACGTCAGTTGCCTGTGGGGTATGACTATTATTGGGGAGCCGGTCACGGGCGTCGAGTACGGAGATTTTCGTGCATTGTGCTTAGAGCTATTGGGTATCCCGCACGAGGATCTCCAGAAAGCGAAGAAGAGAGGTGAGAAGACTGTGGTCTCGCCCGGCTGCATCAGCTTGGTAAAGCTGCGGGCGAGATTTCAGGTCTTTCCGGATCGACTTCGGGCGACAATTGTACAACTTCTTCATAATTTTTTCAATTTTCAGGCATTATATCTTGTCAAGAGTTGCGTCATAGGGGCTACGATGGCCGTCACCAGGGGATGGAAGAGGCTCGGGAAGGTCATCCTCAAGCACAACGTACCCGCGGTGTGCCAGTGTGGGTACAGGGCGCGCCTCGACTCTCTACTGAGGTGCGCTGGCTTGGGCGGTGTTGATGCGGTCGACGACATATCTGACGAGCCCGATGTCTATGTCCCCTACACTGGCGATGAGGACGTGTTTGCAGGCGTCCATGATGCTGAGACGGTCGGTCAGGCGTTCGACCGAGGTGCCGAGTTGATGCGCCGAGCCGCACAGGACGCCATGGGATCCCAGGCTAGGATGCCTACCGAGGTATAATTTAAATTAAAATACATAACTGTGATTTTTTTCTTATTCAATACATTATCTAATTTGTAAGTTACTACAGGGTGGACACGAGGAGGACCTGGGCTTTCATATCTCCACTGATTATGGCACAGAGGGAGATGGACTGTATTCCCCAGGTTACAGTCCCACTCAGACATTACCTCCTGCCTATGAGCCAGGGTATGTTCAGACAGATCCCATCCCGCCGTTCCCTGGCCAGTCCTCACCGCAGGTACCTCACCCTTCCCTCCACGATGACCCCATTGCCAGACAGGCGTTTTTATTCACGCAGGCTGAGTCTGGACAGACCACAGTTTTTGGTCCTGGGGTCCAGCAGACATCCGAGATTGAGGAGGTTCGTCAGGAGCCGGTTCAGTCTACGGATGTCCAGGCATCCAGCTCAGCATCCTCCGGAGATACAGACGAGACGCCACTATGCAGGCGGGGTCGGGGGTTTAGGAAGAAGAAGGCGAGGACGGTGTTTAGTCCAGAGCCGTAGATTGTTAGATGTTTTGTTAGATTGGTAGATTCTTATTTGGAGTATTGGTAGATGTTTTGTCAGATACTTATTTATTTCGTTGATTAGTTTCTTGTTTGTTTGATTTTGTTGTTATTTATTTATTTTGTTGATTTTATTTTCTCAGAGTACACAAAAGAATTTCAAAGAAACCACATATCTAAAATATCTAAAATATTTCAAACGAACGACCAAAAATACGATACGACCAAAAATCAATTTAAACTGCATTCGAAACTAAATAACACTTAACATATATACAATTTCGTATTTCTAAAATAAAAAATAAAGGGACCGCTCCGGCATTATGCGGCCCTGGGGCCGCTTCGGCATTGTGCGGACCCATATGGGGGTCCGCTCCGGCATTCTGCGGTACCCCCCATATGGGTCCGCTCCGGCATTCTGCGGCCGTGTTAGATTTGAAATTGACCGAAAACGATAGTTAATTTATTAATGAATTTTATTAAAATGTTAAAAATAAAAATTTCGGCACCACCAATGAATGATTCTGTAGCCACATATTTTTGGGCCTGGAAAATATGTAGGACTCGTACAAGTCAATCGATTTCATGGCCCATTTTATGCCTCAAGTCCGACCTAATATTAAGTTTGAGAAAGGTCTGCCTAAAATCATAAATTAATTCACAAATTTATTTTGTGGTTGAGGTAAAATTGGATTTCCAATAGATAATTTGTTCATGTTATCCCACGGTTCACCTAATATTTTTTAACTACATACACTTTGTGAAAAGAGAAAAAAACATTGATTGTGGTGGTACGTAATTGCTCAAATTTAGTGCAGATTCTTCTTTTGGTTCTATTGAGTTTGTTTGGTGATATGGGTTTTATTTATTTACAGTCCAATAATACACAATTTTGTCTAAGACTTTGTTAATGCGATATATAGAAGCAGACTTGTTCTGCTAGTATGGGAAAATAGATGTGCAATTGGAAGATCCTTTTTCTTACTGCAGTATAAATGGGTTTTTTTTACTATTTTAGGCTTTTAGCTAAGGTGTGGTCAACATCGATCGGTCGTGGTACTTGGTTCAATTGAACATCATCCTTTTTTTAATTCAATTTTTGATTCATTTCCTTTTTTTAGTAAGTGTTTGTCGGTCAACACCTCAGCCAATCCAAAAATATCTACTATTATCAGCGCCAATCCAAAATGATAACAACTTGTAATTTTTTTAAGAACACCTTCCACTGCACTTTTAAGATAAAAAAAAAAAGACAGAAAATGCACAATAATTTGGTATTGATGTGGATTTTTATTGAACCCTCCTCCCCCTCGAACCTTTTTATCTATTTAGAAACAACCTATGATTTGTGGAATTGATTAAAGAAAACCAAAACTCACGCTAGTTAAGCAAGGGGAGATACCAGTAACTGAATTGATAGGTCAGTTAAAGTGTAAATTGGATGAATTGAATGTTTATCAACCACCAACCAACGATTCCAAAGTCATTTAACAACCAATTGAACAAGAAATTAAAGGAATTTAATTTTGTAACCGCACTCCATCCTTCTTAATATACGTGCATACATGCCATTGATAGAAAAGATGAATAAACGGCTAGCGGGATGGGCGGCCAAGCATCTTACCATTGCGGGAAGAATTGTTCTATTAAATGCGGTATTATCATCTTTACCGACTTACTTCATGTCAGTTTTTAAAATGCCAAAATGGGTGTTAAACGACATAGACAAGGTTCGAAGAAGGTTCCTATGGCATGGGGTTGCCCAGGAAAATCGAAAGATCAACCTTGCAAAGTGGGAACTTGTATGCAAACCAAAGGCTGATGGCGGATTAGGGATAATGGATCTCAACATCTTCAACCGGGCTTTATTACTAAAGTGGCACTGGTATTGGGCAAAGCCAGAAAGCAGATCATGGAAAAGAATTTACCAACTAACTATCTCCACAGCAACTTCTGCAATAGGCGCCTCATTGGGAGATGTTGATTTGCCGCAGCTTTTCAAGGCATCGGTTAGGTTTATACCCCGAAACGGTGCAAACATAAGATTTTGGGATCATAATTGGGGCGCGGGCATCCTCAAGTATAAATTCCCAATTCTTTACACTTATGTGGTGGACGACAAGATCACACTACTGCAGGCAAAACAGCCGCTGTCATTGCACCCTTATCTAAGAAATGACCTTTCACCACAAGCACAAGAAGAACTACAAGAAGCGATACAATTTTTGGCAGGCTATACGCTCACTGCAGAGGCAGTGGATGAACTACAATGGATTTCGGACTCTACAGGAACTTTCACGGTACGAAGTGCATATCAAACTATGGTCAGCGGCCCCTCGATTGGCTCACAACTTAGAGGAATTTGGAAGCTTAAAGTGCCGCCAAGAATGAAGGTCTTCGGATGGCTGATGAGGCTGAATAAAATACTCACACTAGATAATCTCATCAAGAGAGGTTGGAGTATAGCCAATAGATGTGTCCTGTGCAAGAGTCAATCGGAAACGGTAAACCACATGTTTAATCATTGCCCTTTTGCAAAAGAATTTTACTGGGAGGTGGCACTTCTAACAAACAAAACTGCCGAAGCCAATCGGACAAGGTTGAAGCACACGGACATCATCACAGATGTAAATCACAGTAAAAAGTTCCGAGAAATTTGGCTGATCGCACAATTTGTGCTCTGGCGGGAAAGAGGTACACGAATATTCAGAGACCTCAACAAGGGGGCCCGGGAACTGGCACAGCAGGTACAGGATCAGTTACTGTACACAGAGTTGAAGGACTTCACTTAGCAAGACATAAACACACTGTTATAGTAAAATCGGTACTGGTACGATCTGGTACCGGTAGGATTTAGGGCCGGGAAGAGCACTAAAAAATACATTCCATGCGGTACTGGCACGGACAGGCATGTTGCTGGTACGGACAAATTAGAGCAAGGAGTTGGTACCAATGGGGGAACAAGGTGTGAACTACTGGTACAGGAAATCAATCAGAGGAAACAAGCAGCAAGTAGGCCGGCAAACTGCTACGGATGTCTTTTGCATTTCTTAGTATCTTTTGTTTTTTAGTATGTTTCTTTTTCCTTCTCTTTTACTTAGTTTCGGTTAAATTTTAATATCCTTATTTCCTCAATTTTAGTCCCTTAGGCTCAAATGTTTTGAGCTAACTTCAGCTTTTTCTTTTGTTACAAACTTCTTGTAACTCCTTGTAATTCCTTTATGTTAATCAAATGAGGGCTTGACCCTTATTTTTACTCAAAAAAACGTATAAGTTCAATGCTTCACTGCATGATTTATTTTTTATTTGATATTGCGAAAAGACTTTTCTTTTCAAAGGTTATATATATATATATGTTTATTTTTTTTTAATTTGCTTCCTAGACGTTCTTAACAATAACGTCCAAAATTTTTTTTTTCCGTTGTTTCGCTAATAACGGTGAGGAGTGATTTGAATTAAAGGGACGTTGTGGTCTATAACGTTTTTTTAGATATTTTATTTCCAAAAACTGTTTCTCTACTATTTATATTTTTTTCAATTTTCCTATTAATAAATTTTTTGGTTCTTGTAGTGTTCTAGCATTGATTCCAAAGAGATTGGAGCTGAAAAGGCTCAGGCCAACGGGAAGGGGAAGAGGAAGGGACGATGATGTGGCGGGATGGGGATGGAGAAGGTGGCGGTGCTGTCCGGCCGGCATAGTAACGGATTGCAGCAGCTGAAAAGGCTCAGTCAACCACTCCCTTTTCTCTTTCAGAGGCCTTGCACGTGATCAGAGCCGTTGATCTGCTCAAGATTGAGCAATGACTGTGTGGAAAATCGATGGTTCAGATTACGTAAAAGGGCGGCAGGTACCTCAGTGGACAATGTAATTGCATGGGCTCATGAAGTGAAGTGGGCTATTACTTTTTGCATCGAGGCCTTGATTGTGGCCCACATCCACCGTATTGTATATAAAAATAAATATAAACAATTATTATTACATAAAAACGGAATTTTTAAATAAGCAATTTAAAAGGCGATGAAAGCATTAAATATTTATGCTAGTGGGAAAAATAAACATGCAATTGGTCGATCAATTTTTTTTTATTGCAGTATAAATGGTGTTTGGGTTTTTGTAATTTTCAAAGTTCACATAGTCCATCTGAACTACTCAACATGTTCTCTATATTAAAATATGCTTGTCTTGGGACCAAATTTTATATTTTTTGGAAAATTTTTACTAATTTTATTGAATATTTTGAAATCATTGTTTTTCAGATTTTATTTATTTATTTGTATTATTCAAAACAATGTAAAATTTGGTCTCTAAATAGATTTTAATATAGAGAACACGTTGAGCACATCAGATTGACTATTTGAACTTTGAAACTGCAAAAAAAAATTGGTAGCACCAAGGCTCAGGAACTACCACTTTGATCTTAGCCAACCTCTATCTATATATATAGAGGTTGGCTAATATCAAAATGTTTGTTCCTAGGCCGTGGAACAAACGCTTCGGTTTTTATATTTTAAAAATCCAAATGGTCAATCCAAATGTTCAACATTTAATCTATAATAAAATATACTTGGAGACTAAATTTTATATTTTTTGAAATTTTTTTACTATTTATTAAGTCAGTTATAATATCACATCCACTTTACTCTTCTTCCCAAAATAGGTCATCTTGTTTTATATCTAAACTTTACAAACAAAATATATTTTACGTTATTAAATAAATATTGTTAGATGTTTTTCTCAAATTTTTCTGTAAAATTCTTTACAAACGCGGTTTATCACAATTGAATGTACGATTATGTACAATTGAATGTACAAAATATGTTTTACGTTATTTAATGAAATTAAGTAGTTAGATCACGTTGCTCTCCCACGGTTTTTCCCAAAAAGAAATTGTAAAATTCTTTACGGGCGCAGTTTATCACAATCGAAAATATTGCACCTTGACAAAAAATAAGTGATAAATGAAAATTTATTTTTATTTTATTCATTTAGGTACCCGAAAAATCCTAACCTGACAATCCGACCTGAAAAATATTGATCATGAATTGGTTATGAATAGATACGGATTTGTTATGAATAGGTACGTTATTTTGTGAAAATATTTTTATTTGATTAGGTACGGATTTAATTTTTAACCCGCCAAATACATATTGGTTATGAATTTTAGATATTATATTAGTTAACACCCAACCCAACTGTATAATGTAATTTAATTTATATCTTTGCATAATTTTTTGAGAGGTCTTAATTATATTTTTGATCAAATTATTTTAAAAAGCGATTTATGCTTATGCATCATTAAATGTATTTGTCATTTATTTTTCTTAGAAAATTTGTTCGTTTTTTATTAAATAATATTGTTATTGTTAGTTAAAATATATTCTAAAAGCTCATTTTTCTCTTTTTGAAAGCAAAGCGTAGAGAGAGAGTGTGTGTAAGTGTGAGAGAGGGAAGACATCTCTCCAATGCCGTACTTGACAGTTCACATATACAATTTTGTTAGAGGTTCACACACAAAATCCACAAACCTAAATTTGGATGTGATATTTCTACTCTTTTAATTATTTTGTTACGTTATTTGTATCTAGTGCGGTACAAAAGGGTACCGTTATTAATTTTCATTTACAAGACCAAGTCTATCTGAAATAAACATTGGATGAATCGCTTCAGCCACGTGGTTATTGGTCGTTAAAGGCCAAGTCACCATGAATGAATGATTCTCTAGAGATATAACTTGGGCCTAGAAAATATGTAGAACCTGTTCAAGTCTTTCGAATTTACACTCAAATTTATGCCCAAATTTGAGGCCCAATACTTCTGACCCATATAACCTATTTTGGGCTGCAATAACTCAGCTTCAGCTGCAGTCAGCAAAATTTTCATCCTTTTCTTCTTTTTGTTCACTTGGATTCCTATATATGTGGAGATTCAAAGATATGCTCTATTATACCCCTCTTGACTTGCTTTTAATCCCTCAATTATACATATATCGAGCAAAGCTAGGGTGTGTTGTGCCACCAATGGATTTGGTGAGCATAACTAAAAATTCTATCATATTGGCTTCAAAGGAGATGAATTCAAACCATTGAAACCGATCTACTTTATGAGTGATGCGTGTACATGCAAAATTTTAAAAATTTCGAATTTATTTAGTATAAAGTCAAGCAGTAAAAAATTTGACTGTACATGCAAAAAAAAAAAAATTATATGAAAATTTACAAGTTATTTTAATGCATTCATTTTTCATTAATTTTTGACCGCTTGACTTTGTACTAAATGAATTCGAAATTTTCAAAATTTTGCATGTACATGCATCACTCGTAAAGTAGATCGGTTTCAACGGTTTAGATTTGTCTCGTTTGAAGTCAATTTAATAGATTTTTTAGTTATGCTCACCACACTCATTGGTGAGCACAACACACCCTAGCTTTGCTCTACATATATCTCTGAGTGATGCTCCATTTGGTATATAGTTTGAAGGTAATTTTTTTTTCTGTATGTCAATTTGATTATGTCGGTCAATGGCTCCATACAAAAGTATAATTTGCTGAATTATTTTACATCGCCAAAAATTATTTTTTGTTAGGTCTTTTATAGGAGTATATATAGAAAGTATTACTAAATGCTGACTTTTATGGAATGATTGGAATAATTGTTTAATTAGCTGGTTTGGAACATTTCTTTATTTGGTATCTGATAAGCAGTCTTAATTGTCATGTTGTTACTCTCAGAAATCTTTCTGTACTTTTCTGGTTCGATACATTCCATGTACTTGTACCATATATATATATATATATATATATATATATATATATATATATATATTTTTTTTTTTTTTGGTACAGGGAGTTTTTTATGTGTCTATTGGTGTAGTGTGTGTGGCATGGGTGTATCAAACTCTTCATCCGGTACCTCTATGGTGTGTACCAAATTAAGAGTTCAGTAGTATATATGGTTTATGTATTTTTTTTTAAGTAATAAAGTTAGTTCGGTAATTATTTTAGTTACGTTTTATTAAAAAAATTCATCATTCCATATATGAGATGTAGATCCTGTCAAAAAGTTCTTTTGAATCAGAGTTTTGACCAAGTCGACAGCTTTGCTTCTTTTTTCCGCGCAACGAAGTGAAGTTCCTTTCTCCTGTGTCACCCTTTTCTTTTTTTGAGGAAAACAAAAGAAATATTTCAAGGGAATGATAGCAACACTTTATTAAAGTAATTTCTAAACTTGTCATGTGGCACAGTATCTAAGCACATGCATGATACGTATTATTTTAACCTTTTATTTATCGTCGCCACCTATAAGGCTATATATATATTGTCATCATGAAAAGTTGAAAAGATATAGAATTTCAGATCATGCGATATACTTCAGATCAAATTATAACTAAAATGTTATGGACGGTTCGGATTACAACCATCGGATGAATACTACAAGTAGTTTTGACCGAAAGATCTTTTGTTAAACACAAGAATAGTAGCGGATACAGCCATTCAAGTCCATATTGATTAGGTAAGGTTTAAATTTTAACCCACCAAGTACATATTGGTTATGAATTTTAGATATTATATTAGTTAACACCCAGCCCGACTATAGATATTTATATTTTTCATAATTAAAGCTTTGAAGAGGTCTTAGTTATATCTGGATATAATTTTTAAAATGAACTATACTTAGCATCATTCAATTTTTTTATCATTTATTTTGCTTACAAATTTTGTTCATTTTTTAATAAATGATATTTTATTGTTAGTTAAAATATATTCGAAATGCTCATTATTTTTCTCCCCCTCAAAGAAAAAGCGTAGAGAGAGAATGTGTAAGTGTGAGAGGGAAGACATCTCTCTCCTATGCCTTACTTCAACCAAGAGCTAGATCCCTTGCCCAAACAAGAGGCAAAGTAAAGTCTGAAAAGGGAAAAAACATGTTCATCTCTCCTATGCCTTAATTCATGCATGCAATTTAGAGAGGTTTGGAATAATCCACTTGTTCGTCGCCATCAGCTCTTTGAATTAATAAGGTGAGGTTTATTTCCTTATAATATGCATGATTACTAATTCAAGGATAGTTTGATGAAAATAAGAAAAATATCTGCAGAAATTTTATTTAATAAGTTAAAATGAAAGAGCAACTCATTCATCAACATGAATTGATCAATTGAAAACATAGAAAAAATTTGTCCAAATATTCCAATGTGTGACTTGTTTGCAGCCCTATATATATAAAACAGCAGCTCACATGGTAAAGCTCAATTAATTTGATCATTCCAATCAGGAGAAGCTGAAGTCCTGAAGCTTTATTCTTGGTGCCTCTCGATCTACTTCATAGCATTCTTCCCTCTCTTTCTCCGTTGAAGAATTGTCTCAAGGTATACAAATTAAGATACAATTAATGTTTTCAGATCATGTAAATATATATATCCTAACTTTTTTTTATTTGAATAAAAATGTTATGGACAGTTCAGATTACAACCAACGGACATATATAGTTTAGACGACCATAAGATATTTTTGTTCGATATATACATGAATAGTAGCAGATACATTAAACGGAAAATTAGGGGCGTACAAGCAACCCGTTTAATTTGCTTGACCCGATTAACCCGACCTCAAAAAAGAAAAATAGATTTAAATGTTATTGATTTAGGTACATATTAGATTTTAATTAAATGGAAGAAGTACATATTGGTTATGAATTTTAAGCATTACAACGGTTAAAACCACATGACTGTATCATGTAATATAATTTGTATCTTTGAATAAGTTTTTTAAGATTTCTGAATTATGTTATGGATCAAATTTATTTAAACAATAAACTATGATTATGCATCATTAAATTTCTTATCTTTTATTTTGCTTACAATTTTGTGTATAAATTATTATTATATGTATGTTATCTTAAAAATTATGTAATTCTTAATGTTAGGAAAAAAAATATAAATTCAAATTTTATTTGATTAGATACGGATTGAACGTTAAATAACTCGACAAATACATATTGATTATATGTGGATTTAAAAAAATTATTTCGGTTAAACCCCAACACGTTTGTATCATATAATTTAATTGTACATGTATCTTGTAATAAATTTTAAAGTGTTTTGAATTATTTTTATGATTAAAATAGTTTTCCAAATGAACTATGCTTATGCATCATTGAATTTATTTTATCTTTTATATTACTTGCAAATTTTGTTCATTTTTTATTATATCTATATGTTGTCCAATAAATATAATATTCTTCTTGTTAGTTGAATATATTCTAAAAGCTCATTTTCCTCTCAATGGAAGTAAAGTGTAGAGAGAGAGTGTAAGTGTGAGGGGGATGATATCTCTCCTATACCTTACTTCACCGAAGGCTGAATATCACTTGAACAAACTAGAGGCAAAGTAAAGTCTGAATAGGGAAAAGCATATTGATTGCTCTCAAACTAAAAATAAGTTTGCAAGTGCTTGCATTTGAGCCTCTGAAGCACTATTCATGCATTAAATTTAGGGAGAGAGAGAGAGAGGTAGGTAGTTTTGGAATCCAATTGTTTGGCATCATCTCCGTGAATAAGGTGAGGTTTCTTTCATCATAAATATGAATGGTGATTACTAATTCAAGGTTTTGATGAAAACAAGTATATCTATACAATCTTCATTAAAAGATTAACATCTCTTGAAATGAAAGAGCTACATGATAAAAATGTTGATAAATTTGACTAATCCGATCCAAAACTTGTGTACAGCCCTAAAAAAACAGAAGCCTGAAGTCTTGAAGCCTTTTTGGTGCCTCCGGACCTACTCAGATCTGCTGCATTTCTTTCTCCGTTCAAAAATTGTCTCTCAAGTCTCAAACACAAGGTACAACTACCTACATCTCACATCTCCTTGCTTTCTTATTCTATCAGTAGATCGTGCATCGGTAGCGAGTAAAATTTTATAATATATATATGTACAGATTTGAATATGCACCTGCACGCGCACAAACACAATAAGGAAATGTTTATACACAACACCAGCAAATCAGTGTGCTATGTGGTGCCGTGTCGGAGCCATGTTGTGTCAACATTCACTATATATTTCCAAAATATAAGGATTAATGAGGTATTTGAACATTTGATGCAAATCTACAAAAAAAAAAAATTTGTACTTTTCTTTGAATTTTTATAAACATCCCTCTTTTTTATCATTAATTTCGCTTAAATATACTGTAAATATCATCACTGAATTCACCAATTTCTCATTTTATACTTGTAGGGTTGTTTTTCTTAATTTTCTATCAAAATGTACCAATTGTATTTTACATTGTAATTAATAAATTTATTCGTTATATGTTTTTCTTAATTCTTCTATCAAATTGTTTTTCTTAATTACATGAGATTATTCGTTATAAGAATAAAAATATCTAATGCAAATAATATTAACAGGAACTAATCTTGATAAAAATAGTAAAGAAAATTGTTTATTTTTTTTCTTACAAGCCGTAGGCACTACACTTCCCTACTCCCCAATTCCCCAACTCTAATCCAGGCCGTAACTTTTTTTTTCTTTGTTGAGTAAAGTTGGGAGTCAAACTATTTAACTGGTTTAATATCAACATACCATCCTCCATCCATATTTTGAATCTACAACCTCTCACACAGAGAATATTGCCTTTGCCACTAGACTAAAGCTTAAATCTGGCTCTTACATTAATTTCAAGTTAGTCTCTATAAGTTCGGAGTAGTATGGACTAGATGAACGACAAAATATGAGAGATGAGCTACTTTCTAGATGAAATAATTTAGAGGCCAATTCTCAATCCATAATTAAATACATATTAATTAAGGATTTAAAATATTATTTCGGTTAAAAACCGACACGTTTGCATCATGTAATTAAATTTTGTATCTTTTAATAAGTTTTTGAAGTGTTCTAAATTATTTTTGGATAAAAATAATTTTAAAAATGAACAATGCTTATGCATCATTGAATTTATTCATCTCTTATTTTCCTTAAAATTTTTGTTTATTTATTACTATATCAATATGTTGTCTAATATATAATATTCTTATTGTTGGTTAAAATATATTCTGAAAACTCATTTTCCTCTCCCTGAATAGAGAGAGAGAGAAGACATATCTCTACCTAGGCAGCCACTACCAGGTTTTTCAAAAAAAAAAAAGAGAGAGAAGACATCTCTCCTATATATGCCTTACTTCACCATGGGTTGATCCCTTGCACAAACTAGAGGCAAAGTCAAGTCCGAAAAGGGAAAAACATATTGATTGCTCTCAGACTAAAAGGAAGTTTGCAGGTGGTTATAGTTTATAGGTGGTTATATTTGAAGTCTCTATAGTATTATTATTTATTCATTCATGCAATTTAGGGGAAGAGGTTTGGAATCCACTTGCTTGTCGCCATCTTCTTGAATAAGGTGAGGTTTAATTATTTCCATATAATTAATATGCATGATTACTAATTCTAGATTAGTTTGATGAATTAAAATAATTAAAATGTATAAAAATCTTTAAAAAAAATATAAATATCTATATATAGAAATAAAATGACTTATTCATCAATATGAATTGAATTGAAATTGCAGAAAATATTTGACCAATTAGATCCATAACTTGTACATGTACAGCCAAACGGAAAACAACAGCTCGCATGATTATAGGAATCTGGAGAACATGAAGTCTTGAAGCCCTCTCAGATTTGCTGCATTTTCTTCTAAGTTGACGAATTGTCTCAAGTCTCAATTAAGGTACATCTCACATCTCCTCGCTTTCTTATTGTAGCATGCTTCTGTGTGAGGAGTTCCTATAATAAATGTTCAATCTTTTCAGATCACACCTTAAATGAATCAGACGAGATATTTGTTTTTTCCCTTAGGTGAATAATAGAACAAACAATATCCCTGCCGATTTTTTTATTCACAGCATTAAAAAAATTAAATTTAATCGGTGGCATCATTTCAGAAAAATATTTAAAAATCACATGATTGTAATGATTCATTCCCTTATTTCATTGGACACTACTGTTCATCGCGATTTTTTTTTACTGCAAAAAGGTCAGTCGAAAAGTAAAAATAAATTCAGAAATAATTTTCTTTTGAAATTAAACTTAAATTCAAATTATTTGTCACTGATAATATTTCTTTAAATTTTTAAATTCTACGAAAAAAAAATGGCCATCGTTGTGTAGGTGTGCCCTCATTTATTTTTTAGGGGGGGGGGGGGGGGGGGCGATCAGTCCTTAACTTCTAAGGTTTTTAGCTCAATGATCTTATTCAAATTTAATGATTTAAGGAATTTTAGGAAAAATATTCATATGGGTTGTACAATTGAAGTAACACTTCTTAAGCAATCAGATGTCTATTTAATGAAGAAAAATCAAACAATTTCTCAGTTCATCTCCTTCAAAACTTTTGGAAGTTAAACACGTACTCCTTTTCCTTTGTTTAGTTCGTTTTTGTGTTGCATACAAAATTAAGAGTAAGCAAAACTACATTTTGAAACATGGATTTGTTCAAATTCCAATATAGTTGGATCATAGTGCTTCAGCTCTTTAGAGGATAAATTCCAATATAATTGAGTCAGGTCAATATGCTGCGGCCAATTTTATATTTGGTTAATTATTAATCTATGCTGAACTAACAATTTTGGGTAATTATTAATCAAAACTAAGAAAATTGTTTGGTCCACAAAAGCCTCCTTTGGCTCAATAACATTTTTAGAAATAGGTAAACACGTCGTTTATTTTGGCTTAAGTGTTATCTTTGGTCATTTGCAGAGAAGCTTGATATATTGGCCGTAAGAAAATATGGAGGAGGTTGCTATAAGCACTGCAAAATCTGCATTGAATTCGGTAGTTAAAGCAGCAGCAACAGCTATCACAGATGAAATTGGTTTACTGCTAGGGGTGCAAGAAGAGCTATTTTTCATTAAAGAAGAACTTCAGATGATACAAGGCTTCTTACGGGCTGCCTCAGCAGAGAAAGTGAAAGGTGTGGTGGTGAGCATATGGGTTGAGCAAGTCCAAGAGTTGGCATTTGATGTGGAGGATTGTCTCCAGGAGGCATCAGTTTACCTGAAGAAAAAAAGTTTACTTCCAATTATGTGCTCAGTGAAGAAACGGGACCATATTGCGAGAAAAATTCGTGTGCTGAAAACTAGAATTGAGGATATGAGTAACAGAAACCAGCGGTATAACCTGATTAACAAGGACAATGGTGGCCATGCATATGATGAGAGCATCTCTACCAGATCCATTGCCAATGTACAAGCTTTGCTTGTAGGTCTGGATGAACCGAAAAAAAAACTGGTTGAACTTATTTTGAAGAAGGATGGGGAAGTAATTTCAGTGGTAGGAATGGGTGGTCTGGGAAAAACCACTCTTGTCAGAGAGGTCTATGGCTGCCAAGAAGTTAGAGACCAGTTTAAGCATTTTGCTTGGGTCACTATCCAGCATCCTTTCAACACGGAAGAATTTATAGAAAGCTTGGCCAAGAAAATCCCATCTAATCCCGATGATAATAAGTCGGAGTTATCACCCAAAAAAACATTAAAGGAAAAGGTAATTGAATATGTGAAGGATAAGAAGTATTTGATTGTACTAGATGACCTGTCGAGTTTGTCAGAATGGGATGAGATAAAAGATGTATTACCTCCAGTCAATGGGAGAAGAATCATAGTAACCACAAGATACAAAAGTCCTCTGGCAGAAACTATAACTTACCCAAGTGAAAATATATATGAGATCAAGAAACTTTCAGAAAATGACGCTTTTGATCTCTTTTGCAAAGCAGTATACAAGACTTCAAATTATCGTCTTGTGAGTGATGAGGGTCCCAGCAGCACTGAGATAACCGAAGATGATAGTAAATTGCAGATTCAAACCTTAACCAACACTATTACTGAGGAAGAGAATAGTGAAGTTCAGAAGCAATCCATAACCGAGGACATGAAGACTGAAGCTGGTTTAATTATAAAGAGTTGCGGTCGGTTACCACTTGCCATTGTAACTATTGGCAGTTATCTGGCCACAAAACCTAAAACAAGTGTTGAATGGAAGACAATGCTTGACCATCTTAGTTCAGAGCTTACCAATAACCCGGAGCTAGGGGTGGTGAAGACTGTTCTTACTTCAAGTTATGATGGCATGCCATACCATCTCAAGCCATGTTTATTGTATTTAAGTGTTTTTCATAACCATAAGGAAATAAGGCGATCAAGGATAATAAGGCGATGGATGGCTGATGGATATGTAATGGCAGACCGTAAAAAGACGGCAGAGGAGGTAGGAAAGGGCTATTTCTATGATCTCATGGGTAGAAGTTTGATTCAACCATCACAAATGAGCACAATTATCAATGGAGACGTTAAAAGATGTAACATTCATGACATGATGTACGAATTGATTCTTGCAAAGGCTGAGGATGAGAATATGGTGTCAGTGCTTGAAGATGAAAACCTCATAACCATGACAGATAAGGTGAGGCACCTTGTAATTGCAGGTGGACCATACACATGGGACAAATTTCTAGAAAGATTGAAGTTGTCCCACATGCGATCCTTATCCATCTTTGGAAAGGTGGGAGACTACCTGAGATATCCTAGAATGAAGTTGGTAAGAGTGCTAGATCTAGAAGGTACTTTAAATTTGAATAATCGGGACCTAAGGAGTGTTGGCAAGCTTCGTCACTTGAAGTACCTAGGTCTTAGGGGGACAAAAATAACCAAACTCCCGAATTCATTGGGAAAGCTTAGTGAACTTGAGACCCTTGATATTAGAAACACAGATGTAGACCTACTACCAACAGGACTTACTAAGCTTCACAAGCTAAGCTATCTACGTGCAGGTTCCGATTTCTTCCATTATTTCTCAGTAGGGGTGAGAGTTCCTCGAGGGATAGGTAAATTAAGGTCCCTAAATAGTTTTGGCACCATATATATTGGTGGGAGCAAGAGTTTAGCTAAGGAGATACAGAATCTTACCAACCTACGTAAGTTAGCGGTGACTGGTTTCACCAAGGAGAATGGGGAAACATTAGCAAAGGTGATTGATGGGCTTAAGCACTTAAGGTCATTAGACCTTAATGATGGCTGTTTTCCCATGAGAATCAGTTCCCTTGAGAATTTAGTGCTCGGGTGTTGCTTAGAATCTGTATCCTCCCCACCCAAGTATCTTCAAAGCCTGAAGTTAGATGGCCGTATTGGCAAATTACCTGATTGGATCAGTTCCCTTGAGAATTTGGAGAAGATACATTTCAAACGCACTTACCTAACGGAAGGTATTAAAGCCATTGAAAAGCTTCCCAACGTGAAGATTCTCTATTTGTTATGGGACTCGTTTGAAGAAGATGTGAAAGAACTATGCTTTGGCGAGGGTACATTTCCAATGCTGCAGGTAATGATTCTGGAGGGATTATTTGAGTTAGAATCGGTGTCAATTAAAAAAACAGCCTTGAAAAGACTTCAGCAGTTAAAGATCAGTTATTGCAGCTCTATTAAAAAGGGTGGGGTGTCGGGGTTGGACTTTCTTGTACAACTCAAAGAGATGTACTATGACTTTACCAGTGAGAGATGGAGTACTATAAGGTTTGTGAGGAACTTGCAGGAGAAACTCTCGATGCATCCAAATAAACCCATCCTGAGGGTGATTAAAAAGTGAAGCTCGAGTGGTTATAATGGTGCGGTATTGGTTATAATAAGCGTTTGTTTATTTCTCAAGTGGTGTAAAATGTCGAGTTTGGAATTTAATTAAGGGAACATTTTCTTCATTTTATTTTTCATAATGTATTTTATTTCCCTTTGTTGGTGTGTAATAAATTGACCTGCTATTTCTTTAATTGTGTTGCTATTATGCGGCAATCAGTAATAATTTGTCTTTTATATGTTGCACTTTCGATGTACTTCTATTTTTACCTCTATATAAGAAACAAAAATATTATTTGATTGAGATATGCTAATTAATTTTCTTATTTCTCTATAGCCTTTTGAAGTAGGAAAATATGCTTATTTTCATATTTCTTTCTAGTCTTTAATTTGTTCTGATATATTTCTCTTTGGAAACCTGAAATATAGTCAAAGATATGGTAATTTCAGAAAAAATTTGGAGGCACCATACTATCTAAAATTGATTGTTTAACGAAAAACTGAGAACAATCAAAATCCAACACTGACGAATTTCTATATTAAATCAATGTCTGGAGCACGATTTTACCGAAATTTTTATTCATATAAGAAAATAAAAAAAATATTAAAAATAAGAAACGTTGTGGGGAAAATTTAAAAATGGAAAGGCGGTCATGGGCCATGGCACATCTCAACACCGTGAAAAAACAAAAAAAAAAAGTTTCCTAAATGGGACACCATGGCATCTCAACACCGGAAAAAGAAAAAAAAAAGAAAAAAAAAGAAAGTGGGACGCCATGGCATCTTAACACCGGAAAAAAGAAAAAAAGAAAAGAAAAGAAAGTAGGATGCCATGGCATCCCACAGATTCACAACTTCCCTCATTTTTTGTTTCTTTGGTTGGGCTGGGCAATGGCGGCCCATTTTTTATTTCCCGGTGTTGAGATGCCATGGCATCCCACATAGAATTTTTTTTTTGTTTTTTTTTCCTGTTGTTGAGATGTACCATGGCGTCCCGCACTGCCTTCCCATTTTTAAATTTTCCGCACGGCATTTCCTATTTTTAATATTTTTTATTTTATTTTCTTATGAATAAAATTTCGGGCGATTTTATCTCCCAATAAAAATCTTATGCTACAAATAATAAATACAAACATGTCAAAACCTAATTAGCTCTAATAGAGAATGATACCCTGTTGGTATGTACGCAATAATAAAAACTTGAAGGAAGCTAATCACTAGAAAAAAAAAAAAGATGGAAAAAAAATTGAAAAATAAAGGGGTTAGGAAAAGAAGATAAAAGAAAAGGACAAATTACAGTATTCCATACATTCCTTAGAATGTTGTGTTATATGCAAAAATAAAATAAAAAACAAATAAATAAACTACAAATTTAGTGGGAGGATGACTTCAATAATTAATAAAATGAGGGATGACAAGTACAAATTAAGTTGTAAATAGCAATTTTCTAACGAAAGAATCTTTATGGAACAGAGGCGACTTTCTTTTTATCTTTTCTTTTTCCCTCGAGTATATGAAACAGAGGCGAGAGGAAAGGAGATGAGGGGCGATTTGGTGGCTTGCTTCGGAGATGGTTATCGAGTTTCCAGACATATCTCTCACGTGAGTCATTACAAGCAGAAATTAATACAAGGACTCCACCTGTTATTAGTGTTTTTTTCAAGGTCAACCTGCAATTAGTTACTGTACACCAAATGATTTGTTTATTTGATGACTCAATTTCTTTACTCTCATTTATCTGTAAATGTGTAAATCTATTACTATTTGATTTGAACGACATCTTCTTTTTTTTTTTTTTTTATTTATTATTTGGACAGAAAATTTTGTTAGAGTTTCACACACAAAATCCACAAACCTAATTCATTATATGTGATATTTGAACTTTTTGAAATTATTTTTTTCATTATTTCTATTCCTAAGTTTGGTAATTAATTACGAGTAAATTAAGTACTAGTGATACTCTCAATGCGACCGTTATTAACTTTAAATATTAGACCAAGTCTATCTCAATTTTACATTGCATGAGCCACCTGGTTAATGGCCGTTAATTTTGAACCCATATTTTGGGCCTACAAAGACCCGTATTAAGTTTTTCTGTTTGAGGCCCAAATTTATGCATCAAGTCGGACCTTATAGAAAGGTCATGTACCTTGACTATGACGTCAGTAGGAGAGAGAGTAATGAAACGTTTGTGAGCAACTTGCAGGAGAAACTCTCGATGCATCCAAATAAACCCATCCTGAGGGTGATTAAAAAGTGAAGCTCGAGTGGTTATTATAATGCTGCGGTATTGGTTATAATAAGCGTTTGTTTGCGTGAATTAACCTTCAGAAATACACATATTTGTATGAGATTTTGAATATGCGTCTTTTGTTCTTCCAATTAGAGAGTTATAAATTCTTTTCTAAATTGGACAGATTTGTCCCTAGCTGGAATTTTTGAGGTTTTCCTTTGATTTATGCAAACATCTTTTTCCTTATATTGCGCACAATATACTTATTGAAAATATGAACTAATATTATTTCTAAATCTGTAATACGTGATGCAAAGATTAAAAAAAAACAAAAAAAGAAAGAATTTCAAAATAGGAAATAACCCACAACTATAAACTTGTGTAATTCAAAAATTCAGGTCATGCACTTATATCCTACTGGTACAAATCAATTCAGAAATTCAGGTCATACATTTGTACTATATTGGTATAGTGTTACCATCAGCATACCATACATTTTACCCCAGATTTATCCGAATCAAATAAAAAACTCAATTTTTCTGGTCAGCTTTATAAAGCACTTTCCTTTTATCTTGTGAAATATCAATTTTTGTAAATCTCAGTTTGTGGTTTATTTGCGAGTGAAACCTGTTTTCTTCTCTCAATTTGTATTTTTCACCTTTTAAGCTAATATAAAGAAATTTAAACCTAGCCATCATTACAGAAAGCTTGCATGAATCAGGCTAACATACAAAATTCTTCTTTCAGTCAATTCAACAAACACCACCTAGGTGTGAAATAAACCATGGCTTTGGTCCATATAATATTATAAAATATTATACCGATAGTACCATGATTGGCATGGGTCATAATGGTACCGCAATGTTAGACACATCACCGTGTCAGCCATACCAGCATCCGGATTCAACCCATCTCATCTAATCTGATTTGACCAGAGTCAAACAGTAACTGTTTCTGTTATCAATTCTGTTACTAGGCTGATTAGTTGCCTATATAAGCGACTACTACATTGTGTTTTAATTAAGGAAAATAATGAAATACAATTGATCAAATATACTACAATATGCAATTTTGATTTGCTTTGGAGAATGTAACAGTATCAAATAATTGAACAAAACCAGAGAACAAACACTTACCACTGTTAAAACAGAACCCGAACCCAGCCCGCTCAATGAGCTTGGCGTTGAGTGCGTCAAAGCAAGAAGGTCCCTGATGGATGCCCAACAACTCCAACAACTGCCAGAGCGCCTTTGCTGGCTAGTCGGAGGTGGTGATGGGAGGAGTGTAGTAACTGCTTCTTGGACGGTGGTATTGATCAATTGGGAACGGTTGCTTGTAGAGAGATTGGGGTGGAAGTTGAGTTGGTTTTGGAGATTGCGCAGAGGCGGATGGGAAGAGAAGGGGTGGTGACATGGCGAGATGAAGATGGAGAAGGAGCCGCTGCTGTTCGGCTGACAAAGTAAAGGATTGCTGGAGCAGGCAATCTCTGATTTCTCGCTCTTACCGATTAGCGATTTGGGAAGGAACCACGCTATGAATTCATTTCCTCCACGGTACCGGACAAAGGAATTTTCTATAATTAGTGAATCCGGACCGTCATTTAATTTTGCACGAATCTCAAACCACAAATAATACTGGCCCTGCGCTATCCCAGAATAGGCCCCAGATTAAGTTAATCTGAGCCATAAAGTTGTGGTCCCCGCCATAGAAGAAATAATCGGAATCTGAATCTGATGAATTGGTATAAATCAGCTGAATCGGATCGGAAACTCGGATTTTTTTATCAGAAGCTTCTTTTTTACTAAAAATAGGAAAAAATTGATAAAAAATTAATTAGTCAACAATTTATGTTTAGACAAATCATTGCATTCAAATAATCCACCAGTACAATATAATACATGCAAATCGTATTTGTACTAAAAATTGGAATATATTTGGTTCAATAAAATAAGTAACATTTAATTAGCAAATAATATTTTTCTAGACTAATGAACAAGAAAATTTAGTTAATTTAAAATTAAATACGATAAACAGATTATTGAAAATCTATTTGTCTGAAAATAAAGTACCTATCAAATCTGAAAATAGGAATAATAGAAAATTTATATTTTATAATAGTTCAAATCTTATTTTAATTATTATTGAAATTGATTTACAAAATCTTAAAATTCTAAGTTGTGCTTCAGAACTAAGTTATTAAAGGGAAAGGAAGAGACGGGAGGTGAAACACGCTCAGACCGGAGCTGCCCGCGACTTTCACCTGCTCCAGAAGTGAGGAAATCAAAGAGGACAGGAAGGGAAGCGGTACTGTGCTAAGGGGAACTCCACGTACAAAGTTTCAACATTTGTTCCCTCCAATTCGGGGGTAGAGAGAATGAACCAAATCCTTCCCGTTCCGTCCCCTTTTTCTACTCATGCTGTTTTTGGAGTACAGCTTAAGGTTGCAATTGTGAAAAGGTAAATTTTAATGAGGCAAGTGGGACCCACATTCTCCATCCATCTGCTGCTTTCATCCTTGTCCCACCGCTTCCCTTCTTTTTACGATTTTTTTTTTTTTTTTGTTTCTCTGTGTTTCTCGCTCAAACCTCAGCTAGAGTTTTCAGAATCTGGCTACCTTATTTGCATCAGCTATTGACAGACACTACCCACCATCTGGTCTTCATTGTTACCTTCTCTTGCTATGCTACCTGAGAGGTCTTACACGTGATCAGAGCCGTTGATCTCCTCACGATTGAACTATGACTGTGTGGAAATCGACGGTTCAGATTAAGTAAAAGGGCATGGGTTCATGAAGTGGGCTATTACTTTTTGCATCAAGGCCTTAGTTATGGCCCACAACCACCATATTCTATATAGAAATGCACATAAAAAAATGTTATTACATAAAAACGGAATTCTTAAATAACTATTTCTGAAAAATATGATATATATTAACGTTTTAGTGAATAATTGATCTGCTCCATTAAATTAAAAATCCAAAACTACGTTGTGCGGTATATAACTTTTCTTTGAAATTTTCCCTTACAATTTATTTCATTTGATTATTTTTTAATCTATAATATAAATTAAAAACAGGTACTTGTTTATTAAGAAATATAGTCTTTCGAACATCGCACAATAATGAAACAATTATTTTTACGTGATAATATTGATGACCTTAATTATGATTTCCAGAAGTTTCCATCCAACAAGTCAATTAATTGTTCGCAACTTCCAAAATCTCATGGACTTAAAATAGTCTTCGGTTGTTTATTTGCAAGTTGAAAAATCAATGGCTACCCCAGTTTGGATATATAAGACAGTTTTTTTTTTTTTATATGTAAGACAAAGTATCCAAATTATATATGTAGCCAAATTTTCATCATACCTAGCGATCTAAGCAACTTTTAAAAACTATTGATGCATAAATTTTTTGGAGAATTAAATATGCAAATAACTTATTCTGGCGGATACACATTATATCGTTTGTTCAACACTACAGCAAAACAGAGCTTCAGCGACCGGTGGTGACGCCGGTCGCTGATTCTCAATTTCTACTCAAAAATAAAGATTTCCACTCAAATTCCGGCGACCAACTGTATCAGCGACCGGTATCAGCGACCGGCGATAACACCGGTCGCTGAAAGGTTTTTTTTTTTTTTTTTCCTGAAAAAAACGCGGCTGCTGAAAAATAAAACGCGCGCCTTCGTCAAAACGCTAAAATCAAAACGCCTCCGCCAAAATCAAAACCCTTCCCCAAAATCAAACGCGCGCCTTTCCGCCCGACCCCCCTGCGCCGCCCGACCCCCCGCTGGAACCCCGACCCCGATCACTGACCCCGATCACTGACCCCGACCCCCCGCCTTTATCAAACGCACGCCTTTCCGCCCGACCCCCCTGCGCCGCCCGAAGCCCCTCCGCCCGACCCCCGCTGGAACCCCGACCCCGATCTGACCCGTCTTGAGAATGAGGTCAGAGGTATGCAATGTGCCTCGATCTGAGTCAATTTTGGGTTTTTTTAAGTTATTTTTTGCAAAATACGATTTAGGTTGTATTGCTGCCTTTTGCGCTATGTTTTAGATAAGGAGAGGGAATTAACGGAGGCACAAGCAGAGATACGTGCACTCAAGCTGTCAGATCGAGTAAGAGAGAAGGCCTGTGAAGAAGTAAGATTACTAGAAGAGTTGGCCAAAGTGGATGAGAAGCTCAAGCTGACTGAATCTCTTCTGGAGACCAGGGTAATGATGCTTCTTCTCTTCTCTTGAGATAATTTTTGTACTTCTAAATTCATACATAAAATTAATTGACTCAGGGAAGGAGAAAGACTAGATCTTTGACCTATTTTAAAAAAATAATCTTTTTCTCCTCTTCTTAATTCCAGTTCAAGCTCTAGGCGTTTTGTACACCTCACTCAATAGTCCACCTCAACTGACGAATTGGGCCCCATCGGGTGGTGATCCATGTGGCAATTCTTGGAAAGGGGTTTCATGTTCTGGTTCAGCCGTCACTGCCATGTAATTTATCTTGTTTTCTGGTACTATATTTCGGTACATTACCAGTAACCAGTCATGTAATAAGTAGTTGGTTTATTTTTCTGATTAATATGTGTTGATTTTGCCTTTTAAATTTTGGGTTTATTTTTCTTTCTAATTTTTAACAGACAGCTTAGTGGGATGAGTTCAAATGGTACACTGGGTTACCGTCTCTCTGATCTCGCATCCTTGAAAACACTGTAAGATAACTTATCTAAATGGTACACTGGGTTACCGCCAAATGTCACATACGTGTAATAATTTCTCTAAACATGAATTTTGTTTACCAAGTAATTATTTTTCTGGTACCGGTACATGTCCATAACTTAATCATAAAATGGTATGTATTATCTAAACATGAATTTTGATTTATGTTGATTTGTGTGATTGATTTCATGATCGGACAGGAATCTCGCAAAAAATAATTTTAGTGGGAACCTTCCGTACTCTATTTCTCAAATGGCTTCCCTCACTTTCTTGTAAGTGATCTCTCTCTCTCTCTTTCTATTGGTTTCATATTCCCATTGGTTTTCTTTTGTTTCTGATCATTGTTTCTATGTTGTTGGTATAGAAATCTTAGTCACAACTCGCTATCTCAGCAAATTGGAGACGTATTTGGAAACCTAAAGGGGCTTTCTGAATTGTGAGTAGTTTTATTCTGACCTTTTTAGATTTTTGTTATTATTCTTTGTGTTGTTGGTACTCATCTTCTTCTCTGTCTATTGTATTGTTTAGGTAGAATCTTGGAAGATTAATAAAAAAAAAAACTCTTTTTATCATGTTGCTCTAGATTTTTTTTTATTTGCTTTTGATTGCCAGAATAGCCCGTTTCTTTTAACATTTTGCCAAAAAAGGTTCCTATAGTAAGGACCATTCATCTAATAAAGCAAACATAGTCAAACTTGAGCTCGGCATCTTTCAGGAAATATAAAAATACTTGCTTTGAGCCTTTTTTCTGGTAGTGTATTAATTGCCTTAGAAAATTATTAATGTTTGCTTTGATCACTTTCATTAATTAGGTAAACTTGCAGCTAGATGATCAGAAGCATATAGATATACTCTAAGAGAGGTAGCTGCTAGTCTGTGTATTTATAAATTTCTCTAGATTGTTTTTTTTTTTTCAGAAGCATATAGATATACTCTAAGAGAGGTAGCTGCAAGCTGCTAGTCTGTGTATTTACTCTAAGAGAGGTAGCTAAATATAAAAACTCTTTATGTTGTATGTTTATTTGTTGTTTAATGTTTTGATGTTTATTTGTTGTATTTGTTTGATGTTTGATGACGAGTCGAGACAAAGAAAGGACAATTGAAACTTATTATGTTTGATGTTTATTTATTTGTATTCACTACAGCAAACCGTTGCTTTAGCGGCCGGTATCAGCGACCGTGGAAATCGCCGGTCGCTGATTACCCAAAAAAACAAAAAAAAAAAGAAATTAAATATTTCCGGCGACGAAACAGTCAGAAACATTCAGCGACCGGCGCCAACATCTTTCAGCGACCATTTGGGCCCGGTCGCTGAAGATCTCGCTAAAAATGTCGCGCGATTCCTTCTCTCCCATTTTTCATCTCCCGCCGAATCCTCTCTCCCATTTTCATTTTTAGGTTAGATTAAAAAAAAAACAGCGACTTTTCATTTTCACTCGCGCCGAAGGCCGCCTCTGTGACCCCTGACCGACCCCGCCCCCGACCCTCCGACCCCGAACCCCGAACCCCGACCGATTCCGAACTCCGACTCCGACGTCGTTGAGAAGACGCCGATCTGTGGCCGACTCCGATCCCGCACTCCAAGCGGCGATGGTGAGGCGACCGGAGGAATTGTAGACCACATCAAGGACACGAGTCTTTTTACCGACAATACACGACCATGTCAGGTACGTACAAGCGGCCGCAGCTCCCTGCTGGTTGCGCTGATGTATTTCTTCAAATCTCACCTCTTTACATTTTCTCTTCTACGATTCATGATTTGCTGGCTATTTTTGTTTTCATTGTTTTCTCACCTCTTTACATTTTTGAACGAATTTCAATGAAACGGGTAAAAGCAAATCAGCCTTAACAAGTGTCAAATTTATTTTTAGTATATGATACCAAGTGTCAAATTTTGACCAAAAAAGCAAATCAGCCTTAATTAACAGTAGTTTTGTACATTTTCAAACTTATACTGGCATCCAAGAAACGTGTTAAAACTATGAACTATGATAGGTCAACTATCATATGTTGGCTAGCTGTTAGCCTGTTACTGGATCTCTGGCTTGTTTTGCATGGACCCAACTGTTATTTTATAAGCTTAATTTGTTGATATCTGAACAGTACAAGTATGAAATCAGTACCTGGTTCAGTACCAGTAGTTCATTGTAAGTTTGTAGACTTAATTAGTTCAGTACCGGCCAATATTAACTGGGTTCTTCATAGTAGAAAGGGTGGTACGGTATGTATACAAACATGAGAATTAATTAAATTTGTTTATTTACAAAGAAAAAATGGTAGGTTCAAATTCTAGATTTCTTTCTGTTTGTGAATTTTTGTTGGGTCCGAACTTTTTTACTAGCAAATTTTGGAGTTCTTGATTGCTTTAAGTTTACAAATTTTACAGGTGAGGAAAGAGAAGCTTGGAGACAGAATCACTGCTCTACAGCAGCTAGTCTCACCTTTTGGAAAGGTAAATTCATTTTATCAGGATTTAATTTGTATTTCATTCAACTTTTTTGTATCTGAAGACTGATACTGCATCAGTTCTACATGAGGCGATAGAATACTGCATCAGTTCTTCATAACTCATTTTCCTATTTTCTGAACAGTTTCCTATGCCTTCGGCGATCGACGCCCACATCCTTCGGTTCATAGGTTGGATAATGTAAAATTTAAAATTGGATATTGTAAATGGTTGTAATTGTGGATTTTAATTACTATTAGCCCATTGTTCTAATAATGCAAAATCATGCAACATTAGTTAGGTTAATTGGATTGTAAATGGCATGTTTAGTTACCGTGTGTGTATTGATGTTAATTTGATTTTAATTACTATTATGTATATGTATCAATGTTTTGTATTTATTTATTGTATATATTGACATTTATATTTAAATTTGTGTGTATGTTTATGTTGTACGTTGGTACGTGTCGTACCAATTATTAAATGGTGCAAATTTAAATAATATAACAAAATATAAAAAAACCTGACAGAAGAGTATCAGCGACCGGTTTTAAGTATCAGCGACCGTAAACTTTGGTCGCAGAAAGTTTTTGCTGACGTCAGAAAAAAACAACAGCGACCAAAAAAAATTGGTCGCAAAAATATTATCAGCGACCGGTGACGTATTATCAGCGACCGGTGACGTCATCAGAAGAGTATCAGCGACAATGCTTACAGCGACCGGGCTTTCAGCGACCAAAAATGGCTTTCAGCGACCGGATTTACTTTCAGCGACCGGCGCTTTTACTTTCAGCGACCGGAAACCCGGTCGCTGATACCCCTTTTTGCTGTAGTGATTACTTGATATTACGACATGTATCTTTATGTTGTATGTTGATACGTGTCGTATCAACTATTAAATGGTACAAATTTAAATAATATAATAAAATATAAAAAACCTAACAGTAGAGTATCAGCGACCGGTTTTAAGTATCAGCGACCGTTTCGATTATCAGCGACCGGTTTTAAGTATCAGCGACCGATATATTTGGTCGCAGAAAGTTTTTGCTGACGTCACAAAAAAACAACAGCGACCAAAAAAATGTGGTCGCAAAAGATTATCAGCGACCGGGTGACGTAGTATCAGCGACCGGTGACGTCATCAGAAGAGTATCAGCGACAATGCTTACAGCGACCGGACTTTCAGCGACCGTATTTGACTTTCAGCGACCAAATTGGGTATCAGCGACCGGCGACCTTATTTTCTGCGACCAAAATGTCCGGTCGCTGATGACCTTATTTGCTGTAGTGCAAGTTATATATTCTTATTATATGAATAACTTTATTTTGACGTCTTGGTCTATACAAATTAATTAGAATTTGTAATTTGAGCTTTCATTTGGTATATACTTGTTTTCTCAGTTGAAAAATTAAAAATAAAGAAGGATTACTTGACAATAGTTAGCACGCAATGAATTCATAAACATGTAAACTATATACATAAAGAGGTGATATGTGAGTTTGAAATTTTTTATACTCTCCTGCTATCCTCTATCCCTTCTCTCAATCTTTTCTGCTCCTCACTCTCTTCTTCATGTGTAAACAGGGCACCTAGGTTCAGTAGCCTCCAGTTTCAAAACGCCTGGAGCTTGTTAGAAACAAAATTGGGGACCAACCTTCGAGAACTTTGCTTGATATCATATAGTCTGCCAAAATGGCTGAGTCTGGTCCTATTTTTGACAGAGTTACTCACCTTTTGTAGTAAAAAAATCAGTTGAATCCGATCAAATTACGCACGATTTTTAATTGTCTAAAATGTGTGTGGAGACCAAATTTTATTTTTGCTAGAATTTTTTTACTATTTTTTTGAAAAATACAAAATCTCTATTTTTGGATGGTCCAAAATTTCTGATTAACACTAAACAAAACCAATGTTTTTTTTTTAAACCTAAAGCACAAATTACCAAACCGTATAAATCTAAATCACTTTCCTTACGTAGTGAGACCATGGTATTGCAATGTGGAGATAGGCCCGTATGATGGATCCATATAACTGTTTTCAAAGTGCAAATAGTCGATCTGAACCGTTCAACATAATCTCCATATAAAAATATACTAGGAGACTGGATTGTTTTAAGAATTATTTGATTGTATTTTTAGATAATTATAAAATCACTACTTTTGGATTGTTTATAATTTTATATCGTGTGATTTTCCATTTATTTAAAAAAATGTAAATTTGGGGTCACCAAGTACATTTTTATATAAAGTTCATGCTGAAATTCGAATTATTGTTTGAAATTTGAAAACGAAAATATAAGTTCACAATAGAAATCGATATGTGCATTGCAAAGTACCATAGCCTCACTCTTCCATACATATCTAGAAACATTCGAAGCATCCTGTTCTCTGTTCATGTGGATAACATTCGAAGCATCCTGTTCTCAATTTGCAAAGATTGCCTATTGTGGATAACTTTGTTTTTTTATCCATTGATTTTGATGACCTTAAAAATAAAGCTGTATGAAGGTTTCTTTTTGTCGATTTAGCTTTATAAATGTCATTAATGAGGTTAAGGCTTGCAAAAATTGAAGCATCTTACATCATTTTCGTATGGAGAGAATTGCTTTGGTTGTACAAATTTTCTGGCTGGTACAAAAGTTGAAGCAGACGATTCAAGGGTATCTTTTGAAAAAGATAAAGACAGCTAGTGGACCATATTATATTCTCTTTTCTTTTCTACTGCTTTATTCTTTCTTCATTGTCGGATTTTTTCATCTTTAATCAAAGATCTAAACTGGGAATAATATACAAACTTGCAAATGATTCATAAACATTTTAGAACAATAAACATCAAACTTGTTAATAATTTTTGAATAATTTTAAAATTCGTTTTTTTGATCTATTTATTAGGAAATATGTTAAAACAACGGGGAAATTTCATATATACCACTCAAAAAAATTTGAAATTACGTATTTACCACTCCAAAATCTATAATTACATATTGAGCACTCTAAATGCTAATAACTCACATATTTCCCCAATACATTTTAAATATATTACAAATATACAAAAAAATAATATTTATTATGTTTAAGATTCCAAAAGCTACAATTAATTATGGATTAATTTAAACTGGATCCATTCCCCACATCCATATTGGACTCTTCTCTTCTCCAGCTCTCATTTGCGCCTATTACATGCTCTTAACATGCTCTCCATTGTCAGAGCGGGTACATGGTGAATGAGTCTAGTTTTAATCCTTAATTAATTGTAGTTTCTAACATCTTAAACATAACTTATTTGAGTTTTAAGTATATTTAATATATATTTAAGTTATATTAAGTAAATACGTAAGTTATTAGAATTTAGAATGGTAAATATGTAATTATAAAATTTGAGGTAGTAAATACGTAATTTCATAGTTATTGAGTAGTATATACGAAAATTCCCCTGTAATTTGCGATTATACATGGAGCACACTACTATATGATTATTATATTAAGGACATTTCAGGATGAAGTTTATATTAGAATTCTGATCAGTTTTTATTTTTGATATTAAAATGTTCAAACCCGATTTGAACTGGATGAGTTTGTGACAATCGGATTCGATTTTAACTAACTCCACAAATACATATTGATTATGAATTTAAAAATTATTTCAGTTAAAATCCGACACATTTGTATCATTTCATTTAATTTTGTATCTTTTAATAAAGTTTTTGAAGTGTTATAAATTATGTTTTGAATCAAAATAATTTTGAAAAATGAACAATGCTTATTCATCATTGAATTTATTTAAGTATCTTTTATATTACTTCAAAATTTTGTTCATTTTTTATTATATCAATATGTTGTCTAATAAATACAATATTCTTCTTGTAGGGAGAGAGAGAGTGTGAAAGTGAGAGAGAGAAGACATCTCTCCTATGCCTTACTTCACCAAAGGCTTATCCCTTGTAGAGGTGTATGTCGGGTCCGGTTTAATCGGTATTAAACCGAACCGAGAAAGTTCGGTTTCAACGGTTTGTTTTTTCAACATATTTAATAGTTCAGATCTGTTCAGTTTAGAAATTATAAAACTGGTTAGACCAAACTGACTGAAATTCTTAAACACATCCCCCATCTGAACCAAACATTTAAAAAATTCAAAAATCATGACATAATGTATATTGCTTGATTTTGTTTAAAACAGGTTAAACTGATCCAAATAAATTTTTTAAATTCATCTTTAAAAAATTCTGCAAATTAACAAAAAAATATTTATTTTTGTGATTAATATACTATTTCGGTTCAACAGAACAAACCGAAATTTACTTCGGTTTGTTTGGTTTGGTTCTTATTCGCTTCTTATTCTATTTCATTTTGGTTCGGTTAGATTTTTGAAAACCGAATAAAACTTTGGTTTACATATTTTAATTCAGTTCCAACCGAACCGAACCAATCAACACCTCTAATCCCTTGCATAAACTAAAGGAAAAGTCTAAGTCTGAAAAAGGGAAAAGCATATTGATTACTCCCAGACTAAAAAGAAGTTTTCAGGTGCTTACATTTGAGTCTCTGAATTGTACTATTCACTCACGAAATTTAGGGGGAGAGAGAGCTAGTTAGTTTTGGAATCCACTTGTAAATTGTTCGTCACCATCTCGTTCAATAAGGTGAGGTATATTTTCATATAATATGCATGATTACTAATTCTAGGCTTTGATGAAAACAAGTATATCTATAGAAATCTTTATTATAATATTAACATCTATTGAACTGAAAGAGATACATGTTGGTCAAAATAAATTGAATAAAAAATTAAATGTTGATAAAATTTGACCAATTTGATCCGTATTGTGTACAGCCCTACAAAGACAGAAGCCTTCTTGGTGCCTCTAGACCTAGCTACTCCCTTTCAGATCTACTGAATTCTTTCTGCTTTGAAGAATTGTCTCAAGTCTCAAATACAAAGGTATACTGACTTATTTTGTACATCTCACACCTCCTTGCTTTCTTCTACTAGCTAGCATGCTTCTATGTGAGGATTCCCTATGAGATAAAGGTCACACCTGAACAAACGAATGAGACAATATTTTTCACCTGAGGTGAACAAAATAATTTTTGAATTTTTTTTCCCTGAGGTAAACAAAAGAATTTATGAGTATTCACAAGAATAAAAATGCTTAACAACGTTGGTATTCCAGTGGATGCTCCCATCGGTAATACCAATAATTATTTCCTACTCTCATAGATACTCATACTAATTTCTGAAATGATTGTTAAATGATTGTTAACAATCCCTGCCGATTCTTTTATTCATAGCATTAAAAAGAATTACAAAATTCATTTCGTTAATTTTTTTCTTTGGACGCTAATGCTCATGTCGTTCATTTTTTTTAGACCCGGTACTATTCTGGTTTTTTACTTCAAAATTGTTAAGTTAAGTCGGAAGAAAATTAAAATAATCAATTCATCAATCATTTTTAAAAATTAGACATTTTTTTTTCAAATTAGAAGTGGAATTATTTCTCAAAATGTTATTTGAAGGAGTAAATATTTTTTTAAATTCAAGATCAATTATTTATTGTCAAAATGTTATTTGTAAATTATTGGAAAAAATAGAAATGTCAATCATAATTCAGATATGATGGACATTAAATTCGAGGGTCAATAAATTTAAATTTTAGTGAATTGAAATTAGTTTAGACATTATATTTGTTATACTTTGATTTACTATATATTTATGAACAATTTTTTATATTAACTAAGCTTAATTTCATCTAAACGGAAGGGATCACTTGATAATAAATTATATATTTTGATATTTCTGACAGTGATCAGGAAATTAAAAAATAATAAAACTTCATATTTTGTTGTTGACTATGCAATTGAAAGATTTTTTTTCTTGAATAGTATGAGAATTTAATCAACAAGCTAATTTTGTTTTTGTCGAACAACATATAATATAGTTTCTATTATCAACATATAAAATCTGTAAATCCACAAAATCTGATGATAAAATAAAAAATTATAAATTCAACAGATTATATGTTCTCGTGTTTGATTAATTATTAAAAATATCATCACCGGCCAATTATAAATTAAATTGAAAACATCGACAAAATACGAATAATCTGACTGTGACATGCGTACAGCCCTACGGAAAAAGGCAGCCCACATAGAGAACCAGAAGTCCTGAAGCCGAAGATCTGTCTCAAACACAAGGTATGCAAATTAGCTTTGTACATTTTACATTTCCTTGCTTTCTTCTACTCATGACATGCAATTGTGTGTGAGGAGTCCCTGTAATATATGCTATTTTACTTGTTCGATTGTTTCAAATCACACCTTTATGAGCCTGTAGAGGTTATCAAGAAATTGCACCAGCTGTATAAATATACACTTGTCATATTAAAATGAAAGAGCAACTCGTTAGTCAATATATATGAACTGAATTGAAAACATAGAGAAAATTTGACCAATTTGATCCTTGTTTACATTTATGAACTCCCTCTCAGATCTGCTGCATTCCTTCCTCTCTCTTTCTCCGTTGAAGAATTAATTGTCTCAAGGTATGCAAATTAAGATACACAACTTCAGATCATGTCATACTAACTCTTTCATTTGAATAAATAAGTTATGAATGATTCATATTGACCATTTCGTTAGATTGAATGGACATAGCTTAGACCGTAAGATATTTTTTCCGACACATGAATATATAGTAGAGGATATAAATCCAACGGAATATTAGGAGTGTACAAGCAACCTATTTAATTTGCATGACCCGATTAATCCGAAAAGAAAAATAATAGATTTAAATTTTATTTCAATTAAGTATGGATTATATTTTAACTAAATGGAAAAATACATATTGGTTTTGGATTTTAAACATTATAATGGTTAAAACCAGACCCGACTATATTATGTAATTTAATTTGTAATTTCTAACACTACTACAAAAACGTTAATTACTAACTGCTTATTAATCACGGTTCCGAATTTTTTTTTAATGAACCGTGTGCCAATTAGAAAGTGGGATAGTGGGAGGACATATATACACGTTTCATAGTGGAGCCGTGAATAAAAGAGTGTTATTACTCACGGCTGAGATTAAAAAAGTGGTGGATGAAGGAGGGTGGCATTTATCCACGGCTGGAATTGGAGGAGCCGTGGGTAAAGAGATGTGGGTAAAGGGTGTAGAGAATCGTAATTCTTCTTAGTATTGTTTTATTTTCGCTCTCTCTCACTTAGAGATATTTTCATTTTCCTCCCGCTCTCTCTCTCCTAGGTTTTCAATATCGATCTCTCAACCGCTCAGCCCAAATCTGCCCCCCTCTCTGGTCCCCCGCTCAGCCCAAAACCGGCTCCCCTCTCTGTTCGCCGCTCTCCAACTTCGGCCCCCATCTCCCTCCGCTGCTCAGCACAACGCCGACCCCCCTCTCTCTCTAGGTCAGTACCGATTTTCTCTGTTGGATTTATTTTAGTTTATCTTCATCTTTACAACAGTTTGAATCACCACGATTGTTTTTCCATTGTAGTTTATTCTTGATTTCCTGTTATCAGGACAGGTACTGGTCTTGAATCCAAGTACTTATCGGTGCCTTTTGTTTTAAGCATATGCATATATATGAAGTAGCAGGTTTTTGTGTATTGCAATCATTACTTGGTTATTTAATTTCATACCTGAACAAGATCAGTACTTAACATTCTAGATAAAATTTATATTAGTCTAGATTAGTACTTTGGTACACTGATCTACACATTTTTTAATGCACGAACAATTAGTATCGTTGGGGTATAAACAACTATGTGCGCTTGCTGCTATGAACAATTAGTATCATATGTGAAAATTGACTAGGGTTTACATGCATTTTTGTTACTATGCTTGCCACCATATCTTGCTGACATAATAATATTGTTTACCATGTGTTAATTAACCTTGTTTTAAGCTATTAAATCTGTCTTGCTAAATTTCAGATTGGTTAAACCCTAGGTCAGAGTCATATCAAATCAATCAGATGAATTAATGTCAAATGGGTGTTCGGGTGATTAAGTTGATAGTGCACCACCTAGAAATTGGAAAAAGGAAGGCCCTTCCCTGTGCAAAAATAATGAAGTAGTACAATCAGTAAGCAATCAATTAAAGTACCTTTTATTTCCATTCTTGTAAACAGTTATTCTTCTAATCTACAATTAACACTAATTACTATCCTTTATTTTTCTTAAGGGCTTTTCTGAAATACATTAATAAAGGACGAACGCATACTAGAGAGCATAAATTGAAAATGAATTGGTCATGGCTCTTGGTAAACACACTAACTAAAAAATTAAGTTAGTTATGATTTGGTCATGGCTGGGCAGTATCACTGATCTTGTAGAGTAGAGCATGCACCCATGTTTTTGGTAAAACATCTACCAAAATCCCAATCCTGCTACCATGTAAGCAATATGATACGGGATAAGAGCAAGGTCCGAAGTGGCAATGACTGCCGTCCAGCAAGCAACATCACCCACCATTGGCTTCTCTATCGTACCAAAATAAATTCCAAACACACTAATCACTCGGATTACTTCCTTCTCTCTATACAGATCAATAGGAATAATGCCTATTGATCATTCCTATTTTACAGAAATGACGGACAATGAGGGCCCATACTGAAATTGCTAGAGTGTGACAGATGTTGCAATCTTGTTTGTTTTAATTTTATACAAAATGTTTCAATTTTTACGACAAGTTTTATCTTTTGGTGGAACAGTTTCTCACTTCAGACTTTCATGGATCAAGAAGTTATTGATTTGAGTGATGTGGAAGAATCAAAGAACAGTCCCAATATGACTTTGACCCGTCTGTCTCACTGGCTTGAGTTGCATGCGATTTAATTTCTTTACGTGAAATAAATTATACATCAACTCAGTCCAAATACGACACACAAGTCAAACTCCACATATGGACGTTCTCTGATTCTTCCAAATATCTTTCAAGTCAATAATTTATTTATCCAGAAACATGTCATAATGTAATATATTCATGTTGTAATTACCTAACAACAATCCGGTTGTTAAATTATGTGTGTACTTCTTTCTGTATGTGTAATTGTAACTAATTTGTTGGTATATATGTTTTATGATTAAATGTAGTACTTTTTTGTATTTGTGACATTAATTGTATGTTTAATGGCTAGAAAATACGGATGCCAACCCATTATTAGAATTATATAGAAAACAAATTGTATTGAAACCGAGTATGATGTTAATAAATCAAACACAGTTTTAGAAGGATATTTGTGTCACTCTGTGAGTGTATCCTTATCAATACGCGGTTCATTTTCTAGAATTGTGTAAATGGCATGTGTATAAATTTGAATCTAGACACAGTTTTAGAACCGTACAATTTATTGACACTTTCACACACTATACGTTTGTAAACAGTTCTGAATCCGTGTGTTATTAGCGTTTTTATCCATGTATAGTCGCATATATGTTATGTAGAAGCGAAGTGATACTAAAAAATAATTAGTTAATTCTCCTAATTTATCATCGGTGTCACCAATTATAGTATATACAACTTCAGCGAAAATAAAAGAGGAAATGTAAGGGAAAAAAAAGATATAAGGAGGGTTTGATCGTTACCTGGTCAGAGCTTTGTGATTGTCAGAGCCGTGAATATCACCTGTTGTTTCAGCTTTTTGCTCGTCAAATCGTGTTGTCTCAGATGAACCCGTGTTTGTGTTAATTGTCTCCGTTCAACAATAGAGTGAAAAGTCGCATTCCATTTCTCGTTTGAGCAATTGAGCGAGAAATCTCCAATTCAGATTGAAACCTGATGTATCACAACATATATGTAAAGTCACAATGTAATAATGTTTTTACTTTTGCTTGACATGTCAATTGAATATGTGATATGACATCTATCCATTATAGCTTAACAACTAATAATAATCAAATAATATGACAACACACCAACACATGGATTGTTTCAATTAGCATCGAACTGAGTTTTTGATCTGTGCAAACAGAATTAAATCTCTACAGACCCTCCATCCTGTGAATCAAACGATTTAGACCCAACATTAAACTGAACCCAGTGCGATACACATCGATACACCTCACAAAAAAATTATTATGTCTGATTCATTTGTTCTATAAAAGTTTATATCTGAAACAATCCAACAAGTAATAAAATGACCATTTTTCATTGCATATATAATAGCATACATATTATAAGGACTCCTCAGTACTGCATGCTAGCAGATCAAAGCAATGGGATAAGACAGTTTGTATACCTTGTGTTTGAGACTGGAGACAAAATCTTCAACAGAGAAAGGAATGCAGGACTGAGAGGGCGAAATGCAACAGATCTGTGAGAGAGTAGGTTTCTAGAGGCATCAATAATAGATTGGTAATGGTAGATGATTTCGTCGCAACACTCAAGCTCAACTCTCCAACTCCCAGGAATAAATTAATAATTCAGAAGGCTTCAGGACTACAGGTTCTCTATATTTGATTAAGCAAATTGAGCTGTGCCATGTGGGCTTCTGTTTCCGTTGCGTTTACAGGGATCACTTCACATTGGTCAGATTTTATTAAGGTTTTTAATTCGATTCATAAATGTCTGGTTATGATATTACTACTTATAATTCGTTCATGAATTTGTACTTTTTTAGTTGGTCAGATTTTTTTTAGTTTTAAAAGCACATTTCATTAACTTTCATATAAATGTTTAACTAATGATAAGAATACAAATAAAATATTATCCAACAAATTAAAATTAGCATAAATAAAAATCTAAAAATAAAAATATTCATACGATAGCATTATATAAGTAATTATATAATTCAACAAAAAATATTGTTACTAATAATAAGAATATAATTTATTTATTAGAAAACATATTCATACACAAATACGTCTATTTTTTTGTGCCTTCATAAACAATATCAAAAGCATGATGGAGGCACAAAAAATGAGGGACCCTCCTCTTATTTTTGATAATTAAAACAATACAAAATAAACATATATAACTAAGTATAACCCAAATAAAATTGTTAATATGAACCTAAATATAACGATTTTCGTACTGTAGCATTCTATATAATCCAACTATTCATATTTTATCTATCAATAATGTTGGAACTACAAGTTGACACGTGTAGTTAGTGTCACACCGGATCTAAAGGAGAAAATCAAGAAAGTCCTTCTGGATTGATTGAACCTTACCTTAATTGATTGATACTGCTGCTGGATTATTATCATACTTATCTTGATTGATTTGCTGCTGGGTGATACCGCTGCAATTGATACTTATTACTATGTTTGGTTGATTGATTGATAAAATACCATGTTTGGTTATTTCCTAAAAATACAGAACGTGTACAGCTTGGATTTGGGTTATAAATCTAAGTTTCTCTTTGAGCAGAAAAACTAAGAAAGAGAAATACAATTCAGTGTTGTGTGAGTTGTAATCAGAAATTATTATGAAATAAAAGAGTGTGTGTGTGTGTCTTGATCCGTGGAGTGCGCTATAGGCGATACCACGTTAAAATCTCTGTGTTTGCTTGATCAATTGTGTGTGATGATATTATAATTTTGTCAAATAAGAATATCATGTACTATAGAACGTATTAATATATAATAATAAATCAACAAAATATTTATGCAAAATACAAGATAAACAAGTTCCATGATGTGCATCTAGAAGTATACTTCAATTTTAAATCATTTTGATCCGAAACATAATTGAGAGATTTTTAAAATTTTATGGGATGATACAAATCAGTGTTGTAAAAAATGCCAGTTTAGGCCGATTAGTTGTTGGCAAAATGACACATTGATAGAGTAAGATTATACATGTGCATTACAATTAAGTGGTGATCATAAATATAATCGAACTTAGAAATCAAGAAACATAATGGATAAGTAGGCAAAATGACACATTACTCATTTTCACTTATCATTAGAGATATCATGCTAAATTAGACATTGCACGGGCAGTATATTGATATTGTCTATATTGAATCAATGATACTGTAGGGCACATAACATCTCTATTGATTGGGAAATCATAATGCATTATACAAGGTGGCTCTTATGATCAATGGAATGTGATCCTATTACTAAGACAATACATATCCAAAATGATCACACTTACAAGATCCCTGGTTGAGATGTCATAGAGAGATATGATACTTATTGTATTATAGAGATAATGCAAGATCAAATCCAAGATTGTATCATGGGTTGTTCGACATTGCATAAGGTATTCAATCAAGACATAAAGGTGATGATCATTGGTCAGATTAATTTGGTACTTGTGTCGTTCAAATTAACTGAGAAAGTGTTTAATTATTTAAACACATGAAGGAGTTGGTTAGTCTTATCTTTCTGATCATTATGAATGCACCAATGGTTAAAGCATGAATCAACCGTCGCCTGGATATGTGGAACGTGCGATTTGGATAAGAGGATCCAAATCTATAACCAAAACAAGGAGCGTTAAATGCAGTCAACATAACTGACCTGCAGTACTTGACTGGATTGAAGTGGGAGTAAATGTTGACTGGTGAACAAAATGAGAGGAGTAGAGTTTTGCTTGAGGAAGGAGTCAATTGACCTGGTTAACGAGATGCCTTTTTTATATTTTTTGCATGCGCCTTTGGTCCAATGGACCAATGGTGGGACCAATTACCATATTAGTATTTTAATTATCAATCTTGTGCATCTACTAAAAGGATATGATGGTAAATTCATATTAGATGAGGCTCTCACCCTTTATAAGCACATCTCTTCCTTTTCTCTCTCATCTATCTCATTTGAACACTCCTCACACTCTCTCTTCTCTCTCTCCCATTAGCATGTCATCTACTAGTTGAGCTCGATCACAAGATACATTGGGCAATTAAAATATTCAATTATGACGTACAATAAGCTGGTGAAAAACAAATCCTAGATATCCATGACTTACATGAGCTTTGGCTTAATTCATATGAAAATGCCAAAATCAAAGCTTCGGCTTAATCCATGAATTGCATGACCTAAAAAACTTGTTTTGTTTCTATTTTCATTAAGTAAAAGGTTATTGTCACACTTATTAAGTCTTATTCGAGAAATTTAAGATATTGACAATATGGAGCAATAATCGAGAGAAAATCGATCCTCGACGGAGATTCTAAACTCTCTGTTATGGACCGCATTAGAACCCTACCTCTTAATGTGGTCCGCATTAGGAAAGTGAAAGAAATCGCTAAGTCAGAAGATCAACCAAGGACAATACTGTCAACATTGACCTTAATGCAGCTCTGAAGGAAGAAGATATATGCAAAATATATAGCCACCTCAAGACTAATGCGGACCGCTCTTTTGACAAGGTAGTACTAACTGGCTTCCAGATCTGGATTCTTATCTCTAGACATGAGTGGACGCGTCCCTAGACCCCTCTTGGGTTATAATGCGGACCGCATTAAAGGCATTAAAGGCAGAGAGCACAGTGAAACAGATCTTCCCACATCTAGAATCATTCTAAGATATATCTTGGGTTAGATTAGGATTTTATAGCACAATTGAAGGCATAATGGAGATATTTGAAGAAATGGTTGTATCTTTTTTTTTTCTTTGATTGTTGTATTTTTCCTCTGCGAGGTTAATTTACTATTCTTAGAGTTTGTCTGTAAACCTTTGTTACATATTGATGTTTTACTAAAGTATTATTTGATATTTGAAATTTTCTTTGTTCTATTTGATTTCCTCTTGCATATTATCTTTATTTCTCCCTAATTTATGTGTTAGATTTAATCCTCTGTGGTAGAGTGATGGTGACACCTAGATGATTGATATTATTAAATGAACTAAATTAGGATATGGTAAATGAGATGTTAGATCTACAAATGAATGTCGTGTTCTATTGCCTTACTCCGGGGACACCTAATAAATTCGGAAATTATGAGCGATGTACGTAGCAGTGAAATCTAGAAACTTTTGGGCTAATCAAATAACCTCTTGCATCTGTTAGGACAAGCCTTAGCCGAATCCCCTAATAGATAGGTCGCTATATCGCAAGAGTGGATAGTTGCTAAATTGGATTAGAAATTCTTTAACAATAATTGAAAACCAAATAACTAAACAGAAATTACTAAAATTGATATAAGTATCAAGGTAGCCAAAACTCTTGGAATTCGCTCTATCATTCTCTTGTTGAAGTTTAATTTAGATTTAATTTTCTGCATAACTGAAAACTCGAACACATACTCCCAAATTTCAGATTTGTCTAGATTTGTGAATGGTTGAGATATGATTGTCCAAGACCTAAACAAACAATTCCCTAGCTACTGATCTACACCCATACTATACTACGTCGTTATAATTATGCTTGTAATCCGATCGATTACAATATTAAATTATTTTATCTCTGATTTACACCCATCATTCCACATCTTGTAACCATAAATCCTACATCTTCAATTTAATAGAGATGATTTCAATAGAAACGAATTAGAATTGAATTTTTTGATTGGAAATATCTTTCTCACTGAGAAGAATTCATTAGATGACACTAAAAAATCTCCTAATTTATCATCGGTGCTACTGCCAACAATTATAGTTCTCAACTAAGAGAAAATAAAAGAAGGAAAATGAGGGAAAATATAAAGAAAGGTATGAAAAGGAATAGATAAGGAGGGCTCGATCATTACCTGGTCCGAGCTGTTTGTGATTGTCGGAACCCACTAGTACAGAATAACAAATTAGCCACGGTCAAAATTTGAAATTACTCACGGATTCGCTACCGTGACTCATGCTGGCGTTTGTAAAAGTGCAGAGTACACCCACGGTTCCTTAACCGTGACTAGATTTTCCTTTACCCACGGTTGACTCCAGAGCAAACGTGGATAATGCTGTTTCATTTTTTTTTTTTTTATTCTTCAGAGTTGAAGCCGTGGTAAAGGTGATCTAACTATATTAGTTAAATAGCTGATACATACAGAATGTGAATTAGAAATATTGAAATAATTTAAGTTTTTTCATTAATTGAATTTAATTAACTTACATAAACATTAAATAATAAACACAACCCACATATCAGACAAGGGTTTGGTTGTGTCAAGTAAATATAAATCTGTAAAAATGAATGATAAATTTGGTCTGTACAAACCACCAACAATTTTGAATCTATCATAAAGAAAAAACAATTGAATACAGGTTAAGTTAGAGCAACTTTCTCCTAGACTAGTACTTCATTATTTCTTCTTCCTATTGTTCCTCACATCCATCTTTGCAACTTTCGTCTCAATAGAGTATGCCTTAGTAGAGTGTTTAGGGGCCCTGACCCTTGTTCACCATGCAATACATCCTTTGCTTTCTCTACAACCTAATGACCATAGAAGGTAGTGCAGTTGTAGTGGTGTCAACTTCCTTAGAAGAGTGTCTAGCCTCCAGTCTCACTCATGATGCAAATACACTGCGTTAAGTCCCACAGGCCTTCAAATCTCATCAAACTCAATATCTAATTTTTTATCAGTCAAGCTTTTGCAATACAAGAGAACACTTCTTTATGGTACATCACTCTGAAACTCAAGATTGTTTATGAAATACTGATCATACCCTGGAAACATACAAGAAATGTATTTATAAATCTTAGGCATTAGTACTGCAGAAGTACTTTAGACAAGTTCATACTTTTGAGGGCACATAAGACGTTTCTTAATTTGCCAGTTATACCCAAAAATTTTAAAAGATTTCTGAAGGGCCCAAACAAGAAATAAACATGTAAGTTACCTTGTAACCGACTCTGTAGCCGTGTTCATATCTGGGAGTTTGGCTCCATCCCTTCTTTTCCGAGGAACAGAAACTGGTAAATGTTCTACTTCACTGTGACTAGTGACTAGTACAAAAAAAAATTCAATAAAATTTTTTTTTACCCAAATCTCAAGTTACCCTCCTTGACAAACACCAAAATAATGCCACTGATATAACCAAAAAGAGGATGCCAAAATTGAGCACAACAATGCTTGATACTGGTAATAATATGGTTAAGCCACACTCTCTGAAATTGATGCAAAAATATATCATAGCAATAAAACTGACAATAAAAAATTAAAAGAATATTTAGACTTACATGTTGGCCAGTACTCATCATCAATTCTCTTTTATATTCTTAGCAGACTCTTGGCTGAGCTTTATCTTTGCATGCTACTTTACAACTCTCATCCCATCTCATCTTAAACTGTTTTTTGTAATCATAACTAACTTAATTTTTTAGTTAGTGTGTTTACCAAGAGCCATGACCAATTCATTTTCAATTTATGCTCTCTAGTATGCGTTCGTCCTTTATTAATGTATTTCAGAAAAGCCCTTAAGAAAAATAAAGGATAGTAATTAGTGTTAATTGTAGATTAGAAGAATAACTGTTTACAAGAATGGAAATAAAAGGTACTTTAATTGATTGCTTACTGATTGTACTACTTCATTATTTTTGCACAGGGAAGGGCCTTCCTTTTTCCAATTTCTAGGTGGTGCACTATCAACTTAATCACCCGAACACCCATTTGACATTAATTCATCTGATTGATTTGATATGACTCTGACCTAGGGTTTAACCAATCTGAAATTTAGCAAGACAGATTTAATAGCTTAAAACAAGGTTAATTAACACATGGTAAACAATATTATTATGTCAGCAAGATATGGTGGCAAGCATAGTAACAAAAATGCATGTAAACCCTAGTCAATTTTCACATATGATACTAATTGTTCATAGCAGCAAGCGCACATAGTTGTTTATACCCCAACGATACTAATTGTTCGTGCATTAAAAAATGTGTAGATCAGTGTACCAAAGTACTAATCTAGACTAATATAAATTTTATCTAGAATGTTAAGTACTGATCTTGTTCAGGTATGAAATTAAATAACCAAGTAATGATTGCAATACACAAAAACCTGCTACTTCATATATATGCATATGCTTAAAACAAAAGGCACCGATAAGTACTTGGATTCAAGACCAGTACCTGTCCTGATAACAGGAAATCAAGAATAAACTACAATGGAAAAACAATCGTGGTGATTCAAACTGTTGTAAAGATGAAGATAAACTAAAATAAATCCAACAGAGAAAATCGGTACTGACCTAGAGAGAGAGGGGGGTCGGCGTTGTGCTGAGCAGCGGAGGGAGATGGGGGCCGAAGTTGGAGAGCGGCGAACAGAGAGGGGAGCCGGTTTTGGGCTGAGCGGGGGACCAGAGAGGGGGGCAGATTTGGGCTGAGCGGTTGAGAGATCGATATTGAAAACCTAGGAGAGAGAGAGCGGGAGGAAAATGAAAATATCTCTAAGTGAGAGAGAGCGAAAATAAAACAATACTAAGAAGAATTACGATTCTCTACACCCTTTACCCACATCTCTTTACCCACGGCTCCTCCAATTCCAGCCGTGGATAAATGCCACCCTCCTTCATCCACCACTTTTTTAATCTCAGCCGTGAGTAATAACACTCTTTTATTCACGGCTCCACTATGAAACGTGTATATATGTCCTCCCACTATCCCACTTTCTAATTGGCACACGGTTCATTAAAAAAAAATTCGGAACCGTGATTAATAAGCAGTTAGTAATTAACGTTTTTGTAGTAGTGTTAGAAATTACAAATTAAATTACATAATATAGTCGGGTCTGGTTTTAACCATTATAATGTTTAAAATCCAAAACCAATATGTATTTTTCCATTTAGTTAAAATATAATCCATACTTAATTGAAATAAAATTTAAATCTATTATTTTTCTTTTCGGATTAATCGGGTCATGCAAATTAAATAGGTTGCTTGTACACTCCTAATATTCCGTTGGATTTATATCCTCTACTATATATTCATGTGTCGGAAAAAATATCTTACGGTCTAAGCTATGTCCATTCAATCTAACGAAATGGTCAATATGAATCATTCATAACTTATTTATTCAAATGAAAGAGTTAGTATGACATGATCTGAAGTTGTGTATCTTAATTTGCATACCTTGAGACAATTAATTCTTCAACGGAGAAAGAGAGAGGAAGGAATGCAGCAGATCTGAGAGGGAGTTCATAAATGTAAACAAGGATCAAATTGGTCAAATTTTCTCTATGTTTTCAATTCAGTTCATATATATTGACTAACGAGTTGCTCTTTCATTTTAATATGACAAGTGTATATTTATACAGCTGGTGCAATTTCTTGATAACCTCTACAGGCTCATAAAGGTGTGATTTGAAACAATCGAACAAGTAAAATAGCATATATTACAGGGACTCCTCACACACAATTGCATGTCATGAGTAGAAGAAAGCAAGGAAATGTAAAATGTACAAAGCTAATTTGCATACCTTGTGTTTGAGACAGATCTTCGGCTTCAGGACTTCTGGTTCTCTATGTGGGCTGCCTTTTTCCGTAGGGCTGTACGCATGTCACAGTCAGATTATTCGTATTTTGTCGATGTTTTCAATTTAATTTATAATTGGCCGGTGATGATATTTTTAATAATTAATCAAACACGAGAACATATAATCTGTTGAATTTATAATTTTTTATTTTATCATCAGATTTTGTGGATTTACAGATTTTATATGTTGATAATAGAAACTATATTATATGTTGTTCGACAAAAACAAAATTAGCTTGTTGATTAAATTCTCATACTATTCAAGAAAAAAAATCTTTCAATTGCATAGTCAACAACAAAATATGAAGTTTTATTATTTTTTAATTTCCTGATCACTGTCAGAAATATCAAAATATATAATTTATTATCAAGTGATCCCTTCCGTTTAGATGAAATTAAGCTTAGTTAATATAAAAAATTGTTCATAAATATATAGTAAATCAAAGTATAACAAATATAATGTCTAAACTAATTTCAATTCACTAAAATTTAAATTTATTGACCCTCGAATTTAATGTCCATCATATCTGAATTATGATTGACATTTCTATTTTTTCCAATAATTTACAAATAACATTTTGACAATAAATAATTGATCTTGAATTTAAAAAAATATTTACTCCTTCAAATAACATTTTGAGAAATAATTCCACTTCTAATTTGAAAAAAAAATGTCTAATTTTTAAAAATGATTGATGAATTGATTATTTTAATTTTCTTCCGACTTAACTTAACAATTTTGAAGTAAAAAACCAGAATAGTACCGGGTCTAAAAAAAATGAACGACATGAGCATTAGCGTCCAAAGAAAAAAATTAACGAAATGAATTTTGTAATTCTTTTTAATGCTATGAATAAAAGAATCGGCAGGGATTGTTAACAATCATTTAACAATCATTTCAGAAATTAGTATGAGTATCTATGAGAGTAGGAAATAATTATTGGTATTACCGATGGGAGCATCCACTGGAATACCAACGTTGTTAAGCATTTTTATTCTTGTGAATACTCATAAATTCTTTTGTTTACCTCAGGGAAAAAAAATTCAAAAATTATTTTGTTCACCTCAGGTGAAAAATATTGTCTCATTCGTTTGTTCAGGTGTGACCTTTATCTCATAGGGAATCCTCACATAGAAGCATGCTAGCTAGTAGAAGAAAGCAAGGAGGTGTGAGATGTACAAAATAAGTCAGTATACCTTTGTATTTGAGACTTGAGACAATTCTTCAAAGCAGAAAGAATTCAGTAGATCTGAAAGGGAGTAGCTAGGTCTAGAGGCACCAAGAAGGCTTCTGTCTTTGTAGGGCTGTACACAATACGGATCAAATTGGTCAAATTTTATCAACATTTAATTTTTTATTCAATTTATTTTGACCAACATGTATCTCTTTCAGTTCAATAGATGTTAATATTATAATAAAGATTTCTATAGATATACTTGTTTTCATCAAAGCCTAGAATTAGTAATCATGCATATTATATGAAAATATACCTCACCTTATTGAACGAGATGGTGACGAACAATTTACAAGTGGATTCCAAAACTAACTAGCTCTCTCTCCCCCTAAATTTCGTGAGTGAATAGTACAATTCAGAGACTCAAATGTAAGCACCTGAAAACTTCTTTTTAGTCTGGGAGTAATCAATATGCTTTTCCCTTTTTCAGACTTAGACTTTTCCTTTAGTTTGTGCAAGGGATTAGGGGTGTTGATTGGTTCGGTTCGGTTGGAACTGAATTAAAATAGGTAAATCAATGTTTTATTCGGTTTTTAAAACTCTAACCGAACCAAAATGAAATAGAATAAGAACCGAATAAGAACCAAACCGAACAAACCGAAGTAAATTTTGGTTTGTTATGTTGAACCGAAATAGTATATTAATCACAAAAATAAATATTTTTTTGTTAATTTGCAGAATTTTTTAAAGATGAATTTAAAAATTTTATTTGGATCAGTTTAACCTGTTTTAAACAAAATCAAGCAATATACATTATGTCATGATTTTTGAATTTTTTAAATGTTTGGTTCAGATGGGGGATGTGTTTAAGAATTTCAGTCAGTTTGGTCTAACCAGTTGTATAATTTCTAAACTGAACCAATCTGAACTATTAAACATGTTGAAAAAACAAACTGTTGAAACCGAACTTTCTCGGTTCGGTTTAATACCGATTAAATCGGACCCGACGAACACCCCTACAAGGGATAAGCCTTTGGTGAAGTAAGGCATAGGAGAGATGTCTTCTCTCTCTCACTTTCACACACTCTCTCTCTCTACAAGAAGAATATTGTATTTATTAGACAACATATTGATATAATAAAAAATGAACAAACTCATCCAGTTCAAATCGGGTTAGTTAAAATCGAATATGTATTTGTGGAGTTAGTTAAAATCGAATCCGATTGTCACAAACTCATCCAGTTCAAATCGGGTTTGAACATTTTAATATCAAAAATAAATAACTGATTAGAATTCTAATAATAAACTTCATCCTGAAATGTCCTTAATATAATAATCATATTTGGGCTTGGGATTGGCCCAAATAAGAGCTCGTAATTTATATTACAGATAAAAAATTTAAAGATAAATTTTAATAAATGTAATATAAAATATATTTTACATAAATATTAAAATCATATGATAATTAAGCACTTTTTTTTTATTGATAATTAAGCATGTACATATGATGACACTAAGTGTATATCACATCCACTTTACTCTTATTCCCAAAATAAGTCATCTTGTTTTATATCTATACTTTACAAACAAAATATATTTTACATTATTAAATAAATGTAGTTAGAACATGTGGCTCTGCCATGATTTTTCACAAAATTTTCTGTAAAATTATTTACGGACGCGATATATCACAATCGAAAATAGTGCACCTTGACAAAAAAATAAGTGAGAAATGAAAATGTATTTTTATTTTATTCAATTAGGTACCCGAAATATAATGAATTTTTTTATTTGATTAGGTCCAAATTTAATTTTTAACCCGCCAAATACATATTGGTTATGAATTTTAGATATTATATTAGTTATCACCCAGCCCAACTGTATAATGTAATTTAATTTATAACTTTTCATAATTTTTTTAAGACCTTAATTATATTTTGGATTAAATACATTGGGCTGCTACCACACCAGCCCAAATACATTGGGCTGCCACCACACCAACGCTGGATGCTGAACTTAAGCGGCTTGAAGGAGAACTAATTGGGGTCCAGCAACAGCCGCCTAGCGATCTCACTGCTCAATTGGAGAACAGTCTGTTTTCAGATATAACCAGTGTCTCCTGAAAATTGATACGTACTGGTTTCAGCGTTCTCGACTGCGCTGGACTATGAATGGTGACCTCAATACGCAGTTCTTCCATGCCACCACTGTTTCAATGCTGCAACACGCTGATGGTTCATGGCTGGGGGATCCCAAACGCATCAGAGCCGAGTTTGTCACATATTTCAAGGGCATTTTTGCACCAACTCAAGGGGATTCAATAAGCTGGCTACCCTATTTGCATCAGCTCTTGACAGACTCACTACCCACCATCTGGGCTTCATTGTTACCTTCTCTTGCTATGCTACCTGAGAGGTCTTGCACGTGATCAGAGCCGTTGATCTGCTCAAGATTGAACTATGACTGTGTGGAAATTGACGGTTCAGATTACCTAAAATGGCATGGGTTCATGAAGTGGGCTATTACTTTTTGCATCAAGGCCTTTGTTATGGCCCACATCCACCATATTCTATATAAAAATGCCTATAAAAAAAAGTTATTACATAAAAACGGAATTATTAAATAATAACTATTCTGAAAAAATGAATTCCCAATACTATTCACATTTGTGATAGAGGAAAGGCTATCAGTACAGCAAGCTTTTGCTACAGGGAACACTAGACAACTATTTCGAAGCGCCTTATCCTTAGAGGCGACAGAACAGCTCACTCTCTTGCACGAAACTTTGAGGCAACAGCCAATATCTCTTAACACTAACCTGGATCAAGCAAAATGGAGATGGTCAACTTCGACAAAAGTTACTGTCAGCTCCTATTATCAATTCATCAAGCACAGCCCAACCTTCGAATATCCACTAAGCAAGGTCTGGAAAATTCAAGCACCTCCTAGGATGCAAGTTTTTACATGGTTAATGTTGATGAATAAAATACTAACCATAGACAACCTCAACAAGCGGGGGATGAATATTGTTAATCGATGTATCATGTGCAAGGACCAATTGGAGACTGTAACACACTTGTTTGATCACTGTCGGATAACAAAGGAGATATACCGACTGGTAGCAACAACCATGGGAAAGAAATTACCCATGCAAAACGCAAGGCAAGCATTTACCAGTAAGGAGCTTAACAAGGAAGAAAGATCACTACTTCTAATTGCCCAATTTGTGGTCTGGCGTGAACGTTGCTCAAGGACCTTCACTGATAACTCAACCGCAATTGACCAGCTGGTGCAGCAGATTCGGGACCAGTGGACAGCCACTATGCAGACAAGAAGACACGCATTAACATAGGCCCCTACTTAAACCACTGCACCGGTACCACTCTACTGGTACCATACCGGTATTCATATGCTGGTTGTATCTAGGAACTAGCACATTTTATACTTTCTTCTTTCCTCTCTTATTTTATTTTACTTTTATTTACTTCACAAGCTCAATCATATTGAGCTCTTGTATTTTATCTAAAATCGGGATATACATCTCGTGTAAACCTATCCATTTAATCAAATGAGGGCATGACCCTTATTTTTTCTCAAAAAAAACTATTCTGAAAAATATGATATATATTAACGTTTTAGTGAATAATTTAAATATCCAAAACTACGTTGTGCGGTATATAACTTTTCCTTGAAATTTTCCCTTACAAATTATTTCCCTTGATTATTTTTATCTATAATATAAATTAAAAACATGTACTAGTTTATTAAGAAATATAGTCTTTCGTGTAAGTAGAAGTTATCGTGCTCAACTACTTACACACAATCATTAAAATAAGTACAACTAATCATCTTTAAAGTTTCGATAGCGGAATTAAATAAACATTAAAAGCAAATCAAAGATCTTAGAAATCAAAGTCTCCACGTGTAAATCAATCAATTAGATTACATACCTTTATCCATTGTAAATTGTAGAACAATACTCTTGAAATGTTCTTCACAAACCGTCAGAAGAACTGCAAAGCGATTTCTCTCCTCTTTCTCTTTCTAAGCAATGACAACTTGTTCTTTATGAAATATCGATGAAGAGAGGATCAACCTTACTGTTAGAATATATCTCTTATTTATTGCCTGTCATTAAAGCAATATTTATAGGGGAGATGCACAAGATGGACAGCGCAGCACAAGTGGATAATGCAACCTTTAATCAGAAGCACCCTTTAAACAATATATCAACGTGCAGTGAACCTTGCACCCTTTAAATTAATATTGTGTGGATATAATGGCGCATCTGTTATAAATAGCATTATGCATACTTTAATTAAGCCAGATGCATATGTTAACAAGTCAGATGCAATAGCGCCTTTTAATAGCACCTATTAAGTTAAGCACCTGTTCAATAGCGCCATATGCATGAATCCAATCATTGACAGACACCTTTTAATTTAAGCCAATCTTTATGCATCTGTCAACGCATCTGTTGACTTGCGTTATATATCAGTATGCATCTTTAATCATCTTTTTTTTTTGAGAAAAAATAAGGGTCACGCCCATATTTGATTGATAATCGCGGTTACAAAAGGGTTGTAGCTGCTTGCCAAAAAAGAGAAAAACAAGTTGCTCAAGAAAGTTTGAGCTAGAAACCTAAACAAAGCTGAGAAGTGAGAGAAAAATAAAAATAAAAATAAAAGAGTAAAAATGAAGTCCAAGTCCTAAGAATTATTAAAAGGGTGCTGTAAGAGATGTTTTGCTTCCTACTTAAACTTCTCCCGTTCGATGAGCGTGTGTCTGTATGAGGTGAACCACTTCCTCTAGCAAGACCGTCGGTGTCTTGTTGGAATCTCTGAAGATCCGTGCACATCTCTCCCTCCATATGACAAACATCGTAATCAGCAAAGTTCCTCGTGCCTGTTTGTTGAATTCGACTTGCATGAGTACCTCAATAGGTTGTTGCCGCATTTGCAGATCGATATCCATGATCTGGTATAAATCCTTTGCAAACGAGCATTCTTCCATCATGTGTCTTGCTGATTCCTCATTGTGACGACACAAGACACACATGTTTGTGATTGGCCATCCTCGTTTCCTGAGGTTGTCGATGGTGAACAACTTGTTGTTGACTAGAAGCCAGCCAAAAACTTTCATCCTCAGTGGTACCTTAAGCTTCCATAAGTGACAGCCCTTCATTGACACGTATGGTCCATTCTTAATGGCCCGATATGCACTTCTGACCGTGAAGATACCTGTTTCTGCTCTGTTCCACCGGATGTCGTCTAGATCCTGGTTTGCGCTTGTCTGTACCCCTGCTAGATATCCCCTTAGCAGAAGAAGCTCATCGTGTGCCTCCATCGTGAGCACCTGCTGGAATAGAGACGCGGCTGCCCCTTGCAAGGCATCCTTCAAGGTGGTATTTGTGTGGGTGGCATGTGTATATAGTGAAAGTAAATGGTGTTTTAGGATACCGTGTCCCCAGTTGTGGTTCCACAGGGAGATCTGATCCCCTTGTCCGTAGGTATGTGTTACCGCCGCTTCCCAGAAATCCTGCCCGGGTTGCAATGCCCCAGTGAATAGTGGAGATATTGGCATGAGGTTGTTGTTCGAACATCGCACAATAGTGAAACAATTAGTTTTACATGATAATATTGATGACCTTAATTGTGATTTCCAGAAATTTCCGTCCAACAAGTCAATTAATTGTTGGCAACTTCCAAAACCACATGGACTTGATTTTGAAATTTTGAAATAAAGTTCATACTGTACTATTCGGATTATTGTTTAAATTTTGAAAACGAAAATATAAGTTCACAATACAAATCGATATGTGGATTGCAAAGTACCATAGCCTCACTCTTCCATACATATCTAGAAACATTCGAAGCATTCTTGTTCTCATTTCATGTAGGGCCAAATGGATTTGCAAAGATTGTCTATTGTGGATAACTTTGTTTTTTTTTCCATTGATTTTGATGACCTTAAAAATAAAGCTGTATGAAGGTTTCTTTTTGTCGATTTAGCTTTATAAATGTCATTAATGAGGTTAAGGATTGCAAAAATTGAAGCAGCTTACATCATTTTATTCGTATGGAGAGAATTGCTTTGGTTGTACAATTTTTCTGGCTGGTATAAAAGTTGAAGCAGACGATTCAAGGGTATCTTTTGAAAAAGATAAAGACAGCTAGCGGACCATATTATATTCTCTTTTCTTTTCTACTGTTTTGTTCTTTATTCATTGTCGGATTTTTTCATCTTTAATCAAAGATCTAAACTGGGGAATAATATACAAACTTGCAAATGATTCATAAACATTTTAGAACAATAAACATCAAACTTGTTAATAATTTTTGAATAATTTTAAAATTTTCGTTTTGTTGATCTATTTATTAGGAAATATATTAAAACAATGGGGAAATTTCATATATGAATCTGGCTAATATGCTACGCATATATAAGGGCCCCTCCGTGCTACGGCTCACTTTTTGAGTTTACAAAATTCTAACGGTCGATCCGAACCGTTCAACATGATCTCCATATGAATATCTACTTGCAAACCAAATTTTACATTTTTTAGAATTTTTTTACTATTTATTAAGCCACTTTGAAAATCGCTGATCCAATGGTCCAGCAGATTTTACTGTTGTGTACAAATTACTGTTTTTTCGAAGTGGCTTAATAAATAGTAAAAAAATTCTAAAAAATGTAAAATTTGGTTTGCAAGTACATATTCATATGGAGATGATGTTGAACGGTTCGGATCGACCGTTAGGATTTTGAAAACTCAAAAAGTAAGCCGTAGCACGGAGGGCCCTTATATATGCGTAGCACCGTAGCACTGTCCTTCATATATACCACTCAAAAAACTTTGAAATTATGTATTTACCACTCCAAAATCTATAATTACATATTTACCACTCTAAATGCTAATAACTCACATATTTCCCCAATACATTTTAAATATATGACAAATATACAAAAAAATTAATATTTATTATGTTTAAGATTTTAAAAACTACAATTAATTATGGATTAATTAAAAATGGAATAAATATACAATTAATTACATGCTCTTTATAACCTCTCTCGATGTCTCTCGCATGACTCACTATCTTTATTACAACTAGCTCCTGACAGCAGGAGTGATAGCGGTTGCAATTGGCTGCTCGCGTGGGGTGGTAAGAGAAGGTATGGCCAAGGCTATGAATGAGATGGTGGCAAGGGACACATCAGGGTGGTCGGAGAAGCACGGCTTAATGCTATTATCCATTGTTAGAGCGGGTACATGGTGAATGAGTCCAGTTTTAATTAATCCTTAATTCAGTTCCAACTGAGCCGAACCAATCAACACCCCTAATCCCTTGCTCAAACTAAAGGAAAAGTCTAAGTCTGAAAAAGGGAAAAGCATATTGATTGCTCTCAGACTAAAAAAAAGTTTGTAAGGGCTTACATTTGAATCTCTGAATTGTACTATTCATTCATGAAATTTAGGGGGAGAGAGAGCTAGGTAGTTTTGGAATTCACTTGTTCATCGCCATCTCGTTCAATAAGGTGAGGTATATTTTCATATAATATGCATGATTACTAATTCTAGGTTTTGATGAAAACAAGTATATCTATAGAAATCTTTATTAAAATATTAATATCTATAGAACTGAAAGAGATACATGTTGGTCAAAATAAATTGAACAAAAAATTAAATGTTGACAAAATTTGACCATTTTGATCCGTAACTTGTGTACAGCCTTCTTGGTGTGCCTCCAGACCTAGCTACTCCCTTTCAGATCTACTGAATTCTTTCTGCTTTGAAGAATTGTCTCAAGTCTCAAATACAAGGTATACTAACTTATTTTGTACATCTCACGCCTCCTTGCTTTCTTCTACTAGCTAGCGTGCTTCTATGTGAGGATTCCCTATGAGATAAAGGTCACACCTGAACAAACGAATGAGACAATATTTTTCGCCTGAGGTGAACAAAATAATTTTTGAGTATTTTTTTCCTGAGGTAAACAAAAGAATTTATCAGTATTCACGAGAATAAAAATGCTTAACAACGTTGGTATTCTAACGGATGCTCCCGTCGGTAATACCAATAATTATTTTCTACTCTCACAGATACTCATACTAATTTCTGAAATGATTGTTAAATGATTGTTAACAATCTCTGCCGATTCTTTTATTCATAGCATTAAAACGAATTACAAAATTCATTTCGTTAATTTTTTTATTTGGATGCTACTGCTCATCTCGTTCATTTTTTTAGGTCCGCTACTATTCTGGTTTTTTACTTCAAAATTGTTTAGTTAAGTCGGTTGAAAATTAAAAAGAATCAATTCAGCAATAATTTTTAAAAATTAGACATTTTTTTTTTCAAATTAGAAGTGGAATTATTTGTCAAAATGTTATTTGAAGAACTAAATATTTTTTAAAATTCAATAACAATTATTTATTGTCAAAATGTTATTTGTAAATTATTGGGAAAAATATAAATGTCAATCATAATTCAGATATGATGGACATTAAATTCGAGAGTCAATAAATATAAATTTTAGTCACAATTGAAATTAGTTTGACATTATATTTTGTTATACTTTGAATCACAATTTTATGAAAAAACTTTTATATTAAGTAAGCTTAATTTAATCTAAATGGAAGGGATCACTTGACAATAAATTATATATTTGATATTTATGACAGTCAGAAAATTAATACGCTGGGGCAAATTTTATATTTTCTTAATTATTAATCTATGCTGAACTAACAACTTCCGGTTAATATATTTTAATTATAAGTTAATTATTAATCAAAAGTAATTAAATAATTGTTTGGTGATCCGCAAAAAAAAAAAAGAACCCCCTTTGATACTATTACTTTGGCTCAAGTAATTGTTTGGTTCCAAGTACGTACAGAACCGCTAGAAAAACTACTTTTTTCTAGTGGTTTTAGTACAAAACCTATAGAAAAAAGGTATCACTTTTTCTATCGATTTTAGTAGGTACCACCTCTGCTAGCATTCAGAATATGCTAGAAATTGTGCCTCCCTTTTCTTTCATATTGACTACTAGCGGCGGACAAACCATTATTAGATGCCCTTTTCTTACCATTAGAAGTCTGCAGTTCTGTAGTACCGATAGTAGCGGAAACAATACACATAAAATTAGGGGTGTACACAAACAACCCGTTTAATTTGCGAGACCCAACTAATCCGACCTGAAAAATAGATTTAAATTTTATTTTAATTGTACAGACCTGACTAATTAGACCTGAAAAATTGATTTAAATTTTATTTGATTAGGTACGGATTGGATTTTAACTAACTCGACAAATACATATTGATTATGGATTTAAAAAATTGTTTCGGTTAAAAGCCGACACATTTGTATCATGTAATTTAATTTTGTATTTTTTAATAATGTTTTTGAAGTGTTATAAATTATGTTTTGGATCAAAATTATTTTAAAAATAAACTATGCTTATGCGTCATTGAATTTGTTTATCCTTAATATTACTTGTGAATTTTTTCCATTTTATATTATATCAATATGTTGTCTAATATATATATATATATATATATATATATATATATAATGAGATGGGCTATTGTGCGTTGCAAAGTAAAACCCCCTCTTTACTTCGGGTCATATTTTCATTTTTGAAAATCCAAACAACCGATCCGAACCGTTCAACATGTTCTAAATATTGAAATGTACTTGCAGACTAAATTTTACATTTTTTGGAATTTTTTTACTATTTATTAAGCCACTTTGAAAATCACTGATCCACTGTGAACAGTAAAAAACAGTAAAATTTTCTGGACCACCGGATCAGCGATTTTCAAAGTGGCTTAATAAATAGTAAAAAAATTCTAAAAAATGTAAAATTTAGTCTGCAAGCACATTTCAATATTTAGAATATGTTGAACGGTTCGGATCGGTTGTTTGGATTTTCAAAATGCGAAAAATGGCCCGAAGTAAAGAGGGGGTTTTACCCAAAATTTTTATTTATAACATTTTAAAAAAATAAATTAACCAAATAACCATCGTTTCTGGTCAATTCTAAATCTAACACGGCCGCAGAACACCGGAGCGACCCATTTGGGGGCCGCCGCAGAATGCCGGAGCGGACCCCCATATGGGGCCGCACTATGCCGGAGCGGCCCCTGTTTTTTTTTAATCTGATTCTGAAGTTGATTATGATTTTGTTTTGGAAATTTTTATCAAAAATGTAAAGTTTGTACTGGAAGTTGTGTGTAATTACTTATGTTTGAAATGTCGTTTAATCTGAAATTATTGTTCGTCGTTTGTTTGATCAAAAGAAACATTACAATAGAACAAGGAGCCATATAAAGAAGCATACAATAGAACAATGCTAATGTTATTGGAAATTACAAATACGTCTAATTAACCGAAAATAAACAACATTTTTACGAGTACAATTAAAAAAGCAACATTAACTCTCAATCTCGTGCAGCTCGAGCAGCTCTGTTTTGTCTTTCTTGTGTATCTCGGCCGGCTTGGTGTCCTCTTCTCCTATTATGTAGAACGTCCATCCACATCGGAATTCTGTCGTGCTGTCTTCTACCTACAGCAATATTTTTTTTCTCTGGAACAAGGACCGGGCCATCGTGTTGAGGCCATTCCGACTGATTTCCATAGACATGCCATTGTGCGCTCCATGTGTTGATCAGTGTATGGATGTGATAGTAGTGACTTACAAAGACGCCAGGGTTTTACCTCTTTCTTGTGCGGTCATTGTGCGTAGGTTTTACCTCTTTGTTGCAAAGGATGTGAAACCTGGCAATTGCGCTCTTCATTGCCTCTTTTGAGTCATATGTTTGTCCCTCGGACAATTCATTCTCATACTCTGCCCTACTTCCAAACAAACCCGAATTGGCTTCCATAAACCCTGATGTGTCGTTGAAAGCATGAATCGGGTGCTGAAACCCGCGATCCATCTTGAAAGTCCTTGGTTTGCCGAGCACAGGCCCGGTATCTTCTTGGTCAGAATAATCGCTCATACCCTCAGGATCAACAGGACCCCAATTTTCCTCTGCCTCTAGTATTTCCGGATCCACTTCTTCATCGGATTCATCCGGATTACAAGTTTGACCCCAATGAGCGGTCCGACTTGATAAAGGCTGGTCAGTCTGGGATGGGGCCCGACGGGAGGGTCGGCCCCTCTGAACTGGGGCTCGACTACTGGACGGTTGGTCAATTTGGACAGGGGATGGACTAGAGCCGTATGAGTTGCCCCGACTACGACCCTGGATTAACCTCATAACTGGGTTGGAACGTCGGGCTCTGGTAACCTCCACATATAGGTCAATTATCTTGTATGCACCCCTAGAAAAACTCATGGTTTGGTTATACAATACCTGCCAGACTCCCTCATTCTGAATTGGAAATAGTTGGAACCAGGTTTGTGCCGAACTAGTCGGCATGCTAATTTTGGCATCAATTTTAAGGTCATACTGACCCTGATCCAACCCCAAATTCTGACATATACTTGATTTAAGTCCCAAATAATCAGTACCCGGCAATACCGGGATCACAGTAACAGGTCCAATACTATAGTAAACCCCATTAGGACCTGTTAAAACATCCCTACTAGTGTAGATGGATACCATAAGAGCCATTTTTTCAATTCAATACAGAAGAAACCTACAATTAAAAATTAACTAAATTAATTATTCTAATTAATTATTCTAATTTAATTATTGCTAAATTAATTATTCTAATTAAATTATTAATCTAATGAAATAAAAATAAAAAATTTAAAAGAAGAGATAAAAAACTTACAGATCAGAGAGCTAACTCAGGAGAGAGAAGGTGTGAGAGTGTGGAATGAAATTTCCCTGTCATTTTCGGGATATAAAGAACAGGGTCCGCTCCGGTGTTCTGCGGCCGTGTTAGATTTAGAATTGTCAGCAAAACGGTGGTTATTTTATTAATTGATTTTTTTTAAATGGTATAAATAAAAATTTGGGGGGTTTTACTTCGCAAAGCACAATAGCCCATCTCTATATATAATATTCTTCTTGTTAGTTGAATATATTCTAAAAGCTCATTTTCCTCTCAAAGAAAATAAAGTGTAGAGAGAGTGTGTGAGTGTGAGAGGGAAGACATCTCTCCTATACCTTACTTCACCAAAGGCTGTTCCCTTGCACAAACTAAAGGCAAGTCTGAAAAAGGAAGAAGCATATTGATTTCTCTTAGACTAAAAATAAGTTTGTAAGTGTTACATTTGAGTCTCTGAATTGTTACTATTCATTCATGAAATATAGAGAGGCTGAAGTCCTACGGAAAACAGCCTACTAAAAATAACTTTGTAAGTACTTGTGTACAGTCCTGAAGCCTTCTTGGTACAGTCCTGAAGCCTACGGAAAACAGCAGCTAGCAGCGCGAGCCCACGATTAATTGAATCTAGAGAGGCTGAAGTCCTGAAGCCTTCTTGGTGCCTCTCAGATCTGCTGAAGAATTGTATCAAGTCCCAAACACAAGGTAGACTAACTTTGTACATCTCTCACACCTCCTTGCTTTTTTCTACTAGCGTGCTTCTATGTGATCATAGCATTAAAAGGAATTAGAAAATTAAACCGGTGACAACATTTCAGAAAATATTTTTTTCTTTTTTTTTTGAGGAAACAACAGGGGTCGAGCTCCTATTTCATTAACCGCAATTGGTTACATGGGTTGAGATTCCGATAGGAAATCCGGGTTCATTTCAGAAAATGTTTAAAAATAGCATGATCGTAAAGATTCATTTCGTTCAGATTTACCTTTCTCCTTTTTTTTCCTGACTTTTCTTCTTTTATTTTCGTTGAAGTTGTAAACTATAATTGGTGACACTGATGATAAATTAGGAGAATTAGCTAATTACTTTTTAGTATCACTTCACTACAAACACGGATCACTTCATTTTTTACTTGTTCGATTGTTTCAGATCAAACCTTCATAGAACAAATTAATAAGACGTGATATTTTTTTTGTAAGGTGGATATAACAAAAGAACGGGTACGGGGGTTTGTACCGATGGGTATCACAGTGCAATGTTATGTCTAAATCGTTTGATCCGTGTTTAGATTTCATGAGGATACACAGTTCTAAATGTGGATCAAACGGTTTAATTGAAATTTGGAATTAAATTCAGTCCGATACTATTTGAAAACCTCTCGCTCCCTATGTTGGAAGAAACAATAATCCTGTGTTGGTGTCATATTATTTTATTATTATAATTTTTTAAGCTATAATGGATAGTCATATGAGTCATGCAATTGGTATGTCAAGCAAAAGTAATCATCATTACATATTGTGACTTTGCATTAATATATGTTGTGACCCGTCAGTAATCGGAATGGGAGATAATTTCTCGCTCAAATGAGAAATGGAATGTGATTTTTCGCTCTTTTTGTTGATCAGAGACAATTAACACAAACCGGAGTTCAACGGAGGTGCAACACGATTTGACGAGGAAAAAGCTCTGTCAGAAAATTACGTTACAAACATAAAAATTTGACGACAATCGAATTACACCGTCACGTAGCTGAACGACAGGTGATATCTGACGGTCACAAACAACTCTGACCAGGTAACGATCAAGACCCTCCTTATAGAATTTTTTTTATTTTTCTAATTAATAAAAAATTGGTAAAGAGGTTGATTACTTTTATTTTTAACAAAAAAGACATAAGTACTGAATCTATGGTTCGGTATCGCCAGAGGTACCGAACTATATATTCAGCAACCCCCTTTAATCCACTGTTATCATAAGACCACAAAAAATCCCCACAAAAGTTAACCAATCCTACACCTAGCTTGACCGAATCTAAGGTTGAGTACACTCCATTTTTTTAGTTTTTTGCAAGTTGTATGAAATATTATTATGATTAAACTTATCTGAAAATATTTGTTTAAAGAGATATTTTCTTTTTGTATTAGTATTATTGAAAATTTATGATATGTGTGTAGAGTTATACTCAAGATTAGCAGGTACTTTTAAATTTTCTAGCGTCGTGAGTATGATCTTACTACTAATTATGTAATCATCCATGTAGTTTATGTCCCGTGCCACACGCACGGGCGAGCACAGAGTTTAGATCTCATACCTCTCTAATCAATGGAGCGAGATTCGGCAATGTCAGTTCCAGCGTCACCCTTGAGCCTCGCCTCGTTAGCTATAAAACTAGATAGCCTCAAATAATGTACACCAAGGTGTGGTCGAGAAGAAGAAAAGATCCAATATTATATGTATGATTCTCTTCTTCGACTCGAATCCTTCGACAACTTTAAAAACCTTTTAGGTTTTATTCATATGCATTTGTTGATAAAGAAAAGAGAGATATATGTGTTTGAATCTTTTGTATTTTGTATATTTCACCAAGTTCCGATTACACTGTTTATATAGAGATGGAAATCAAAACAAATCATGACAGAAACAGAAACAGATCCTGACGAAAACAGAAACAGAAATAGATCCTTCTAAGAGGAATGAAATCAGAATATTGTGCCTCCAGTGGAGAAGTAAATGGATGTCTCCATTTGTGGTTTAATACGCCCCCTCAAGCTGAAGGGACTTCAGTCACGGTAAGCTTGGATCGAAGAAAGTGAAAGCGGGGAGTAGGCAAGGGCTTGGTCATGACATCGGCCAATTGATCTTTGGAGCATAGGAAGCGAACGAAGAGCTCTTTGGAGACGACCCGTTCTCGAACGAAGTGATAGTCGATCTCAACGTGTTTTGTTCTGGCATGAAACATGGGGTTAGCGGCAAGAAATGTGGCACCAAGGTTGTCACACCACAAAGTGGGGGGGAGAGTCGAGCACAAAATGAAGTTCATGAAGCAAGTATTGGAGCCAAAGAAGTTCGGCACAAGTAATGGCTAAACTTCTATATTCGGCCTCAGTGCTGGATCGAGAGACTGTGGGTTGTTTCTTAGCACTCCAAGAGATGAGGTTTTGGCCAAGGTAAACACAAAAACCTGAAGTGGATCGGCGATCATCGATGGATCCCGCCCAATCAGCGTCGCTGTATGCGTGGAGGGTGTGACCGGAGGCAGAATGCAATGTGAGGCCATGATGAGTAGTCCCGCGGATGTATCTCAAAATGCGCTTGACAGCAGACCAATGATTGGAAGTAGGGGAGTGCATAAATTGTGACACCTTGTTGACGGCAAAAGAGAGGTCCGGTCTGGTAATGGTAGCGTACTGGAGAGCACCTACTATGCTGCGGTAGAGGTGGGGGTCATCAAACAGGGGGCTATCAGTAGAAGAGAGGGGAGAATTTGTTGCCATGGGGGTAGAGCAAGGTTTAGCGGATTGCATGTTGATGCGCTTGAGCAAGTCGAGGAGATATTTGCCTTGGGAAAGGTGAAGGCCAATAGGGGTGGATTTGACCTCAATTCCCAAAAAATAACTAAGAGGGCCAAGGTCTTTGAGAGAGAAGGAGTTTTGGAGGTGGTCAATGCATTGGCGGATGTGAGAAGGGTTGCTGCCGGTGATCAGAATATCATCAACATAGACCAATATCATGGTTGTGTGCTTAGGAGAATGAGAGATAAAAAGGGATGGGTCATAGTTTGAAGCCAAGAAACCATGGTCAAGTAAAACTGAACTAAGTTTAGTGAACCAAGCACGAGAAGATTGTTTGAGACCATAGAGGGCTTTGGATAGTAGGCAAACATGGTTTGGTTTGTCGGGATCTACAAAACCAGGCGGTTGAGACATGAGAACTTGTTCGGTGAGGTCACCATTGAGGAAGGCATTGTGCACATCAAGCTGACGAATGGGCCAATGAGAAGAAACCGCAATGGCTAGAATGAGGCGGATGGTAGTGGGTCTCACAACAGGACTAAAAGTGTCAAAGTAATCAATACCTTCAATTTGATTGTAGCCTTTAGCAACTAAACGGGCCTTGTAGCGCTCGATGGTCCCGTCAGCGCGACGTTTGATTTTGTAGACCGATTTGCATCCCACAATTTGTTGATTAGGTTGGGGAGGAACCAAAATCCAAGTGTTGTTAAGAGCAAGGGCGTTAATCTCGAGAGCCATAGCATCTCGCCACTCGGGTATGGTATTGGCTTGAGTAAAAGATGTGGGCTCGGTCTTAATGGTTGTAGCATATGCAACATGGTCGGGAAATTGTCGAAGGCGTTGAGAATGGTCTCGGGTTCTGGTCACCATTGGATGAGTGGAGGTGGAAGAGGTATCGGCTATAGAAGTAGGAAGAGGGGTAGGTTCGGCAGTGGAGGGGATTGGATGAGTTGTAGGGTGAAGGTGTCGGTTAGGTGAAATTTGGGGTGGGTTGAAGCTGGGGTGTCGGGTTAGGAGGGAATTGGAGGGGATCTGGGGTGTTGGGTTGGAGGGGATCTGGGGATCGGGAACAGCAGGTGGTGTAGGGGATCGGGGTGAAGTAGGTTGGCGCGAGTTAGAAAATGTGTCGGCAGAAGAGGTATCGGCAGAAGTGGGCTGCGAAGTAGTATTTGGGCTAAGAGGAATATTGGTAAAAGGGCCATGAAGAAAGGGGGGTGGGCCAAGAATAGCAGGGGCATTAGTTGACGAAGATGAAAAGGAGGTGGTAAGAGGCATGTTAGGCAGAGGTTGAGGAGGTTGTGAAGTACTGGGAAGGTTGGTGTCGGCAGAGGTGGCAGGATTTTTAAAGGGAAAAGAATCTTCATCAAATTGAACATGGCGCGAGATATAGAGTTTATTGGTGGGAAGGTGTAGGCATCGATACCCTTTTTGTGTAGTAGCATAACCAAGAAAAAGGCAAGGGAGAGATCGAGGCTCGAGTTTGTGAGAGTTGTACGGGCGAGTGTATGGAAAACAAAGGCATCCAATGACACGTAGTAATGAGTAATCAGGGTTTTTATTGAAGAGTTATTTGTATGGGATTTTATTTGAATTGGAGGGGGAAGGTAAACGGTTAATTAAGTAAACAACACTAGAGCAAATCTCGTCCCAATATAGAGAAGGGAGAGATGCATGGGACATAATAGCCAAGGAGAGCTCAATAATATGACGATGTTTTCGTTCCGCTAAACCATTTTGCTCGGGTGTATAGGGGCAAGTTGTTTGGTGTAAAATGTTAGGAAATTTTGATCGGTTCTAGTGTTGGGAGAAGTGGGATTTGTTATTGGGTTTGGCTAAAAAAGCTCCAGGGGAGGTGTTGAGAGAAGAAAGAGAAGAGGTAGCGGCGGACTGACCAGAGATAAGATTTTCGAAGCTTAAAAGAGATCCGCGAAGATCAGCAAAAGAGATAGGTTGGAAACGGCTAGCGGTGGTAATGGAGACAACAAACGAGTTGTATTCGGGTCCCAACCCGTTGAGAGCTGCCATAACAAGGTCATCATCGGAAAAGGGGGACCCGATGAAGGCAAGCTCGTCGGCGAGGCGTCGCAGCTGTGTAAGGTACTCAGAACATGAGGAGGAACCCTTCGTGGCGGTTTGAATCAGACGGCGCAGGTCTTGGAGGCGGGCCCGAGATTGAGAGGAGTAAGATTGCTTGAGAGTGCTCCAAAGTTCGCGAGTGGTAGTGCAAGAAGATACCTGTGCTTGGATGGTCTCGGTTAGCGATGCGCGGAGCCAACCTAAGATCATCTGATCTTGGTAGTCCCAGTGGGAAAAAGCCGGGTTAATTTCTATGTTGCCGTCATTGGCGCGAAGAGTCTTCTCAGGTGGATCGGTGTCAAGGAACTTGGTAAGCTTAAAGCCGTGTAGAATAGGTTGGATCTGGGATTTCCAAGTGAGAAAGTTATTTTCATTTAATTTTGTGGCAATGGGGAAATTGAGGGGAATGATGGGATCGGGCTGAGGTGGTGGGGGAAGAAGAGGTGGTGGTGGAGGTTGATTATGGAGGTCAGAATGAGCCATGGTTTGAGGCGTTGGCCTTTGGAGGCTCTGATACCATAAAAACCTTTTAGGTTTTATTCATATGCATTTGTTGATAAAGAAAAGAGAGATATATGTGTTTGAATCTTTTGTATTTTGTATATTTCACCAAGTTCCGATTACACTGTTTATATAGAGATGGAAATCAAAACAAATCATGACAGAAACAGAAACAGATCCTGACGAAAACAGAAACAGAAATAGATCCTTCTAAGAGGAATGAAATCAGAATATTGTGCCTCCAGTGGAGAAGTAAATGGATGTCTCCATTTGTGGTTTAATAAACTTATCTCACGATCTTAACACTATCCACAAATCTCAACTCTTCGCAAGAGGAGATGAAGGCTCGGCCTAGATACAAGGCCGATCGGCATTAGGTAGAGGTGGCTGCTAGCAGCAGTGGCATACATCCCAGAGGCAGAGGAGAGGAAGCGGTTCCGATCCTTGGTGGATCGGATCAGGCGGCTCGCCTTCAAACATGATTGGTGGAGGGTGAAGCGGAGTGGTCAATGGATTGGCAACGGAGGATGAGGAGAAAGATTAATTGAAACTCAATCTAAGAGAGAGAGTATAAACTTCACTAGAATTAATGGCATGAGGAGAGAGAGTGAGTTCTTGTGCTTAAATAGTGCATGAGCCTCATTACAATCTTATCATTTTAACTAATGGATGCGATTCAATATTAAAATGACACAGTGGTAATATAACTCATGGGTGGTCCAATGGACCATTAGTCTATTAAATATGGTTGATGTAGCTCAAGTTTGATGAAGTCAAAGCCTTCTCCGCAAACGAACTCTCTTCATCTCAATATGTTGACCAGGTCAACATAACTCTCATCAAAATGATCAAACATGCAGTTGACCACGTTTGACTTTAGTCTAACCTCCTTTTGATCATAACTTTGGATCTACAAGTTCAAATAGCACGTTCTACATATCCATGCACTCGTGTCTTAATTATCTATCATATGGTGCATTCCAAATGACCAATATAATAATACTAATAATACAATACTCAATTATGTGTTTAATCCAATTAAGTACTTACTAAGTTAATCGAGTCATCCTTTGTACATCTCATGTACCAAATTGATTTGATTAACATTCATCACCTATAATGTATTGAATGAATGTTATATTATGCCCAACATAATCATGCACTTCTCGATTTGATATATGTTATCCCATAACATAATCAACGGTATCATATGTCATGTGATATCTCAACCAGAAACTTTGTTAGGTGTGTGTCCACCATATTGGATTCGTATTGTGTTGGCAATGAAGTATAATGCCATAAGTCATGAGGGGCATATAGCATAATGCATCAAGACTATCCAATCAATACAGATGATATGTAACATACTGTTAATATACTACCTATTATTAATCCAATATAGACAATACCAAATATACTGCATGTGTTTTGTTCAATATCACATGATATATATAATGATAAATGTAAGGGAGGATTGCGTCATACTTTCTTATTTATCCATTATGTTTTTTGATTCCTGAGTTTGATTATAAATTATCATTTTTGACATGTACAAGTAGGCATCCCACCCACTTCTTGAAATTCAACTTGATACCTCATTTATCTCCATCCTCTCTACAATCACAAAATCAAAATAATGAAATGTTGTTAATTGTAATTGGAGTATGAAATTTTGGTAAATAAATGAAATAGTGTTCTGATGACTCTATCTGAAACTTGGACCTAGTAATTGTTGTGACCATACAACAATGTTATCACTCGGTGCCTTCTTCCTTTCCTAGTGCAGTGTTCTACAACCTCTGCAATGTATGCCGAAAATTCCATTCCTACATCGAGCCACTGTTTAGCAATATCCCTCCTTTTGACAAAGAAATCGACACATTTTGTCATTGCACAACGTAATTACAACATATACTAAGAACATAACCGATTGCAAGTTTCAACTCTTTTCTTACACCACCCTAAGTTAGGCTGTTCGAACACTAACGAATACTTGCATGTTGGTCTTATATAATGCATATCCGTCCTGAACCTACAACCTTTTGTCGTACGAATGGTAGTTACTCCCAATTGCAATTGGCAGTAACTGCCATCAGAGCAACATGTCACGACAAGTTTCCCTTTATAAGTGTACATGCTAGAAAATGCTTCATCCTTGTATGGCATCGGCACATCGTCATAAAGAACCGGATAATGATGTTGCAGTCCACGATTAATAAATGGAATAGACATATACCTCCTCCATCAATATATCTTGAACCCTAATTTCATCCTCAATTTCGGCCATATCATCTTTCCCGACAACCAGGTGACCAACAAGGTCGTCAGAGTTAGTGTCAAAACCAGCATTCCGATTCAACTGGTCAGTGTATAAATTATGCGGTTTCATTATACTGATACCGCAGGGTGACTCAGTTTCAGGTGGGTCATTATAACTGACAGGTAAATTAGGCACCAGTATTTATCTTCTACTTCTAAGTACACTACCCGGACACGGGCCATAATTTGCCTGATTAATTATTGGTACTGACTCAACCACTAAATCAATAAGGCTAAAATTCAGTACATGATTGGCATTTGAGAGCATTATATGTCATATTGTTTCTTGGTCATTTGAGCCCAGTTTGTGATTGAACTGACCTCTAATGATTCCAACCATGCTTGCAGTCGTTCTCCTGAGGAGAGTAGAAAGAGGCGGAGTCGGGGGTGATCCGGCGTGACTCCATTCACTTTGATGGAATTGCATGCGTTCTTGAACTTGTTGAGGTGAATCTGTGGATTCTCATCTGTTCCTCCTTCAAAAATACTCCTTTGCATAAAGTTGACATAGGAGTTCTTGATGTCGAAGTTATTTGCCTCTATCAAGGATACTTTGACACTACTTTGATCCTCAAAATTGCATGGAAGGACAAAGTCCATCGGCGGCCGTGACGTGTTGCTAGTTGCTTCCGCGGATGGGTTTGTGATGGGTGGTTGATTTACCATCCCAACAGGTGGTGGTGGTGGCGTGTTATGAGGTAGATCGGCGGTGATTGGAGGAATGCTAGGAGTACTCATGTTGCTAGAACTTGAGGCTAGCTCGTCTTCAATCGTGCCTTCCTTCAATTGGCGAGTAGGTTTTGCCTTGGGCTTAGAAGTTTGTAGAGGTAGAATAACGTACTTCTTGTTGGAGTTGTTGGTGGTGCGGGGCTTGGTAGTCCTTGCCAGCGTGACAATCTACAAGAAATAATATTAAAGTACATTGCTCCTAAAGATAAAAGAAAATAAAATGCAAGTGCTGAAAATAATATGATAAAATTAAACTAGTCCTAACTATTTTTGGGTTTTTGTGTTTTTTTAACAATAAAATAAATATGCTGAAATAAATATGCATAAAATAAAATATGCTAAAATAAAGTAAATTTTTTTGACCTAGTCCTAGTTATTATGTTAGACATCTAATGACAGCGTAAGACTTTCTGAAAGGAGAATTCTTACTCTATCGCCGGCAACGGCGCCAAAAAACTTGATGAGTCCAAAATTAACTACTACTTTTAAATGTTTTTATAATCTAATTTCAACTTACGTTTAGATCACAAAAGCATGATCCTACTGTGTAGTATTAATTGCGGTGTCGATCCATAGAGATATTGTATTAAGTTTGAAAACTTTTTACTAGTCTAGGTTATAGGATTTTTATAAAAGAGTTGGTGGTAACAAATGCAATCAAGGTATTATAACTAAGTTAGGTTAAACAGTAGATAGAGAGCCTCTAGGGTTCAGGTTTCTGATCGTTCTTAATCATGTAAAGTACAAGTTTCGACATTTATCTATGCCGTATGCGGTACTGTCACTGTCGTGTGCGATATAGACTGTCCCCAAGTACCTCGCATACGGTTCTGTCACTACCCGCATGGTGAACTGAGTATTTGTTTATGCGATTTGAAAGGTTTTCTGATCTTTCGATCGGCTTTTGGGCTACCAAGACTAAAGTATTTTAGGTACGAAAGTATATTTCTTTCATATACTACCCCGTATTTGAAATATCTCAAAGAGCCCACCTAAACTAAGTGCTTTCTAATGTTGTTCAAACTAAGTCTATATGTCAGTAGAGGAATTAAAACCTAGTCTATATGATTTATATTATCCTGTCAAGGGAGCCCAATGGGTTCTAACCCTAATTTTTGAACCGCTGGTAAGTCTCATTAGCCTAGGTGCTCATACTTACATGCTAGTCCCTATCAAAGACGCAATGACTATCCAACCTTATAATATGTGGAGATCAATGGCATATAGTAGATAGAAATATGTATGCAAGAATATTATAAAAAGAATAAAGTGCAAAAGATATTCAAATCATAATGCAAAACAAAACATAAACATATACTAAAAATAATTTAGAATTCAAGTACAACCCTCACCCTAGAGATTAGAAGTTTAATTAGCTTCTCATGACCATGGCAATAAAAGAAATAAATAAAGATAACATAAATTACAACCCAAGATGAAAGAACCTTCTACCTCCTTAGATGACTTCGTCTGTTAGCCCGTGCGGCCTCTCGACTATGCCGCGTACGGCATGGAGGATGTTGCATGGTCTTCTGACTTAGCGGATTTTCTTATAATTTCACCATTTCTTATGTTATACACTTCGTGAGAGGTGTTGCATGCTCCATGTGATGTCCTATTTTGGCGGCTATTTGATAATTGCCGAAATATGACATTTTTGTTCTGTTTTTGGCCTAAATACGCAATTTTCTCCAAAACATGTTGAAATCACTCAAAAATATGTTTGCGGTAAATAAATCAGGAAAATGGTTACTTCGCATTCGCCTTTGGCCTTTTTCATGATAAAAAGATATTGATTTACGCTATATGATTTGGCATAATCATGGTCTATCCCAAATAACTGGTATTTTTCTACTTACACTGGTGGTTCTAGTTCAAACATGCATTGATTGTCAAATCGAACTGACTAGGGGGCAAACGAATGCCAAGACTGGTTGAGTCGATAACAGGAAATGTGCATGCCGATGTGTCTTCTATTTTGCGTCTGTGATACATATTTACTACTATAGTAGACATTTCCTAAACAAAATTGTTTACAATCAACCCTAGAAATCGTTCTCAATTTTACAATAAAAAATATTAATATAACAGAAAAACAAACTTACTATAATCTTCAGACACAAACAAAATGACGGGACCGATCTGTAGATTAGAGAATTCCTACCACTCGATCTGTAGAGGTGGTTTTGTGCTGGAAGAAGAATGAATAAGAAGGAAATTGTGGCTGAGAATAAGAGAGAGAAGAAGGGATATTTATAAATAAACCCTAAAATTCAATGGAATCAAAATTAAAAATTATATCAATACAACTAAACTAAAATCCAATGTGAAAGATGATTAATATAAAAATAATTAAAATATTAATTAAAACACTATAACTAACACATATGTCACAATATTTCTTCAATATATTATGAATACATAATTTAAAAAAATTTCAAATAACAATCCTATTTAAAATAACCCTATACCGAATATATGGTTCGGTACGACCCTGTACCAAATATATGGTTTGGCACACCCCTACCGAATCTTTGCTTTGGTACAAGGGGTTAGAGTTTTGTTGCCATCGGTGTGACTCGTGGCAGGGGAGGAACCGAATCTATAATTAGGTACTTGCGTTTCTTTGTAAAAAAAAAAAAAGAAGTAATCAACCTCTTTTCCAATATTTTTCTTAATTACTAAAAATAGAAAATTCATCCTTGTATCAATTCCTTTACGTACCTTGCTCTATTCGTTTTCCTTTTCTTCTTTTATTTTCGCTGAACTTGTAAACAGTAATTGATGGAATCGATGATAAATTAGGAGAATTAGCTAATTATTTTTTAGTGTAACCTAATGAATTAGTCTCGGTGAATATGTTTTTCCAATCTAATTAAAGAATTAAATTATAATTCGTTTCTATTAAACTTCATCTCTATTAATTTGAAAACGTAGGATTAACGGTTATAAAATGTGGAACGTCATGACTATCTTGTATCCCATTAATTATATTAAAAAGGAATATAAATATATCCAAACTCTTTGGGCAATTTAGAGAGATACTTTATACTTTTAAAAAATATAAGGGTTAAGCAGTACGTATTTGAACATTGATGCCAATATAAAAGAAAATATTTGCACTTCACTCTTTTGAATTTTGATAAGCGTCCTTGTTATTAATCACCAATTTCTCTAATGACATGTAACTTAAGTTTTATCACTAATTCACAAATTTCTCTTTTTATGCTTGTAGGTGTTTTTCTTAATTCTTATACCAAATTGTGCAAATCGTATTTACGTTGTAAAATTATAAAATTTACGACATGAGATTTGTTACAAAATTTTTAATTAATATTTAATGAAAATAAAAGTTTCTAGTTCAAATAATTGCATGACAGCATTAAATCTTAACAGAAATTGAAAAATAAATTTGTTTACAAGTTTTTCTTACGGTTCGTGGACACTACACTGTTCATAATTGGCACGGTAGTCTCTCACAGGTAGTATATATAGTACTGATCGATATTCTCTTGGACAAATTACCTCATATATATACGCTTGAAAAAGAAAAAGAAATTATATGCATTGTTTTTAACATAGACAAGATTAAGAGTTTCTTTTCTTCTTCTTCTTTTTTTTTTGTGGGGGTGGGGGGGGTGGGGGGGGGTAGGGTAGGGTGAAATTTCTCATAATTTGAAACAGGGGGGCTTCAAGTATATTGTCCTGAATTTCTATTGAAAAAGAACATTAATCTTATTGAAGTTTATTGATTCTCAAAGAAAATAGTAATATGGACTGTACTTCAAAATATTTTGGAGTTAATTTTAAACTTGGTTATATATATTAATCTTTGCACAATTGTCTAAATTGATTTTATATTTAGTAATTATTAATCAAAACCAATAATTGTTTCGTATGCAAAAAACTCCTTTGGCTCAATTACTTAAAGGAACTAGGTAATGATTTTTATTTTGGCTCAAGTTTGCTTTTCTTTTTTTTTCATCTGCAGATAAACTCGATTGGCCGTTTGGAGAAATTAATGGAGGCAGCTGCTATAGGCGTAGCTCACACAGCATTGAATTTGGTAGTTAAAACAGCAATAACAACAATAAAAAATAAAATTGGTTTACTGCTAGGGGTTCAAGAAGAATTGTATTTCATCAAAGAAGAACTTGAGATGATGCAAGGCTTCTTGCAGGATGCTTCAACAAAGAAAGAGAAAAGCGTAGTTGTGACCATATGGGTCAAGCAAGTGCAAGAGTTGGCATTTGATGTGGAGGATTGTCTCCGGGAGGCTTCTGTTCACCTAATGAAAAAAAGTAGCCTACCTATCATGTCCTCGGTGAAGAAACGGGATCACATCGCAAACCAAATTCGGATGCTGAAAACTAGAATTGAGGATGTGAGTCAGAGAAACCTGCGGTATAAACTAATTAAGAAGGGCAAGAAGGGCAATGTTGGTCACACATACGATGAGAGTGCCTCAACCAGATCGATTGCCAATGTAGATGCTTTGCTTGTAGGTCTGGATGAACCTAAGAGAATATTGGTTGGGCTTATTCTGAAGGAACATGTAGAACAGGAAGTGAAAACAGTGGTAGTACCGAAAGTGATATCAGTGGTGGGAATGGGTGGTCTTGGAAAGACCACTCTTGTCAGAGAGGTTTTTGGTTGCCAAGAACTGAGAAATGAATTTAATCATTTTTCGTGGGTTACTGTCCAACATCCTTTCAACAAGGAAGAATTTATCGAAAGCCTGGCCAAACAAATCCCGTCTAATTTCCAAGCAGTTGATGATCAGGGGGGGACAATGGAAGGGAATAAGAAAAAGTCAGAGGAATTATCGAAAAAAACAATAAAAGAGAGTTTGGAAAAGAAGGTAAAAGAATATTTAAAAGATAAGAAGCATTTGATTGTACTAGATGACCTGTCTAGTGTGGCAGAATGGGATGTGATAAAGGATGTGTTGTCTCCCAACAATGGGAGCCGAACCATAGTAACCACACGATTTAGAAGTCCTCTGGCAGAACATATATCTCACCCAAGTGATATATATGAGATCAAGGAACTTTCTGAAGATGACGCATTGGATCTCTTTTTGAAAGCAGTATACAAGACCCCAAATTATCCTTTTGTGAGTGAAGAGGGTCCCAGTAGCAATGAGATAGCAGAAGGTGATAGTAAAGCACATAAGCAATGCATAACCAACACTATTACCGAGGAAGAGGATAGGGAAATTAAAGAAGAACCGCCCCACAAAAAGAAGTGTAACATGAAAAATGGTTCCAAGGAAGAGAATAGTGAAGTGCGGGAACAATGCATGACCAAGGACATGAAGACCCAAGCACGTTTAATTGTAGAAAGTTGCGGTCGATTACCACTAGCCATTGTAACTATTGGCAGTTATCTTGCCACCAAACCAAAAACAAGTGCTGAATGGAAGGAAATGTATGACCATCTTAGCTCAGAGCTTGCCAATAATAGGGACCTAGGGGCAGTGGACACTGTTCTAACTTCTAGTTATAATGGCATGCCATACCATCTCAAGCCAAGTTTATTGTATCTAAGTGTTTTCCATAATCATAAGGAAATAAGGCGATCAAGGATAATTAGGCGATGGATGGCTGATGGATATGTAATGGAAGGTCGTATAAAGAAGGCAGAGGAGATGAAAAAGGGATATTTTTATGAGCTCATGGGGAGAAGCTTAATCCAACCATCACAAATGAGTACAATTGTCAATGGAGATGTTAAAAGATGTAACATTCATGATATAATGTACGAACTGATTCTTAGAAAGGCTGTAGATGAGAGTATGGTGTCAGTGCTTGAAGATGGAGAACTCATTTCCATGACAGATAAGGTGAGACACCTTGTCATCACAGGTGGACCATGCACTGGGGGCAAAGTCCTGGAAAGCGTGGAGTTGTCCCACATGCGATCCTTATCCATCTTTGGAGAGGTTGGAGACTATCTTAGATATTCTAGAATGAAGATGGTAAGAGTGCTAGATCTAGAAGACACTATAAATTTGAATGATGGGGACCTGAGGAGCATAAGCAAGCTTCGTCACTTAAAGTACCTAGGTCTTAGGGGGACAAAAATTACAAAACTCCCGAATTCTTTGGGAAAGCTTAGTGAACTTGAGACCCTTGATATTAGAAACACAGGTGTACTCCTACTACCAATAGGACTTACTAAGCTACACAAGTTAACCTATCTACGTGCAGGATCAGTTTACTATATTAGTCACGCAACACCACTAACGGATTTAATGGATCATATAGATAGTATTACTGAGAATTGGCAAAATAAGGTCATTGATAAATGTTTGCCAACTATGAATGAAACGGCACGTTCTGTTTCAGATGGTGTTAGATTATTTTGTGTTGTATGTTGTTTGATTCCTATTATTCCTTCTTTGGTCTTAGAATTGTACAAGGAATCTAAAGCTGAAGACCGTTTTTCAGGTGGGGTGAGGGTTCCTCGAGGAATAGGTAAATTAAGGTCCCTAAATATTTTTGGCATGATTGATATTGGTGGGAGCAAGAGTTTAGCAAAGGAGATGCAGAATCTTATCAACCTACGTAAGTTGGCAGTGAGTGGTTTCACCAAGGAGAATGGGAAAACATTAGCAAAGGTGATCGATGGGCTTAAGCACTTAAGGTCGTTAGTCCTTACAACAAGAAGTGAGACAGGGCTCAGGTGTTGCTTAGATTCTGTATCTTCCCCACCCAAGTATCTTCAAAGCCTAAAGTTGCACAGTCATCTTGGTGAATTGCCTAATTGGATCAGTTGCCTTGAGAATTTGGAAAAGATACATTTCAGAAAAACTAAACTAATGGGAGAAATTAAAGCCATTGAAAAGCTGCCCAACCTGAAGATTCTCTATTTGATGAGCGGCTCGTTTAAAGATGTGAAGGAACTATGCTTTGGTAAGGATACATTTCCAAAGTTGCAGGTAATGATTATTGAGGGAATAAAAGGGTTAGAATCGGTGGTAATTGAAAAGACAGCATTGAAAAGACTTGAGCAGCTAAAGATCAGAAGATGCTGGGATATTAGAGAGGATGGGGTGTCGGGGTTGGAGTTTCTTGAACAACTCAAGGAGATGGAAGTGGTACACGTGCTATCTTTTAATTTGTTGGGGAAATCAGCAGATGATAATGCTACATATGAGCAGAGAAATAACATGTTTGTGAGCAACTTGCAGGAGAAACTCTCGTCGCATCCAACAAAACCTGTCCTCAGGGTGATTAAAGAGCAAGACGTGTGGTCTTAGTTGTAATATGCGTTAATTTGTTAATTCCTCAAATGGTATAAATTGTTGAGTTTGGAATTAAGGGAACTGTTGTTATTTTGTATTTTTTATTTTGCCTACTATATTTCCCTTTTCTTGGTGTGTAATAAATTGACCTCATAATTCTTGTCTTATGTTGCACATTTGATGTACTTTTTTTTTTACCTCTAGGAAGAAACAAAACTATATATTATATTCTTTATTTGGACTTTTGAAGTAAGGTGTGCTGATTTTCTTATTTGTTTATTCAGCTTAATTTGTCTCTCTGGCTTTATTGTTATGATTTCTGTTTTGAAACCTGAAAATTAGTGAAAGATACCATCATTTCAGAAAAAAAAATTGGACACACCAGAATATACTATTCCATATTGATTATATAACGGAAAACTGAGAACAACCAAAATCCAACATAAACAGACCCCCTATATCTATATTAAATGTAACAAATGGTGATTTTATCTCCCAATAGATGTTATCTTGTGCGACAAATAATAATGAGAACATGTAAATCCTAATTAATTAGCTCAATAAGAGAATGATACACTGTAGGCCTGTACTCAATAAGAAAAAGTTAAGCTCATAAACAAGATTGAAACTTAATTACGACTAACAAAGACAAATTACAGTACACTTGTAATCGTCACCATCCATTCCTTGAATGTTTTCTGTTATTTGGAAATTAAACAATTAAACGACAATTTTAGTGAGATTTTGACTTCAATAATAAAAAAAAATGAGAGATGAAAAGTAATTAAGATGTACAAATACCAATTTTCTAATGACATAACGTTTATGGAGCAATGACTTCTCTTTTTTATTTATTTTTCTCAAATATCAGAAACAGAGGCGAAAGGAAAGGAGGTGAGGAGGCTGAATTGGCAGCATGCTCCTGGAATGGTTATCTTTAATCCAGATTTCCAGACATCTCTCTCCTGTAGAGTCATTACAAGGAGAAATTAATACATGGACTCAACCTGCTATTAGTTACTGTACACCAAAGAGTTAGGCCTTCACTGGACATAGCTGATCTCATAATTTTGATTATTTGACTTAATTCCTTTGCTCTCATTATATGAGAATCTATTACTATTTGGTTAATTTACAGGACTCTTCTCTACTTTTTAAATTTTTAGTTTTTTTTTATGCAGATAACTTTATTAGAGATTCACATACAAAATTCAGAAACTGCATCTCAGAGTTGCAAGTGATTTTTGAACTTTTTAATTATTTTAATTATTTCATTATTTGTATTTATTAAGTTTGATTTAAAAAAATGTAAAATTTGGTGACGGTTTGATCTTTGAAAACGGAGATATGAGCGTGAAGTAAAACAAGATCCTTACTTCGCAACTCACCATAGCACATCTCTCTCTCTCTATATATATATATACACACATACATACATATGTCTACATATGCATACATACATATGTGTACATATACATATACATATACATATGTGTACATATATACATATATATACACACATGGTTTGGAAACTCGGCCGATTCCGAGTCAACTCAGACTCGGTCGTGTCCGATCAGAATTTCACCCGTCTCGCGCCCGTGTGAGTTTTTCCACAAAACTTGGTCGAACATTGCTTGACTCGGCCGAGTTAACCAATTTTCAGGCCGATTCCGACTTAGTTTAGCCCGAGTTTCACGGTGGGCGAGTTTTGTGGTGAAAATCACTAAAATCGGTGAAATCAGATCAATTCAACCGGGCTTTTGTCCAAATTGAGCCGATTCTCACGATTTGGGTGAAAAACGCAAGTTTGATTTGAGATTTTAAGTTCTGTGTTGCATTTTTTCGAAAAAACATAATGGTGGTCTTGAGAAATTGGGAAGGGCGAATGTATTTGGCGGAGTCGATTTGGGAGGAAGAATCTTCTTACCTTTTGTTTTGGATAGACTTGGTACACAAGTTTCTAATATAGAAAATTGGAAATTTCTATTGGTTCATTGTGAACCTAGACCATTTTTATATCTGGACCCAATGATCTAGTACGTAGTTTTGCTGGTGAACTAATATGTAGTCTTTTTTTTTTGAGGAAAACTAATATGTAGTCAAGTGTGTGGTTGGCTCATTCATAAAGATCTGTTTGACAGTAAATACAATATATTGAATAAAATTAAATTGTCTTGTCAAATGTAATAACTAAATAAAATTATTAATATTGAATATTGATGCATTGTAAACGTTCCAAGTAATTGTATTTGTTTCTGAAATTCTATTTCGTTCCAACCCAATTGTTCCAATGTGTATTCTTTGACTAATTAAGTAATTTGACTATATGGTCATGTATATTCTAATTTGACTAAAGTAATATAGTTTAAAAAATATATAATTAATATATATTTTGAGTTGTCTTTAATTAAATATATAATATTTTCTTTTCCTTTATACTTTACTTAAATGCGATTCAATTAAGCTACGTGATGAGCTTTGAATGCTCATATTTTATTTTATTAGTGAGTTATATTAGTGCAAGAAGTGATATTAACATTATTTTTGAACTAATTATTTTTTTACAATTTTTCTTATTGTTTTAAATATACAAAACAAGTTTTTTCGAAAATATCCGAGTTTCCGAGTTGGCTCGGCCGATTCCGAGTCAAGCATGAGCTACCCGATTCCGATTCCGATTTTCAGAACCATGTATACACACAAATGTGTATATGTGTATATAATAAATTTGTTTTTAGTTATCCCTTAATCATGATTATAACAAATTAATCATTATTAAAAACATGGATTATCACAATATCAGAAATAAACCATCATTAAGAAAATATTACAAGGGGAATACTTGTTAAAGATACAAGCCCCTGCATGCATCCATAGCCACATCCATGATGTATGCTAGCTAGGAGCTGATTATATATATAATCAATATCAAAACTTGTTCAATTTCATACAGCAGAAACGAGTTATGCTACAAAAGAAATATTTATTTTAGTTATTATATATATATTTATATATATAGATCCTCATATCACTGGGATTTTCGCAGAAAAGACCATGGACCTGCTGCTGTTCCCATCCTGAAAACAAAAAATATAAAATATATTTAAATAAAAATAGTTTTAGTTAGTTTTTTATTGAGTCATTGCTCATTAGTTTGCTATTTTATGGACACATTTTCGAAGATAGTTTCAAAACTAGATTGAATTATGAATTTCTTTTCAGTGTTTTCACCCTTGTACTGTTCAATTTACCTCCAAGTGCTGGCAAGGGCGCGCAAAATCATGTACAACGCGAGAGCAATCCAAATCCCAATATATCCGTCATGCATCGAAAGAACTATAATGCAAGGAACACTTATTGCTGCCACACCAACCTAAGGAGGAGGAATTGATTGATTTTATGCATTGAAAGACACTTAAAAACTTTTAAGATAAATGCTGATTAGTAAAATATTAATTCAAATGCATGTTTCAACCATGGAATAAGCAGCGAAGGTGTAGTCTGATGCTCCAAAATTGATGCCATCAAAGACAAACGCCACAGAGTTAACTGTTTGCAACCCTGCAACAAACTGAAACAAGAAAGCAATTATAAATCTTATTAGCTATTAAAAAACTTAATTAGTGCTAAAAGGGCATAATGTTTAAAAGTGTTACCAGAATGGACTGATGAACTACTTCAATGACATCAGCATCCTTGCTAAAAATGCTGGCTCCAAAACTTAAGAGGATCCCAAGAAAAACAGAGAGGCATAGTCCCATAACTATGCTCATCTACAAAGAATGAGAACTTCGGTTAATGAAGGAAGAACACAATTTTTTTTTTGTTGTTGTAAAAAAGAAAAATAATAAAGCTCAGCATATTAAGATCCTGTGTATAGAATACCTGTAAAACACGGGCTGTATTTACAACAACCTTGTAATGGTCAGACTTGGCAAATGCTGCTGCTAATATTGCCTACATGTCAAGAATTACGGAATCTTAACCATAATGAAATCTTACGGATTAAAATAAACGATGATCACCGGAACTCCAATGATAACTTTTTACGCATAGGATTGGAAGTCCTCTCTTATGGCTTGATGAATAATATAGAGAGTCAAAATACAAAAGAAAAATGGCAAAAAGATATGCCACTATTTTTGGCAGCAAATACTGGACCCATTGTCAAACAGCTTCTTTTATGGATCTTTTTCCTGCAATGCTTCCTGTAGAAAAGACCTCTTTCTTTGAACTGAAGTTTTTGGTCAATATTGTTCCCTTTGAAAGAAGAAAAATGTTTGTTCTCTAGGAGAAAATGAGAAAGACGAGAGAAACAAATTCTATGATGGTCACACTCACACACCGGGTTTGGAACTTATCAGTTCTTAAATTATTGACATTTTAGATTGGAGATAGCTCAATCAGTATTATAGTAATTTATTAATTACATACCTGGGCAGTGACAGCAAGTCCATCTGATAGGAGTGATGTCGACATCCATATTTGGTTACTAATTTGAAATGCGGCCATAATAGTATCTCCCTGCCGAGCTGCTAGTGATGAAGCTAGTGTTACGCAACTTGTAACTGCTATAACCCTTCCTAGTAGCATGAATCCTAACACAGGTAAACCAAAAATTAGCTTATCATTATTAATAGAACCATAAAATTTGCGTCAGAAACACCAAAATGCTTACAAATTGTATATATGTCACTGGCATTTTTAGCCCAAAATATCAAATTTTATAGCAAGTCCTGCAGGATGGACTGAACATAAATTTGGATATTTTTGTAACCAGATAAAGTTAGCTGAATTATTGGTGCATTGGAATAATAATGATGAAGCAAACAAGAGAGTAAATCAAAGGCTTAAAGATTTTATTAATCAGAAGTTTTATCTAATGTAGAATGATAATAGATTTGTACTTCCATAACAGATAATTTAGTATCACAATGCTATTATTATCTATTATGGCAGGTGTCACACAACCACAGTTTTAATTAAGTTTCATTTTTATTCTGCTAATGCACAACAGGTAGGCATATCAAATCAAAATGAATTGGTTTAATAATTCAAGATTTACCGCATCCAATAAATCGACGGAATTTGAGTGATTTGATGCTAGGAGGAATGATATCAACTCGACGTACCAGTGCGAAGAACAATATGAGTGCTATCAGGTACCTACAATGAACAGGTGACGCAAGATATGAGTGTAACCATAGTATCGAATTAATTATAGTTACATCAAGACATACATAAAGACATAATTTAAACCATATCTTACTGGCCAAAGACATGTGCAATAGCAGCACCAGTAACACTCATATGGAAAACAAAAACCATAATTGCTTCCAGTATTATGTTCATTACATCCCCAATAACTGCACAAATGCAAATCAAATAATTACTTGCTGTGCAGGGAAGTCGTAATCGTTGTCTGGAATTATCATATATTTATTTTACCAGTAGCATAAAGAGGGGTCTTTGTATCCTTAAATCCCCTAAATACTCCTATCATTGCCAATTGTAGAAGATTAGCTGGAGAGCCAAGTGCTCTTATCGTCAAATAACGATATGCAAGTCTCCGCATTACCTGGCTCTGTAATTGATAAAATTTAAACCCATGATGTCATTGAATAATCATATTCATCCTGCTTGGATCATTACTAATGAATCCAGTAAAGCAATAAAATAATAGGCAAAAACCAAGTTGATCTACTGTCTGCATTAAAGCAATGAAAATAAAATACATTCTGCACGGCTACTAATAAATTTATGGAAACAATCGACATAATATCAGTTTCATTTGCATGGTTATAATGTTATAAACTCAGAAAAATATTACTTACAGGCTTTCCACCCGTCATGAGGAGTATGCTATATTTGGCCGTAAGAATTAGTAGGAATGCTTGAATGAGTCCAAGAACTGCTCCAACAATCAGAGCTGAAGTGACTGAGGGTATGAACTTCCTCTTTCCTGCACATTTTGGCAGGCTTTCATAGTTAGTTCTTAACACATTGCCAAAATTTTTATTTTCAGAATCTGCAAGCATTGATTGACATGATGAATAAGCTAAAAAGAACATAAAAAAATTGATTTTGCAGTTTATCTCATTGAGAAAGCTTTTTTTATTCAATATTATTTTCTCTGTTATGTCTTATAAGATGAAGACTTTAATTCTTTCATACTTTGTATTGGGTGTACATATATATATATATATATATATATGGACTGGATTTAAAATCAGAATTGCATTTCCTTGAGGTGGAACAGAAATATACCAATTAAAGGAGGCATCTGTGTTGGTTCAGCATCCCGAGTTGATTTGGAAATTTCTAAATCTCCAACATTTTGTTCTTCAGTATCGCAGTTAATGAGTGCTTCTTCCTCAGCTACAAATGAGGTAGTAACACTGACAAGAGGATAGATGAAAACTTTTGCAATTTGGTTGAATATTGCAACTGCCACCCCTACTGCTGCCACCTCAGACTTTCCTGCATTTAAACAATTTTTAAATTTATAAACATACATCCAGAAGTGTATTAACTACAAACATTTAGAAGGATTTAAGGCATACATCAACTGCCAAAGAGGCTCAGTAGTTAGTTATATAGATAAGTTTATTAATATTCAAGATTGCATGCTGCTTACGTTGTTAGTTATATAGATAAGTTGGCCATGTGCTGGTGACGGAGGGTCTATGCGTTAGACCTAAGACTAAATCGAATTAATCACAAGAACCATATAGTTTTATGTGCCAATTAAAGATATAATTTACACCAGAAAATTTGGCACTAGCTAGTTGATTGTCTTTGTCCTGAAAATGCAAAACAGCAAACCTATTTGGCCCATGAATGCAGTGTCGACTAGTGAAGCAATTGGATCAGCTGCCATTGCCAATGAGGCAGGAATAGCAATGCGCAGTATTTCTGAACCTATATCGTCAAGCTTGAACACACGGCTGTAAGAAAAGCACACAAACATATATTGCCTATCAGTTCCCCATTATTTGGAGCATATCAAAGTTTTATTATTAATTAACCTTACAAGTTTTTATATATATAGATATTTAAGTACTGTTTTGCCTTATGAACATGCATTTTCTCTAACCAGTCATCTTGATATTGAAGAAGAAAACAAATAATCAGATAAGGAATAAGGAAAATTTAAGCAAAATAAAAGCTACTTTTTGAGCATGAAAGTGAGGTGAGTTGGAAAAGTTCTAGAAGATGCATGTTAGTAGGGTTGTTCTTTTGTACACTTGAAATAGACATTTCTTTATCTTCTGGCTCCCTGATTAATCTTCATTCATGGCAAAAATGTTCTTCAAATATTTTCTTATCTAAAATGAAGGGAAACAAATAAATTAAATTAATGTACCTCAAATTCAAGACAAAAAGGTGAAGGCCCGTTTTCCAAGGCAGACCTAAGGAAGGGGTGGAAGAGTCATCGTCGCCTTTTGTTGTATCAACAATTGCCATCTCCATGACCACCATCTCCTGTTTTGTTGTTTCTGTTGCAACTCCTCCTGTTGCATCTGTTGCCACCTTTTCAGGTGCTGTTGCCTCTGTTGCCACCACCTTTACGGCTGTGTCATGCTCAGATCCGTTAATGGTCACCATTGGTATTCTTTGGCAAACAATGAGGTCTTTTCTTTTGGTTATTGAAGAGTGCACCAATGGATGATTCCAACAGCAGTGTGGGAAGGCTTTTTATAGGCATGCACACTGAAATTTGTCAGTACATGTAGCCTAAAAAAATAGAACTTCTAGAACAACACGTGTCAAATGATTCTAGAATGTGGGAAGAAGAAGCAATATAATTTCCTAAAGGAAATGGAAATGGTGAATGGCTCTTCCCACAGAGTAGACAAACTTAAATTGAACTAATTAAAAAATGTAACAGTGATTTTTGTTTTTAAAACTTTTTTCAAGCAATATAGGTTTTTCATTACTTTATAATTTTTTATGCAACTGGATTGGAGATGGATATATTATCTAATACGACAAATTTCCAAAGTTAATTATTAATTATACATTTGTGCTTGTTTCAAGACAAGTAACAATTAATTGATAATTCAAAATTATATATCCCTACCATATCTTTCGATTACTTCTCTTTTTATTTTTAAAATACCAACAGAGGCTGCCGGTTACAGTTTAGCTAGTAATAATAATAATTACATCAGAAGCACCACAAAGCACAGCTTGCCATCAAAAAGAAAATTAAGAAAACTCAAATCTTTCTTAGAAAAATTGCAACCACATCTTAGCATCCTGCCACACTAACTCTTCCAAGATCCTGAGCGGCATCTCTTTTCCTTCAAAAATTATTTTGTTTCTCTGCTTCCACATCTTTCGATTACTTCTCATAACCAGTTTAAAATGAATTTACGTAATCACCTTGTTATAAAAAAGTTCAATGACTTTTGAACATGGTTTCTTCATATAAACTATATAATCTTGCAAAAAAGGACATGATTTGCAATTACTAACGACACAAAAAGTGCATGGTAATTCATAACTATGAACATACAACAAAAGCTTAAAGTTTAAGTTTGGATCCAGACTGTCCGATTTGAATTTGAACGAATTTAATGGTGCCGGTGAATTCTAACTCAGGCAGGCTTTGCCCAGATTCTGATCAGGTCCCGATCAAAACTCAAATTTTGAGTTACTTTAGGGGATCCGGAGCCCTCCCCCCCCCCCCCCCCCCCACAACACACACGCACACGAAAAAAGTTTCTTTTCATCACTACAGGAAAAAACAACATATCTATCAAATTATTTCCCTTTATTTCACTATTATCTACTACAAATAATTAACAACACATTTTGAAAAAAACAACTTTTTCTTTGTACTGAACAGAGGTAGTTAAGATTATTAATTATGCTACTATGCATAGCTATTTGAGCATCAAACGACAGCTAAATTTGAAAGTTCCACCACTAGACTCGTTTTTCAAAACATCAAAAATTCTAAACCAAATTTAAGGAAACTGTAATTAATCTAAAATTATGATTTCGATAAAGGTTAGTTGAAGCTCACCATGTAATCCAATTACGTACTGTACTGTATCAAAGACTTTAAGTGATGCCCAGAGTTATCTTTTTCTCTTCTTATTCTGTTATCATTTGAGATATTTTTATATGGTAAAACAATTGATTCCAGCGTTTAAGATCCATTTTTGTGGTCCTCACAATAGTTTGCCAGTTTGTTCCATCATGAAATATACTGAAATTTGTCAGTGGCATCATTTGTCTAGTAAAGCTACCGTATGTTATGTTCATCAAGAGAGCTTGGTGAGTCTAACTTCAAAATTTATCAGTTCGGTTTTAAACAACGAATGTAAACCGCTGAAACCGATCTATTTTACGAGTGATGTGTGTATACGCAAAGTATTATAAATTTGAAATTTAGTTTGTATAAAGTCAAGCGACAAAAAATATACAGTTTTATAAGTTATTTTTAATGCATTAATTTTTCATCATTTTTTAACCACTCGAGTTTGTACTAAATTAAATAAAAAAATTCAAAACTTTGCATATACACGCATTACTTGCGAAGTAGATGGGTTTCAACGGTTTGGAGTCGTTGTTTAAAATCAATTCGATATATTTTAGAGTTATGCCCAACAAGTCCTTCTGATGAGTATAGCAAAAGGCTAATTATATATGCTATCATTTGTCTGTGTGGTTCTCGTTTATCAAAAGATGAACTAAGTTGTAATATTTTAGAATTTAGTAGACAAATTGTACTACAACAAAAATGACAGTGAAATTAAACAATAAAATTATTGAGTCCTAATACGACATTAATTTCTTTCTTTTGTTAATTAGATCAATATAAGGAGCAGCACTATTTGACTAAGAAAAATAAACAATTAATGCATGCCTCCTTTTGTTAAGGTCGCATGAACAATGCCGCCTCTACAAAATACAAATCAAACCGCGTTTTGTTAGTGTCGCATGGTGAATGCTTCCTACGAATAGACAAATTTATTGGGACTAATAATGCCGCTCGATATATATATATTATGCTAATTTGGTTAGCTGTGGGGCCAGATTATTATTAAAATCAAAATTCAAACCTACCAAATTTTTAAAAAGTACAATTCGTAGCGTACTTGTTTTCTTTTGATTCATAGCGTAGGACTTCCCATGTCATGTGTCATGACTAATTATTTAGAAAAGGAGCATAAAGTGCCGCCTGCTTCCATTCAAAATTGAAAAGAACAAAGTTTCTACTTGTTTAAAATCTGAACACTCAAAAAAGCCCCAATATATGAAACCCAATTTTGACTATCTGTGACAAACATATATAGTAAATCTGCCCAATTTAGTCAGTAATAATTAAAAAATTATTTTTGTTAATTGGATAGTTTCTTTTAAAAAATTATAAGTGAAAATATGTATCAATAATATTTTCACAATTGTCATGTTCTATTTGGACATTTTCACACATTTGAATTTATTTATTTAAATTCGAATAATTATATGAATTCCCGCATTGTCCCCACATCAATCTTCCTCTAATGATGTATTATGATCTCCACTAATTATATAATTCTTCATTTTTAAGTTTTTGTACTCGTCTCCACATCAACTTTTATAGGTATAAAGAGTGAGTCTATGGTACTATGCATAGCACGGATTGGTCTGTACTACGGATCAATATTTTCGTTTTCAAAATCCTAACGGTCGATCAGAACCGTTCAACATCATTTGTGAGCTAAATTTTTTAATTTTTAGAATTTTTTTACTATTTTTTAGATAGGTAGAAAATCACTATTTTTGGATGGTCCAGAATTTTCAGATCAAGTGATTTTCTACCTATCTTAAAATATAGTAAAAAAATTCGAAAAAATATAAAATTTAGTCTGAAAGTACATATTCATGTGGAGATCACGTTGAACGGTTCGGATAGACCATTAGGATTTCCAAAATGAAAATATAGTCTGTGGTACGGACTAATCCGTACAATGCATAGTACCATAGACTCACTCATGCTTGAAAAATAAGATATTAATAATTTGTTACGTAACTTGATATGATCATCCCCTTTTTCAGTCCCCATATGATCCCACGTCAACCTTCCTCTAATGAATAGTGAGACCATGTATCCCCGCATCAACATTCCTCAATCGTTCCCGCATTAACCATCGTGTAAGAAAAATAGTTGACCTCAAAAGTATAAATATTTCATTGCATGGCTCAAAATACTTGTAATACTTTATATTAATACGGTTGAACTCTAAAAAGTTGGGAATTAATTTAAGAAATTTATCCAATTAATTTCTTAAGAAAATTGATTGAGTCAATACGTTCAATTCTAATTTCTTGAAATTCGCAAAAATGAGATTTTAATTTCTTGAAAAAAAAATTCATAATAATATTCTACGTGTCAAGCTGAGAATTTCGATATAAAGAACGCAAAAATTCTCCAAGCGGTTGATTTTATATGGATTTTACAAGATTTTACATGAACAAATACCATTATGAGTCTCATTAAACCTTACACATGGGTCCCCTTGCTCTCAACCAATCAGATTCAAGCATACCTTGAGTCTCATTAAACATTACCTTGGCCCCCACAATCTCCAACCAACTAGATTTCAAGCATCCATATGAGTCTCATTAAACATGATAAGTGGGACCCATGGTAAGACCCTTCTTCTAAGCATGACAAGTGGGACCCCTTTGTAAGACCCTTCTTCTCCCTCCAACCATCCGAACCAAGCCAAACAAAACCGAAAAAACGATGGTGAATTCGGCCAAGAAGAAGAAGAAATCACGGGAAATCTCTACCCACACGTGAAAGAGGTTGGTCTCCTCCATCTTTTGTTCAAGTATCGGCTAGAATGGGTGAAAGGATGAGGCGTAATCAAGGCCGAAATAAATCAAATTCAAAAATGGGAACTCGGGTTTGGATGCAAATCAAGTATTAGATCTTCAAGGAAGCTTTGTGGGACCTAGGTGACACTATATAAACACTTAATTTGATCAAAATAGGTGGGGTTCGGTTTGCACACGAAGGCCACATGGGATCAGAATTTGAGATGGTTAAAACCTAGTGTAGAGTTGTTGCCTTGTTCAATTGGACCTTAGAACATGATAAGGGTATGTGATAGAAGCTATTTGGCATGCTCTCATGAGCCTAGGCACAGAAATCGGTGTGGCACACAATAAGGTTGGTTTATGAGCTGAGAGACACCATATCTTCACCGCACACAATGTAGTATAGGATTTGATAATTCACAAATAAGTTAGATGAGGCAAAATGCAACTACTATAGTTGAGAATACAAAAAAACCTATGATTCTACACAAGAAAATTGCTCGTTTATATTCCTTTATTGTTTCTCCCTTTTTCCTCTTTTCTTTCTTTTTGTCATTATTAAAACAAAAGAATGAAGCACACATAAGCATATTCAACCAAATAAATAAATAAAGTGACAATTTTGTGTCATGAAATATATAAAAGAAATATTGTTAGAGGTTGATGTTTAACTACCATCTCTCTATTAATTAGCATCTTTTATATACCTTTATAACACAAAATAAATAAAATGAGGTAATATGTTAAAAGGCAATAAGAATGACATTTTGTAGAAGGGTTGATGTTTAACTACCATCCCCTTTTACAATTTAGAATTTTTGCTAACTTTTTAATATATTAAATAAATCCATATATGACGGTATGCTAGAAAAAAATATAAGGACGATTTGTTAAGGATTGATGTTTAACTACCATACTCTTATACAAATTCGAATTTTTATTCTCTTTTTTTTAGTATATCACAATCTTTGAGGGACCATATTGCATAATTGAGGTTGTGAGAGCAAATGAAAGGCATTTGATATCCCTACTGTTCAATAAATTACAGAAATGCCCTTCGGTCAAAAACTGGAAAATCAGGTGACATAGATCCTGATTCTGTCAAATCCAAGAACACAAACATGTAGAGGACTCTCTTCCAAGCAATTTAGACTCAAATTTTGTATCAATTGGATTTTTCTGCTATTTTCTATGAATTTTTGAATCACAGCCTTTCAATCTTTCTGATATTCTTCTTTTCCCATTTCTTCATTTCTGCTACATATGGTTCATGATATAAAACTCCATACCAGACAGACAATGATAACTCCAAAAACCCACCAAATAAATCATGCATATAGATTAGCTCATAATAAATATTTCCATGTAAAGAAATCGAAATTTGGTGTAGTGGTTTGCCCATGGTGAAAATAACAAATCAGACTTTCAGAATAGCAAAACTGCAGTTTACCAGCAAACATCCCTGTAGAAAACCCTTTACCAGTATTGGTTCTAAGTCCCCAATGAGCTCGAAATAAATTAATCTTGTACACACAACCTGACATACATTTCCATATAAAAAACTCAAAAAATGATGTTGCCAATTGTCCAGAATAAATTATTAAAGTCTGGCATGTTTGAAAATCCTGAACAGCAAAGTTGCTGGTGCAAATTTGAATGGAAACTAATGAAATAAAATTCATAAAAATATGAGAAAAATGTAGAGAGATACCTGACACATGTTACAAGATCACTGTGGAATTTAATTATGCCCTTACGTTCAAAACTTAGTCAAAATCTAAATCACAAAAGAGGGTTAAATGCTGAAAACTGTCCTGGTATGAACTGTTGCATACTAAAAAAATGGAAAACAACATCTACGAGTTGAATTTGACAAAACTGCTGCACAGGCATATAGATCATGACTTAATGAACATTTTCATATGAAGAACACAAAATTTGGTGTAACCAATTGGCAGGAATTGATCTTCAAAGTTCGGCAGTTCAGAAAAACAGAAAACTGTTGTTTACCAGAAAACTGCACTATTTTACTGTTTTGAAACATTGATGGAGCCCTGTACATTATTCCTTAAATCATCAAAATTTTATAGCCTATAAAACAAACAACCAGGAACAACCTGGATAAATTTCAACTTGAAAATTGAAATGATACGCCGATAAAGAGAAATTCAAATCACAAAGTGGTACCCTGGCTCAGTTTGGCATAACCCAAAAATGACAAAGTCCCCAAACCAGTTCAGCTACCCCTCTTGCAAATCGAATAGAAATCAGACCAAAGATCCAAATGACCTGATTCCACCTCTCAAAGTGTCCTATGAAATGCCAAATATTTTCAGTTACTATTTTTGTGAAATTAATAGATGGATGTGTCATTGTTTTTTTACCCGCTATGTAGATAAGAGCTACGCACCTCCCTCCTCTTGAGGGTGCGCAATTATTATTATCTACACAATCAAATGGTATTAACAGCAGGTATTAATTGCAAATCGAATAGTTTACACAAATAATAGTTGTGTATCCCCTATTGGGTAAATATGAAACCTGTTTTGAGGTGCGCAGAATTATCTGCGCATCCTCTATTGAAATTTGTTAACATGAAATTTTTTTTTATTATCTGCATAGTTTGGTAAATATGAAATTTGTTCAAAAATGATAACACCCCGTCTATTCATATCACGTAAAGGAGAGGCTCTCTTGCATAAAGGAAAATATTTGACTGTAAAAGCCGACAAATCCATAATTAAAGAAAGCCCAAGTTCACGAACAACTATACCGCAATTTATGGTCCTGCCCAAAATGTAAGAAATGAAACAAAAAAATGGACTTACTTCGGTCTGTGAGTATTTTATGTATAATGCATTGTACAATTCAGTCTCTCAATTTTTTTTATTTTAGCAAGGCCTTTCCAAAACGACGTTGGATTTGAGCCCAAAATTTGGGCCTCGAATCGAAACACTTAAACGGGTCCTACATATTTTTTGGGCCCAAATTATGTGTACACAATTCAAGAACAATAACCACGTGGCAGAAGCAATTCATGCAATGTATAATACAGATAGACTTGGTCTAGTATTTAAAGTTAATAACATTAGCATTGAGAACAATAAAACTAAGAGTGGAGGCTAATTAGTTTATTCCTTATAAAAATCAAGCTTGAAGAGTAACAATATTACATATAAACTCTGAGATATAGATATGAATTAGGTTTATAAATTTTATATGTGAATCTCAAACAAAATTGCATATCTAATTAAATAAAAATAAAAATGTTAAATATTAGATAAAATGTCCTGCAGTCTAAATAGTAAATAGATTCGTAGATAAAATATCAAATAAAAAAATCAATAGACTGACTTTGTCCACTTGAGCTTCAAATTCTCACCTAACTCAAAATTTTTGAGTTGATATCTGAATCGTCGAAGCAGATATACATTCAAAATATAAAGGTCAATTCACCTAATTTATTTGCAAATTTTATGTACTTGTACATAATTTTTTATATAGTTTATAGTAAAATGCTATGGATATACATAAAAAATTTATATGATGGACTCTATTTACAAGTAGAATTTTTTATAATTTTGAAAGTTTAATATTGTCTCTAAGATTGTGTAATCTGCTTTAACACGAGCATTGAAAAAGTCTCGTGCATTTCACCTCATATCAAATTAGTCCAAATTTTGTAACAGGCAGAATCTCAACTCAAAATTTGTGTTACTTCAGAGGATTCGGACTCCTTGAGCCTCGACCCTTTGGTGTACAGTAATTAATTGTAGGTTAAGTCCATGTATTAACTTCTCCTTGAAATGACTCAACCTGAGAGATTCCTAGAAACCTCGATTAAAGATAACCATCTGCAAGGCTGCCGCCAAACCGCCCCATCTTCTCCTTTCCTCTCGGCATTGCACGGTAATTTACATCTGAGGTTAGAAAATTGGTCTTTTACATCTTTAATCTGTACTTTTCATCTCTCAGTTATTTATTTATTGAAGCATGCAAGCTTCCTACTAAAATTGTTGTTTGTTTATTTTACAAATAACAGAAAATTAACATTCAAGGAATGGATGGTGCGGATTACAAACAGCATACTGTAAGCATCCTGTCGTTAATTTGTTTATTTCCTTATTAGTGATAAAAAAAAAATTTCATCATTTGTTTTCCGATCCTCTCTATTTTTTGCATCTTTTTCCGTCTTTTGTTTCAACATTTTATGAGCTTCCTTCATCTATTGGGAGATAAAATCATGGCTTGGAAAATCGGCCGATTCTGAGTTGACTCGGCCGAGTCAGAACGGAATCGGCCGAAGACGATCCGATTTTTCCCGAGTTAACTCGGCTATATAAGTTATATACAGAAAATCGATAAAATTGAAGCGAAATCGAAACAATTGACCGAATTTTCACTCATTCTCTTCTTTCTAGAGCAAAAGTACATTGTTTCAGTGATTCAATCGGATCAAGTTTGGATTTTTGGCAACGACAGTAGAAACGATTTGGGGAAATCGCGTCTCAGAATGGAGGAGGAGGTTAAATCATTTTAAAATATTGTATAGACTTGGTGTATAAATGTTGTACACTTTTATTTTGAAATATAATATGGTTTACGGTGGTTGATATGTCTGGTTGGAGCTGTCTGATCCGCATCAAGATTTGTGCAAACTTGATCCATGCGAATCTTACAGTTATTCACATGAATCTTAATGCAGATTACACGGCTCTGACAGAGAATCGACCAAACATATGTGGCCTGTGTATGTTGGATTTTGAAATAGTAGTCTGGCGCCTCCAAACTATTTTCTGAAAGGGGACCATGTAATAGTTTCTCTAGTGATTGAATCCCATGTCAGTCTTAATCGCTGAAGCCTGAAACAGGTAGTACATGCACAAAATTACCTTATCTTTGACAATATTTCAGGGTTCTAAGGAGAAATCAGAACAAAGCCCGAGAAGAGACCTACTCAGAAGTTATGGATCTGCCATCATGACTACAGGTGAGAGAACCTACAAGAAAATCAAAGATCAAGATGGGATGATCGGATGGCTAGCGAGAAAGTTAGCCTTTCTTGCATTCCCGATTTTTTGGTGGATAAGATTCCAATGGTTAGCACAGCTTTCATTCATCGACAGGCGAATCCAGACCGTTGAATGGATCGCCTTTAAGATTTTCCCTCAATCTGAACACATCTTTTCGAAGATTGACAACCTTGCTAGATTTGCGGATTCCCTGCCTGACAAGCTTGACAATGTCATAAATGCAATCGGTGATTTGTTCGGTGAGTTACCGAGTCTTTCAATATTTGAAAAGATGTGTATGACCTTCATAACTGATTTTGGTACTGTTGAAACTTAAATTTAAAACTCAAAAATTTCCAATTCAATATAATTGTTTAATATCTCCATTCAGAATATGCTGAAGGAGAGTGGTTCACAAGGTGTGGGTGAAACAGTTTAATTCAATTTGATTTATTTTGATTAAATTCTTAACTGTCAGAATTTCTGAACTTCTACCGCAACAGGTACCCGCTATGTTGAGAAATCACCAAATGATGATATGAGCTTGGATGAAAATCTGATTACGAGAAGAGATGAGATTAAGCAGGAGATTAAGAATGCGTAGGAGAGATTAGATGGAACAAATGATGATTAAGTGGTGAAAGATGTGCTCAATATGTTCGATTCAGAATAAAATTAAGTGAGAAAAAAATGGAGTAATGGTAAATTTAGTTTCTACTAGTAGCAATGCATATGCTATGTATCTATTTGTTTTTTTTCTTAATCTGGTGCAAATTTGTTGACAGGTCTTGTGTATAATGAGCTTTAGTATGAGTTTGAATTACACTTGCAATTTGATATTTAAGTGAGATGTATGAACCAATGTATTGTTTAACAAGTAACAAGTAATTTTTTTAACCTGCTACTGTAATCAATTTCTTTCTTTCAACCTACCTTGTGCCAGTAAAGATCATATGCAACATTAAATGTTCATGGAGAACCGTCCTTTAAATTTTCCAAATTCTCAATATCAGTCCTGGTTCTCTGGAATTATCTGATATTTCAATTTATTGGGCAGTACATTATTTCATTTCCTGAAATATATTTACATACATTGTTACAGAAATTCAGAAAAACCACCAGTTGAACAGTAACTCTATTTTGGCCAACAAAGTAAATCAATTACAGTTTTATTTCCTGTAGTAACCTTCCAACAGCTTATTCTGTTGGAAACTAAAATGCTAAGATAAGGGACCATATATACAATATTAAACACATAGAGTGTCCGAAATTTTTATTGTTACCACAAAAAAAAATGCAAATTAAATCGTTACCACCCTGTTGGGGCCCCTATCAATTCTACCATCCTCGCTAACCCAGTTCGGGCACCAAATAGGCCGGTGCGCGGACTGGGTTGGCGCACCATGTGGTGCGCTGACTGGGTTGGCGCACCAACCTCTTCTGCCTATTAAGACACCAACTCAGTATTATTTTTATGTTGCGTATTTTAGATCGTTATTTCGATTAGTTTTATGTTGCGTATTTAGAATAGAATCAGACGATACAACATATCCGGTGACATAAAACAACACATGTACATAAGACGATACATATTTCGATTAGTTTGAATAGGCAGAAGAGTAACGATCATAAAACAACACATGTACATAAGAACACACCATAGATAAAACATTACAAACAACGATACATATTCCGCAGTCATAGTATATTAAAACATAACACACAATACATAAAACATTACCGAAAGCCTTAACCTTAATACAAAACCGAAAGTTTGTACCATAATACATAACAGAAAATCCAAACATTAATACATAAACAGAAATCCCTAACCATGACATTATTGTGTACGGTTCCTAGCATCCCTTCTCCTTCTCGCATTCCTTTCGAGGGTAGCTCTGTTGGTCTCGTGACCCCCTTCTCCTTCCTTCCAGTATGTCCATCCACATTGGGACCCTGTTGTGTCTTCTCCGACCCAACTTCACTAACCGGTGCTCTGGCGTTAAGATATCCCCTTCGTGCGGCGGCCAATCACCTTGATTGTCATACACGTGGAATTCTCCACTTCATGTGTCGATAAGCGTTTGGATGTTGTAATAGTAATTTACGAAGACATTTGGATCGTAGTTCCTACATTTTTCACACATTTGTAAGTTTCATCATCCAAGATAATTATAAAATTTTAACACACATTCGTACCTTATTTGACACACTGCCATCACATGAACACATGGTATTCCGGTGAGCTGAGGCTTTTGGCAAGAGCATTGCACCTCATGGTCGTTCTGCACAACAACCTTGTACCTACAGTCTCGGGACGTGTACACCCATTTGCCTGCCTCTATGTCAAATGGGATTTTCTCGCCATGTGATGTCACCATGAATTCTCCAGAACTATTGAATGGAACCGCGGTCATTTTGTTAGTCTTCCGGATGTGCTTGTTCAGCTTCAAGTGCGTACGAGTGGAGAAAAGTTGACCCTCTTGTTGGCATTGCACGGCCTTCTCTCTTCTTTGAACGAACCATGTGACACACTTATAAAACGTCTCCTCAATAATTGCAGCAACCGGTAACCTACGAGAATTACAATTTACAATTAAAATAAAGATAACCTAAAATATTTCATTGATAGTAAACTATAGAAATTGTGAATAACAAACCTGCGAGAAGTTTTGAAGACATTGTTCAGCGATTCAGAACCATTGCTGGTCATTATTTCCCAACGACTCCCATCGTCCATAGCTTGATAAACCTTCCATGGCTTAGCTGGTTCTTCCTCGTCATTTTCATTATACTTGCCACATGTATCCAAGTATGTCAGCCAATCAGGATTTCGCCTTCCGATTTCATCAAGGCCATCTTGTAATCTTCTTCGCTTCTTCTTTTTAACCATCATCTTGAAGAATTTAGAAGCAACCTTATCCTGAGTGTGTTTTCCAAAATTCTCAAACACGTGTTGAGAACAGAACCTGTGGACACACTGCCCGTTCTCCTCTGACCAACCCAAATCATCTTGAATGAACACCTTTTTTATGCCTTTGTGCCGGTTAGAGACCACACACATGAACCTATTCGGACCAATTACATTATCCCGCACCCACTTCATAAACCACCCCCAATTCTCAAACTCTTCACTCTCTACCAATCCAAATGCTAGTGGGATTAACTGGTTCTCCGCATCATATCCGGTGACAATCAACAACTTGCCCTTGTATCTACCTGACAAGAAACAAGCATCGATACTGATGACGGGTCTGAGGTGACCTACTGCTTGTATACACGGTCCCCATGCCCATGCCAACCTCATGAAATACCGGTAATGTTCTTTTTCTGAAGGCTTCGAAACAACTTCATACACAGTTCCCGGATTTGCCCTTTTTATTGCCTCCAACAAAGGGACAATAAGCCCATAAGACCCCTACCAACTACCAAATGCCCAGGCAATCGCTAACTCTCTACCACGCCACAATTTGTTGTATTTTGGGACGATGCCCTCAAACCTTTCAGCAACCAGGTCCCTGATAGCTCTAATAGTAATATCAGTATTTTTTCCAAAGAAAGTTTTATGCAGTTGGCGACCATAGAGGACGTCAACTGCGCATGATCTGACCTGGATGCATCTGCGTGGCATGTGTGCGGTACCTCATTCTTCGTGATGGCCCAAGTATTACCAAAGCCTGTGGCCCTCGCAACCAACCTCCACTTGCAATTGTTGCTCTGGCACTTAAACCTCAACCTTGTTCTGTCGCTGTGTGTTTGTATGATCTCGGTATTTTTCACTATGTGCCAGTGGTGGATTTTTTCTTTCATTTGATCCTTGTCGTTGTACGTCATCCCCTCAGAAATCATTGTTCTTTCTCCAACCTAATTGAAAATTCAAAAAATTTAAATTATTATATTTTCAAAAAAATAAAAAATTCATAGAAGTTAAAAAACGAACCTCTGAACCCGCAAATAAAATGTGGTCAGCCTCTTCAAACCCCGAAGTGTCATGAAAAGCTGAAAACGGGTGTCTCTCTCCACGACCCGATATCGGCCACTTTCGCATACCCAGCACGGGACGGGTGTCTTCCTCGTCACTGTGATCTACTGTCTGCCCACCGTCGTCACTAGCATCCCAATTTTCCTCTGCCTCCCGTTCTTCGGGATCCTCGTCTATATTGTCAGTATAATAACGTGGTTCTGGAGTTTCAGATCAGTTCCGGCTAGAGCTGGAGGATGGAACCCGAGATCGGCCCCGACTAGAACCAGCCCCCGTGGATGGGGACCGACTACGACCAGCCCCCGTGGATGGGGACCGACTAGGACCAACCCCTGTAGATGGGGACCGACTAGTACCAGCCCCCGTGGATGGGGACCGACTAGTACCCGCTAAATTTAGGGCCCGAGTAGGACCCGTCACTGACTGATCCATGCCCCGACTAGGGTTCTGTGAACGGTTCTGTCTAGGGTTCTGTCTACGGTTCTGTCTGGGGTTGGCAACCACATATAACTCTAGGAACTTGAAAGGTGTTGTCAAATTCAATGTCATTTGGGTATACAACCCCCAACTGCTATCGTCTAGTACAGGGAGTTGTTGGAACCATGTTTGGTTGCCTTGGCCAATATTAATTCTGGCAGAAATTACCAGTTCGTAACAATTCGGGTCAATACCAAGTTCCTAGTACACTTCCCTAGTTATACCGGTGAAATCTAAATCCGAGCCGATATTGAATATTTTCTGGGGTTGGGTACTGTAATAAGCACCATTCTGCCCTTGTAATACTTCACCACCAAAATAACAAGCAATTCCAATCATAGTTACCTGAATTACAGAACAAACCCAACATTTAATAAATTTACAAAAAATTAAAAAAATAATTAAATAATTAAAAAAATATAAAGGACTAGAGTGAAAAAAACTTACTCTTTGGTCTTTGCGAGAATTTTCTTTGCTGCCTGCTGCCTTGGGTCGAATGAAATGAGCACAGTATACTGAGTTGGTGCCTTAATAGGCAGAAGAGGTTGGTGCGCCAACCCAGTCAGCGCACCAGCCTATTTGGTGCGCAAACTGGGTTAGCGAGGGTGGTAGAATTGATAGGGCCCCCAACAGCGTGGTAACGATTTAATTTGCATTTTTTTTGTGGTAACAATAAAAATTTCGGATAGAGTGCTAGCCTACCTTGTAATAAAGTTGGAACAACTTGAAATAAAAATATATAAATAAATTACTCTCAATAACCCCAATGGTAAAACAATAATTAATGCCACCGCTGCATGGGGGCAGTTGGTAAAGGCATAGTCCCCCTACGGGAGGAATATGGGATCGATTCTGCTTGGGGGACAGAATTGGGGCATTAATTTTCTACATTATAAGTAGAATCTCAACATCGATCCAAACAACATTATAATATAAATCAGTATAAAATACTAATACCTAATGCACATTCCTGTTACCAACACAGTAAACATTTCCATAAGAAAAAGTAAATTTTCTACATTCAAGAGCCCACGAGTCCAATCACCTGCGCATATCTGGTACAGACCTGGTACATTCAGTTTGGGTCCTGTACTCCAAAGTGCGAGCATGTTTCAATTTCACCCCCAATTTGCTTCTTAATTATAGTTTTGTCCTTCAATATGAAATTCACAATAAGCTCTGTATCGCCCATTGGAGCGAATACTTTCTGAGAGTAAATATGTAAATAATGGACAGACTCGCGTGTCAATTACTTTGTTAATAATCTCGAGTGTTCAGAAGACCCACAAAAATGATAAATCATAAATGCACTCAGGAATAGTCTAAAGAGTAAAAGTCCGGAGTTGTATCATAGTGACGCTAGCTTCATAATCACTAAAAGTATTAATGAGAAGTGTTGTGTTTTATAAGTAGAAAATGTCAATTGTTTCCATGAATTACATACAAAAGTTTAATTTTTTGAGTTGGAATGTGCGTGGCAAGTCAAGGTATGTCACTCAATTATATATTCATCAAGGTATGCCTCTCAAACCGCTCAACACATCTTACATAGTTTTCATACCAAAGAAGAACATGCAAGAAAACCAGAAGATTTTCGACCTATAAGCTTGGTTCATGCTATTTAGAAAAAAAATTCGTAAATCCTTGCAAATAGGGTTCAACAACACGTACACAAATTGGTGGATATACCACAATGGTTTTGTAAAGGGTCGACAAATAACGGAAGAATTTGTATATGCACAACAAGTTCTAGGCGGACATACAAAAGATGTTTGATACAATAGGCTGAAATTTTGTTCAACAAATGATGCTTAATTTGGGCTTCCCACCGAGATGGCAAATAATAATCAAGGAGGCAGTTCTTCAAGGCACGTCACAAGTAATTATTAATAGCTTACTAGGAAAGAAGATCACTCTAAAAAAAAGGGTTCGACAAGGAGACCCGTTATGGACTTTATAACGAGATGGTTCACAAAATTGGTAAATAAAGGAGCTATAGGACTTCCATATCACGGAATGAAACCTTGTTTATTATATGCTGATGATGCACTTTTCTTCGTAAAACCAGAAACTCAACAACTACAGATGCTTGCAATTGCACAATTGCAACTTTCAAAAATATCTCGGGTCTACAGGTAAACGTACACAAATCGGAGCTTTTATACTCACACATGACTCGGACACAAATGGGCCACCTCTGGTACAAATGATGGGCTGTCGACGGTCAGCAAAACAACTATTAATTGCAAGAAGATTGGTGTTTATTAATAATGTTCTATCTTATTTACCAATATACTACATGACAGTCTTCTTATTACCGAAATGGGTTTTGTCAGAAATAGACAAGGTCAAGAAGCATTTTTTTTGTGGCATGGTGCAGGTCGGAATACAAAAAAAAAAATTGGCAAATTGGAAATTGGTTTGCAAAACTAAGAAAATAGGAGGATTGGCCAGTATGGATCTAGGCATGTTTAACAAAGCACTCCTCATGAAATGGTTTTGGCAATGGATTGAACCTCAATAGAGATTATGGAAGACAATATTCAATATTACGAATGGATTGGAAAGCTCTTACCTAATTCTCATCTCTTCAACAAAACATTGAAGGATGTGTATCCGATGTTTAACATATCAGTTATAAGAGTTCCTAAAGATGGCTCTAGCATAAGATTTTGGAAGGAGAACTGGGGTTTAGGGTTTAGGACTTCTGTGCTACAATTATCAAAACCTATACACAATATACCATAGATAAGGAAGCAGCACTACAAGCAATTTTAAATTCAAACTCATTTCGAGAAGTCCTAAACCTATACACATCTGTTTGGAAGACTCCATTCACGCTTATTCGGGTAGCGCATAGCGTCAGCTGTGTAGGCACCATATTCGGGTAGCACATAGCAAGAGCTGTGCAGGCGCCATATTCGGGTAGCGCATAGCGTCAGCTGTGCAGGTGCCATATTCGGGTAGCGCATGGCAAGAGCTGTATAGGCACCATATTCGGGTAGCGCATAGCAAGAGCTGTGTAGGCGGGTAGCGCATAGCGTCAGCTGTGTAGGCGCCATATTCGGGTAGCGCATAACGAGAGGTGTGTAGGCGCCACATTCGGGTAGCGCGTAGCGAGAGCTATGTAGGCGCCACATTCGGGTAGCGCGTAGCAAGAGCTGTGTAGCGCATGACCGGATTTATGCTTGGTGCAAGAACTTGTAATGCATGATAAACAAAGGAAAATATTTGAAAATTGATATACTTGAACAATTGTGCATATTTCAGAATTTCTAAGTTTGCAACAAAGCATGGTTAAACAATAGAGTTGCATAAGTAAATTAGATTGAACTTTTAAGTCTATTGCACATGAGCATTACATATTATAATATTTCGTTATGCTTGATTGTTATGATCTTATAATTGTTTCGCAGGGTTGCTAATTTTTGTTATCAAGTATTTCATAAAGTAAAGTTCTATTATTTTTGTTGACTGATTATAGTTGAAGCTAGTTTATTGGAATCTTAGATTATTATTGTAGTCTATATTTTTGGTGCTCGGTGCTGTTTTAGTTTCAGTTGGTCGGATCTGGGGATAACTCGACTGGAACTGAATACCGCACCGAGAGATTTTCAATCTCTCATCTTTCCACTTTGTGGGTTCCAGGTACAAAACACAAGATAAGGAAATACAATTTCGAACTTGAAGTCTGTGGGGCTTGCAACGAATAAAAAAAGTAGGTTATGTCATTGGTAATGTATATGTATATATGTGATTGTGTAAAATGACAGAAATTGCCTTGCGTTGATGAGCGCGAAGAGTTGTCGGCCCCGCTGTTGGGGTGTGATAGTTTTTCCTATCACTTAACCTAAAATATTGTCAAATATTGAGTTACAAATGTCCAATTTAGGTCAAATATATTACTTTTGCCATTTTCACTTGATTTCATATAATTGTAGATTTCTATTGCTTTTAGGACTAAAACATGCATAAAATGAAGCATTATGGACAATATGTATTTGCCATGCGGTTTGGACACAAACCGCATGCAAATAAAGTAAGGAACTGGAGCAGGAGTGAACATCTTACCAGTTGCATACAGTTGAGTGCTCAACCGCATGCGCAACCGTATAAAGGCCCAGCACTTCCAGAGAACAACCAAAGCCGAAATTCTGAAGGAAAACAGTACACTAACTTTGGATCACCTCTTGAGCCTTGTACATTCAGTGTCTGAACTTGAATTCTTCACAAAAGTTGTAGATCTCATTGTCTAGGTTCCAACGCAAATTGAATCACCTCAATCGGAGCTCAGTTGATGATTCTACAGCCAAAATATGAAAGGTAGATGAGTCCATGCGGTTTCACCCGAATCGCATGCGTTTTAATGTTCATCCGCATGCGACCTCCCAGAACAGCACGGACTGCAAATTCTAGAAGAAGGAGCAGTTATAAAGAAAATTGGACTTCATGTTCCAAAACTCCAGAACTCATCCCCTGAACTTCATTACGCCTAGGATACCTATAAATAGTGATCTCTTTGTATCAATCTTTCATCTTTCAATTTAGCAAAGTTAGGGTTAGTAAAAAGGCATATTGGGCGATAGAATTCTGCCGAGAACAGAGGCAAAGTGACTTTAAGAAGACTAAGGAGATTCTTCAGGTGTATTCCTTCTATCTCTCTTTCTTCTTTATTGTTGTACTATGTCTCTTCTATCTATTTTCATTGTAAATTTGCCTATGAGAGGCTAGAGAGCACTTTTCTAAGGTGAAGGCATGTAATCTTGAATTCTTAAGAGTTTAATCTAGAGGTTTTACTTATATTTATCATTTGTGTTTCATATGAATTCTTACTGCACTTTATTCTTTGTATTACTACTTAACTTGGTGTGTGCTAACCTCGTAACCATGGCAATGTACACCCCATGGTAGGCATATAAGGTTGACCGGTGAGGAATAGGGTACAATTATCCAAGATCCAATAAGGGAAATAGACGTAAATATTGATCCCTTGTGATCCATGTTCTACTGGTTGTCTTTCATCTTGTATTGGATGTGTTTCATGTTCGACTGGTTGCCTTTCATGTTCAACTAGTTGTTTTTCTCATGTTCTACTAGTTGTCTTTCTTCTTCTAGTGTTTTTTCATCTTCTTCTAGTTGTCTTTCATCATGTATTGATTGTCTTTCATGTTCTACTGGTTGTCTTTCATCTTCTACTAGTTGTCATTCATGTTCTACTTGTGTTTCTCATGTTCTATGAGTTGACTTTCATGTTCTACTGGTTGTCTTTCTTCTACTACTAGTTTTTTTTTGTTTTCTTCAACTTGTTAGTCATATTGTACTGGTTGTCTTTCAAGTTCTATTGGTTATCTTTCATCTCCTAGTTGTATTTCGTCTTCTACTAGCTGCTTTTCAAGTTCTTCTAGTTGTCTTTCATCTTGTATTGGATGTGTTTCATATTCTACTAGTTGTCTTTCATCATTTTCTAGTTGTCTTTCATGTTCTACTAGTTGTGTTTCGAATGTTCTACTTGTTTTCTTTCATTTCTATGCTTTATTTTTCTTCTACTCCTTGTCTTTCATGTTCTACTAGTTGTGTTTTGTTTTTACTGGTTATTCATGTTCTTATAGTTGTCTTTCAAGTTCTATTGGTTGTCTTTCTTTTACTACTTGTTATTTTTCACCTTTTTCTAGTTGTCTTTCATCATGTAGTGGTTGTCTTTCATGTTCTACTGGTTGCATTCATCTACTACTAGTTGTATTTCTTATCCTTCTAGTTGTATTTTATTTTTTTCTAGTTGTCTTTCATGCATTTTACATTGGTTGTATTTCATCATCTTCTAGTTGTCTTTCATGTTCTTCTACTTCTCTTTCATGTTGTATTGTTTTTATCTACTTCTCGTTGTATTTCTTGTCCTTCTAGTTGTATTTCATCTTCTTCTCTAGTTGTCTTTCATATTATATTAGATGTGTTTCATGTTCTACTAGTTGTGTTTCTCATGTTCTACAGGTTGTCTTTCATTTCTACATGTTGTCTTTTACTACTTGTTGTTATTCATCTTCTTCTAGTTGTCATCTTATACTGGTTGTTTTTCATATTCTACTGGTTGTTTTTCATATTCTACTGGTTGTCTTTCATTTACTACTAGTTGTATTTCATCTTCTTTTAATTGTATTTCATTTTCTTCTAGTTTTCTTTTATCTTCTATTAGTTGTATTTCATCTTCTTCTAATTATATTTGATCTTCTTCTAGTTGACTTTGATGTTCCCCGGGTTGTATTTCATCTTGTACTGGTTGTCTTTCATGTTCAACTAGTTATATTTCATCTACTAGTTGTATTTAATCTTCTACTAGTTTTCTTTCATATTCTTCTCGTTGTCTTTCGTGATCTACTTGTTGTGTTTCTCATGTTCTAATTGTTGTATTTTTATTTTTACGTGTTGTTTTTCTTCTACTACTTATTGTTTGTCACCTTCTTTTAGTTGTCATTCATTATGTAGTGGTTGTCTTTCATTTTCTACTAGTTGCCTTTTATCTACTACTAGTTGTATTTCATCTTCTTCTAGTTGTCTTTCATGTTCTACCGGTTGTATTTCACCTTCTTCTTCTACTAGTTTGGAAGGACAAGATATACATCGAGAAGAAGATGAAATACATCCAGTAGAACATCCAACTAGAAGAAGATGAAATACAACTAGTAGAACACGAAAGACAAGTAGAAGAAGATGAACTGCAATTAGAATAAGATGAAATACATCTAGTAGTTGATGAAAGACAACCAGTAGAACAAGAAAGACAACTAGCATAAGATGAAATATAACTAGAATAAGAAGAAAAACCACAAGTAGTAGAAGAAATACACGTAGAAATGAAAAATAACTAGTAGAACATGATAAACACAACTAGTAGAAATGAAAGAAAGTTAGAAGAAGATGAAATACAAACAGTAGAACATGAAACACAGCTAGAAGAAGATGAAATACAAACAGTAGAACATGAAAGACAACTAGAAGCAGATGAAATATAAGTAGCAGTTGATAAAAGACAATCAGTAGAACATGAAGACAACCACTACAGGATGAAAGACAACTATAAGAAAATGAAAAACAACAAGTAGAAGAAGAAACACAACAAGTAGAACATGAGAAACAAAACTTGTAGAACATGAAAGACAACTACTACAAGATCACAAACAACTAGAAGAAGATGATAAAAAATTAGTATTAGAAGAAAAACAACCAGTAGAACATGAGAAACACAACTAATACAACATGAAAGACCACTAGAAGATAATCAAAAGACAACCAGTAAAAGATGAAACACATTATGTACAAGATGAATGACAACTCAAAGGAGATGAAAAACAACCAATACAAGATGAAATACAACTAGAAGAAGATGAAATGAAACAAGAAGCACAAGATATACAATGAGAAGAAGATGAAATACATACATCCAGTAGAACATCCAACTAGAAGAATATCAAATACAAGTAGATGAAGATGAAATACAACTAGTAGAACACGAAAGACAACTAGAAGAAGATGAACTACAACTAAAGAAGATGAAATACAACTAATAGGTGATGAAAGACAACCAGTACAAGATGAAAGACAACTAGAAGCAGATGAAAAACAATTAGTAGAAGAAAGACAACACGTAGAAATGAAAGACAACCAGTAGAACATGAGAAACACAACTAGTAGAACATGACTGACAGATAGAAATGATGAAAGACAACTAGTAGTACATGAAACCCATCCAGTAAAAGATGAAATACAACTAGAAGAACAAGAAATATAACGAGAAGAAGATGAAATACAACCAATATAACATGAAAGAGAACTAGGAAGTAGATGAAATACAACTAGAAGAAGATGAAATACAAACAGTAGAATATCGAAAACAACTAGAAGAACATGAAATAGAAGTAGTAGTTGACAAAAAAACAATTAATAAAACAAGAGAGACAACCACTATTGGATGAAATACAACTAGAAGAATATGAAAAACAACAAGTAGTAGAAGAAAAGCAACAAATAGAACATGAAAAACAACCAGTGCAAGATCACAGACAACTAGAAAAAGATGAAAAAAAATTAGCATTAGAAGAAAGACAACCAGTAGAACATGAGAAACACAACTAGTACAATATGAAAGACAACTAGAAGATGATCAAAAGACAACAAGTAGAACATGAAACACATTATGTACAAGATGAAAGACAACTAGAAGAAGATGAAAGGAAACTAGAAGCACATGATATACAATGGGAAGAAGATGAAATACATACATCCAGTAGAACATCCAACAAGAAGAATATCAAATACATGTAGAAGAAGATGAAAACAACTAGTAGAACACGAAAGACAACTAGAAGAAGATGAACTACAACTAGAAGAAGATGAAATACAACTAGTAGGTGATGAAAGACAGCCTGTAGAACATGAAAGACAACCAGTACAAAATGAAAAACAACTAGAAGAAGAAGAAAAACAACAAGTAGTAGAAGAAAGACAACACGTAGAAATGAAAGACCACCAGTAGAACATGAGAAACACAACTAGTAGAACTTGAAAGACAGCTAGAAGATGATGAAAAACATCAAGTAGAACAGGAAACACATGCAGTAAACATTGAAAGGAAACTGGGAGAAGATGAAATACAACTAGAACAACAAAAAATACAACGACAAGAAGATGAAATACAACCAGAATAACATGAAGGAGAACTAGAAGTAGATGAAATACAACTAGAAGAAGATTAAATACAAACAGTAGAATATGAAATACAACTAGAAGAAGATGAAATACAAGTAGTAGTTGATGAAAGTAAATTAATAAAACAAGAGAGACAACACTACAATATGAAATACAACAAGAATAATATGAAAAACAACAAGTGGTAGAAGATGAAAAGCCACAAGTAGAACATGAGAAACAATACTTGTAGAACATAAAAGACAACCAGTACAAGATCACAGACAACTAGAAAAAGAAAAAAAAAACTAGTATTAGAATAAAGACAATCAGTAGAACATGAGAAACACAACTAGTAGAACATGAAAGACAGCTAGAAGATGATGAAAGACATCCCAGTAGAACATGAAACACATTATGTACAAGATGGATGACAACTAGAAGAAGATGAAGGACAACTAGTATAAGATGAAAGACAACTAGAATAAGATGGAATGCAACTAGAAGGACAAGATATATAACGAGAACAAGATGAAATACATTTTTCCAGTAGAACATCCAACTAGAAGAAGATCAAATACAAGTAGAAGAAGATGATATACAACTAGTAGAACACGAAAGACAACTAGAAAAAGATGAACTACAACAACAAGAATATGAAAGACAACCAGCAGAACATGAAAGACAACTAGAAGAACATGAAAAAGACAACCAGTAGAACATGAAAAAGATGAAAAAATTTCATATCATTCTTGTTGTATTTCATCTTGTAGTGTTGTCTCTCTTGTTTTATTAATTTACTTTCATCAACTACTACTTGTATTTCATCTTCTTCTAGTTGTATTTCATATTCTACTGTTTGTATTTAATCTTCTTCTAGTTGTAGTTCATCTACTTCTAGTTCTCTTTCATGTTATTCTGGTTGTATTTCATCTTCTTGTCGTTGTATTTTTTGTTGTTCTAGTTGTATTTCATCTTCTTCTAGTTTCCTTTCAATATTTACTGCATGTGTTTCCTTTTCTACTTGATGTTTTTCACCATCTTCTACCTGTCTTTCAAGGTCTACTAGTTGTGTTTCTCATGTTCTACTGGTTGTATTTCATTTCTACGTGTTGTCTTTCTTCTACTACTTGTTGTTTTTCTTCTTCTTCTAGATGTTTTTCATCTTGTACTGGTCTTTCATGTTCTACAGGTTGTCTTTCATCACCTACTAGTTGTATTTCATCTTCTTCTAGTTGTAGTTCTTCTTCTTCTAGTTGTCTTTCGTGTTCTACTAGTTGTTTTCATCTTCTTCTACATGTATTTGATATTCTTTTTGTTGGATGTTTTTCATTTTCTCATGAAAAACAACTAGAAGAAGAAGAAAAACAACAAGTAGTAGAAGAAAGACAACACGTAGAAATGAAAGACAACCAGTAGAACATGAGAAATACAACTAGTAGAACATTAAAGACAGCTAGAAGATGATGAAAAACATCAAGTAGAACAGAAAACACATGCAGTAAAAATTGAAAGGAAACTAGAAGAAGATGAAATACAACTAGAACAACAAGAAATACAACGACAAGAAGATGAAATACAAGTAGTAGTTGATGAAAGTAATTTAATAAAACAAGAGAGAGAACATTACAAGATGAAATACAACAAGAATAATATGAAAACTAACAAGTAGTAGAAGAAGAAAAGCAACAAGTAGAACATGAGAAAGACTTGTAGAACATGAAAAATAACTAGTACAAGATCACAGACAACTAGAAGAAGAAAAAAAAAACTAGTATTAAAAGAAAGACAACCAGTAGAACATGAGAAACACAACTAGTAGAATATGAAAGACAGCTAAAAGATGATGAAAGACATCGCAGTACAACATGAAACACAATCCAATAAAAGATGAAAGACAACTAGAAGAAAATGAAATACAACTAGAAGAACAAGAAATACAAGGAGAAGAAGATGAAATACAACCAGTATAACATGAAAGAGAACTAGAAATAAATGAAATACAACTAGAAGAAGATGAAATACAAACAGTAGAATATGAAATACAACTAGAAGAAGATGAAATACAAGTAGTAGTTGATAAAAGACAATTAATAAAACAAGAGAGAAAACCAATACATGAATAAATACAACTAGAAGAAGATGAAAAACAACAAGTAGTAGAAGAAAAGCAACAAGTAGAACGTGAGAAACAAAACTTCTAGAACATGAAAGACAACCAGTACGATATCACAGACAACTAGAAGGAGATGAAATACATACATCCAATTGAACATCCAACTAGAAGAAGATAAAATACAAGTAGAAAAAGATCAGATACAACTAGTAGGACACGAAAGACAACTAGAACGAGATGAACTTCAACTTGAAGAAGATGAAATATAACTAGTAGGTGACGAAAGACAACCAGTAAAACAAGAAAGACAACCAGTACAAGATGAAAGACAACTAGAAGAAAATGAAAAACAACAAGTAGTAGAAGAAAGACAACACGTAGAAATGAAAGACAACTAGTAAAACATTAAAAGACAACTAGAAGATGATGAAAGACATCCTGTAGAACATGAAACACATCCAGTAAAAGATGAAAGACAACAAGAAGAAGATGAAATACAACTAGAAGAACAAGAAATACAACTACAAGAAGATGAAGTACAACCAGTATAACATGAAAGAGAACTAGAAGTAGATGCAATACAACTAGAACAAGATGAAATACAAACAGTATAATATGAAATACAACTAGAAGAAGATAAAAAATAACAAGTAGAAGAAAAGCAACAAGTAGAACATTAGAAACAAAACTCGTACAACGTGAAAGACAACTAGAAGATGATCAAAAGAAAACTAGTAGAACATGAAAGACAACCAGTACAAGATGAAAGACAACTAGAAGAAGATGAAAAACAACAAGTAGTGGAAGAAAGACAACATGTAGAAATGAAAGACAACCAGTAGAACATGAGAAACACAACTAATAGAACATCAAAGACTGCTAGAAGATGATGAAACATATCCAGTAAAAGATGAAAGGTAACTAGAAGAAGATGAAATACAACTATAAGAACAACAAATATTAACGAGAAGAAGGTGAAATACAACCAGTATATCATGAAAGAGAACAAGACATAGATCACATACAACTAGAAGAAGATGAAATACAAACAATAGAACTTGAAATACAACTAGAAGAAGAGGAAATACAAGTAGTAGGTGATGAAAGGCAACCAGTAGAACATGAAAGACAACCACTACAGGATGAAATACAACTAAAGAAGATGAAAAACAACAAGTAGTACAAGAAAAGCAACAAGTGGAACTTGAGAAACAAAATTTGTAGAACATGAAAGACAACTTGTACAAGATGACAAACAACTAGAAGAAGATGAAAAAAAATTAGTATTAGAAGAAAGACAAATAGTAGAACATGACAAACACAACTAGTACAACATGACAACCAGAAGATGATCAAAAGACAACCAGTAGAACATGAAACACATTATGAACAAGATGAATGACAACCATATGAAGATGAAGGATAACCAGTACAAGACGAAAGACAACTAGAGAAAGATTATATGCAACTAGAAGGACAAGATATACAACGAGAAAAAAATGAAATACAAACATCCAGCAGAACATCCAACTAGAAGAAGATCAAATACAAGTAGAAGAAGATGAAATACATCTAGTAGAACACGAAACACAACTACAAGAAAATGAACTATAACTAGAAGAAGATGAAATACAACTAGTAGGTGATGAAAGACAACCTATAGAACATGAAAGACAACCAGTACAAATGAAAGATAACTAGAAGAAGATGAAAGACAACTAGAAGATGATGAAAGACATCCCAGTAGAACATGAAACACATCCAATAAAAGATGAAAGGCAACATGAGGAAAATGAAATACAACTAGAAGAACAAGAAATACAACGAGAAGAAGACGAAATACAACCAGTATAATATGAAAGAGAACTAGAAATAGATGAAATACAACTAGAAGAAGAAGAAATACAAATAGTAGAATACGAAATACAACTAGAAAAAGATGAAATACAAGTAGTAGTTTATAAAAGACAACTAATAAAACAAGAGAGACACTACAGGATGAAATACAACTAGAAGAAGATGAAAAACAACAAGTAGTAGAAAAAAAACAACAAGTAGAACGTGAGAAACAAAACTTCTAGAACATGAAAGACAACCAGTACAATATCACAGACAACTAGAAAAAGATGAAATACATACATCCAGTAGAACATCCAACTAGAAGAAGATAAAATACAAGTAGAAGAAGATGAGATACAACTAGTAGGACAGGAAAGACAACTACAAGGAGATGAACTAGAAGAATATCAAGTACAACTAGTAGGTGACGAAAGACAACCAGTAGAACATGAAATACAACCAGTACAAGATGAAAGACAACTAGAAGAAGACGATAAACAACAAGTACTAGAAGAAAGACAACACATAGAAATGAAAGACAACTAGTAGAACATGAGAAACACAACTAGTAGAACATGAAAGATAGCTAGAAGATGATGAAACATATCCAGTAAAAGATGAAAGGCAACTAGAAGAAGATGAAATACAACTATAAAAACATGAAATATAACGAGAAGAAGATGAAATACAAATAATAGAACATGAAATACAACTAGAAGAATAGGAAATACAAGTAGAAGAAGATGAAAAACAACAAGTTGTACAGCAAAGCAACAAGTAGAACATGAGAAACAAAATTTGTAGAATATGAAAGACAATTAATACAAGATCACAAACAACTAGAAGAAGATGAAAAAAATTAGTATTAGAAGAAAGACAAATAGTAGAACATTAGAAACACAACTAGTACAACATGAAAGACAACTAGAAGATGATCAAAAGACAACCAGTAGGACATGAAACACATAATGTACTAGATGAAAGACAACTCAAAGGAGATGAAAGACAACCAATACAAGATGAAAGACAACTAGAAGAAGATGAAAGGAAACCAGAAGGACAAGATATACAACGAGAAGAAGATGAATACATACATCAAATAGAACATCCAACTAGGCGAAGATCAAATACATGTATAAGAAGATGAAATACAACTAGTAAAACACGAAAGACAACTAGAAGAAGATGAACTACAACTAGAAGAAGATGAAATACAACTAGTAGTTGATGAAAGACAACCAGTAGAAATGAAAGACAACCAGTAGAACATGAGAAACACAACTAGTAGAACATGAAAGATAGCTAGAAGATGATGAAACATATCCAGTAAAAGATGAAAGGCAACTAGAAGAAGATGAAATACAACTATAAAACAAGAAATAATACGAGAAGAAGATGAAATACAAATAATAGAACATGAAATACAACTAGAAGAAGAGGAAATACAAGTAGTAGGTGATGAAATGCAACCAGTAGAACATGAAAGACAACCACTACAGGATGAAATACAACTAGAAGAAAATGAAAAACAACAAGTTGTACAAGCAAAGCAACAAGTAGAACATGAGAAAAAAAATTTGTAGAACATGAAAGACAATTAGTACAAGTTCACAAACAACTAGAAGAAGATGAAAAAAAATTGGTATTAGAAGAAAGACAAATAGTAGAACATCAGAAACACAACAAGTACAACATGAAAGACAACTAGAAGATGATCAAAAGTCAACCAGTATAATGTGAAACACATTATGTACAAGATGAATGACAACTAGAAGTGAAGTAGATGAAGGATAACCAGTACAAGATGAAAGACAACTGGAGAAAGATTAAATGCAACCAGAAGGACAAGATATACAACGAGAAGAAGATGAAATACATACATCAAATAAAACATCCAACTAGGCGAAGATCAAATACATGTATAAGAAGATGAAATGCAACTAGTAAAACACGAAAGACAACTAGAAGAAGAGGAACTACAACTAGAAATGAAAGACAACCAGTAGAACATGAGAAACACAACTAGTAGAACATGACAGACAGCTAGAAAATGATGAAAAACATCAAGTAGAACAGGAAACACATGCAGTAAAAATTGAAAGGAAACTAGAAGAAGATGAAATACAACTAGAACAACAAGAAATACAACGACGAGAAGATGAAATACAAGTAGTAGTTGATGAAAGTAAATTAATAAAACAAGAGAGACAACACTACAAGATGAAATACAACAAGAATAATATGAAAAACAACAAGTAGTAGAAGAAGAAAAGCAACAAGTAGAACATGAGAAATAATTCTTGTAGAACATGAAAGACAACCAGCACAAGATCACAGACAACTAGAAGAAGAAAAAAAACTAGTAATAGAAGAAAGACAACCAGTAGAACATGAGAAACACAACTAGTAGAACATGAAAGACAGCTAAAAGATGATGAAAGACATCCCAGTAGAACATGAAACACATCCAGTAAAAGATTAAAGACAGTTGAAGAAAATGAAATACAACTAGAAGAACAAGAAATACAAGGAGAAGAAGATGAAATACAACCAGTATAACAGGAAAGAGAACTAGAAATAGATCAAATACAACTAGAAGAAGAGGAAATACAAACAGTAGAACATGAAATACAACTAGAAGAGGAGGAAATACAAGTAGTAGGTGATGAAAGGCAACCAATAGAACGTGAAAGACAACCACTACAGGATGAAATACAACTAGAAGAAGATGAAAAACATCAAGTAGTACAAGAAAAGCAACAAGTAGAACATAAGAAACAAAACTTGTAGAACGTGAAAGACAACCAGTACAAGATCAAAGACAACTAGAAAATGACGAAAAAAATTAGTATTAGGAGAAGGAGAACCAGTAGAACATGAGAAACACAACTAGAAGATGATCAGAAGACAACCAGTAGAACATGAAACACATTATTTACAAGATGAATGACAACTAGAAGGACAAGATATACAATGAGAAGAAGATGAAATACAAACATCCTGCAGAACATCCAACAAGAAGAAGATCAAATACAAGTAGAAGAAGATGAAATACAACCCGTAGAACATGGAAAACAACTAGAAGATGATAAAAAGACAAGAAGTAGAACATGAAACACATTATGTACAAGATGAATGACAACTAGAAGAAGATGAAGGACAACCAGTACAAGATGAAAGACAACTAGAAGAAGATGAAATGCAACTAGAAGGACAAGATATACAACGAGAAGAAGATGAAATACAAACATCCAGCAGAGCACCCAACTAGAAGAAGATTAAATACAAGTAGAAGAAGATGAAATACAACTAGTAGAACATGAAAGACAACTAGAAGAAGATGAAATACAACTAGTAAGTGATGAAAGACAACCAGTAGAACATGAAAGACAACTAGAAGAAGATGAAAAACAACTAGTAGTAGAGGAAAGATAACACGTAGTAATGAAAGACAACCAGTAGAACATGAGAAACACAACTAGTTGACCATGAAAGCCATCTAGAAGATGATGAATGACATCTCAGTAGAACATGAAACACATCCAGTAAAAGACGAAGGCAACTAGAAGAAAATGAAATACAACAAGAAGAATAAGAAATACAACGAGAAGAAGATGAAATACAACCATTATAACATGAAAGAGAACTAGAAGTAGATGAAATACAACTAGAAGAAGATGAAATACAAACAGTAGAATATGAAATACAACTAGAAGAAGATGAAAAATAACAACTAGTAGAAGAAAAGCAACAAGTAGAACATTAGAAATAAAACTTGTAGAACGTGAAAGACAACCAGTACAAGATCACAAACAACTAGAAGAAGATTAAAAAAAGTTAGTATCAAAAGAAAGACAACCAGTAGAACATGAGAAATAGAACTAGTACAACATGAAAGACAACTAGAAGATGATCAAAGGAAAACCAGTAGAACATGAAAGACAACCAGTACAAACGAAAGACAACTAGAAGAAGATGAAAAATAACAAATAGTAGAAGAAAGACAACACGTAGAAATGAAATACAACCAGTAGAACATGAGAAACACCACTAGTAGAACATTGAAGACAGCTAGAATATGATGAAACACATCCAGTAAAAGATGAAAGACAACTAGAAGAAGATGAAATACAACTATAAAAACAAGAAATATAACGAGAAGAAGATGAAATACAACCAGTATATCATGAAAGAGAACAATAAGTTGATCAAATACAACCAGAAGAAGATGAAATACAAACAGTAGAACATGAAATACAACTAGAAGAGGAGGAAATACAAGTTGTTGTTGATGAAAGACAATCAATAAAACAAGAGAGACAACCACTACATGATAAAATACAACTAGAAGAAGATGAAAAACAACAAGTGGTAGAAGATGAAAAGCCACAAGTAGAACATGAGAAACAATACTTGTAGAACATAAAAGACAACCAGTACAAGATCACAGACAACTAGAACATTAAAGACAACTAGAACATTAAACAACAAGTGGTAGAAGAAAAGCAACATGTAGAACATGAGAAACAAAATTTGTAGAACATTAAAGACAACTAGTACAAGATCAACATGAGCAACAAGATGCACGACAACCAGTACAAGATCAACGTTAACTAGAGAAAGATGAAAAAAATTAGTATTAGAAGAAAGACAACCAGTATAACATGAGAAACACAACTAGTACAACATGAAAGACAACTAGAACTTGATCAAAACACAACCTGTAGAACAAGAAACACATTATGTACAAGATGAATGACAACTAGAAGAAGATAAAGGATAACCAGTACAAAATGAAGGACAACTAGAGGAAGATGAAATGCAACTAGAAGGACAAGATATACAACGAGAAGAAGATGAAATACAAACATCCAGCAGAACATCCAACTAGAAGAAGATCAAATACAAGTAGAAGAAGATTAAATACAACTAGTAGAACACGAAAGACAACTAGAAGAAGATGAACGACAACTAGAAGATGATGAAATACAATTAGTAGGTGATGAAAGACAACCAGTAGAACATGAAAGACAACTAGAAGACGATGAAAAACAACTAGTAGAAGAAAGACAACACGTGGAAATGAAAGACAACCAGTATTACATGAGAAACACAACTAATGGAACATGAAGAACAACTAGAAGATGATGAAAGACATCCAGTAGAACATGAAACACATCCAGTAAAAGATGAAAGAACATGACACACATCCAGTAAAGATGAAAAACAACTAGAAGAAAATGAAATACAACTAGAAGAACAAGAAATACAACGAGAAGAAGATGAGATACAACCAGTATAACATGAAAGAGGACTACAAGTAGAGGAAATACAAGTAGAAGAAGATGAAATACAAACAGTAGAATATGAAATACAACTAGAAAAAGATGAAATACAAGTAGTAGTTGATAAAAGACAATTAATAAAACAAGAGAGAAAACCACTACATGAATAAATACAACTAGAAGAAGATGAAAAACAACAAGTAGTAGAAGAAAGGCAACAAGTAAAACGTGAGAAACAAAACTTGTAGAACATGAAAGACAACAAGTACAAGATCACATACAACTAGAAGAAGATGAAAAAAAATTAGTATTAGAAGAAAGACAACCTATAAAACATGAGAAACACAACTAGTACAACATGAAAGACAACTAGAAGATGATCAAAACACAACCTATAGAACATGAAACAGATTATGTACAAGATGAATGACAACTAGAAGAAGATGAAGGATAACCAGTACAAAATGAAGGACAGCTAGAGGAAGATGAAATGCAACTAGAAGGACAAGATATACAACGAGAAGAAGATGAAATACAAACATCCAGCAGAGCACCCAACTAGAAGAAGATTAAATACAAGTAGAAGAAGATGAAATACAACTAGTAGAACATGAAAGACAACTAGAAGATGAAATACAACTAGTAAGTGATGAAAGACAACCAGTAGAACATGAAAGACAACTAGATGAAGATGAAAAACAACTAGTAGTAGAAGAAAGATAACACGTAGTAATGAAAGACAACCAGTAGAACATGAGAAACACAACTAGTTGACCATGAAAGGCATCTAGAAGATGATGAATGACATCTCAATAGAACATGAAACACATCCAGTAAAAGACGAAGGCAACTAGAAGAAAATGAAATACAACAAGAAGAATAAGAAATACAACGAGAAGAAGATGAAATACAACCAGTATAGCATGAAAGAGAACTAGAAGAAGATGAAATACAAACAGTAGAATATGAAATACAACTAGAAGAAGATGAAATACAAGTAGTAGTTGAGAAAAGACATTTAATAAAACAAGAGAGACAACCACTACATGATGACATACAACTAGAAAAAGATGAAAAACAACAAGTAGTAGAAGAAAAGCAACAAGTAAAACATGAGGAAACAAAACTTGTAGAACATGAAAGACAACCAATACAAGATCATAGACAACTAGAAGAAGCTGAAAAAAAATTAGTATTAGAAGAAATGCAACCTATAGAATATGAGAAAAACAACTAGTACAATATGAATACAACTAGAAGATGATCAAAAGACAACCAGTAGAACATGAAACACATTATGTACAAAATGAATGACAACTAGAAGTAGATGAGGGATAACCAGTAGAAGACAAAAGACAACTAGAAGAAGATTAAATGAAAGTACAAGGACAAGATATACAACGAGAAGAAGATGAAATACAAACATCCAGCAGGACATCCAAGTAGAAGAAGATAAAATACAACTAGTAGAACACGAAAGACAACTAGAAAAAAATGAACTACAGCTAGAAGAAGATGAAATACAACTAGTAGGTGATGAAAGACAACCCGTAGAATATGAAAGACAACCAGTACAAATGAAAGACAACTAGATGAAGATGAAAAACAACGAGTAGTAGAAGAAAGACAACCAATAGAACATGAGAGACACAACTAGTAGACCATGAAAGACAGCTAGAAGATGATGAAAGACATCCCAGTAGAACATGAAACACATCTAATACAAAATGAAAGCCAACTAGAAGAAGATGAAATACAACTATAAGAACAAGAAATACAACGATACAACCAGTATATCACGAAAGAGAACTAGAAGTAGATCAAATACAACTATAACAAGATGAAATACAAACAGTAGAACATTCAACTAGAAGAAGATGAAAAACAACAAGTAGTACAAGAAAAGCAACAAGTAGAATGTGAGAAACAAAACTTGTAGAACATGAAAGACATCCAGTATAAGATCACAGACAACTAGAAGAAGATGAAAAAAAAATAGTAAAAGAAGAAAGACAACCAGTAGAACATGAGAAACACAACTAGTACAACAAGAAAGACAACGAGAAGATGATCAAAAGACAACCAGTAGAACATGAAACACATTATATACAAGATGAATGACAACTAGAAGAAGATGAAGGATAACCAGTACAAAATGAAGGACAACTAGAGGAAGATGAAATGCAACTAGAAGGACAAGATATACAACGAGAAGAAGATGAAATATAAACATCCAGCAGAACATTCAACTAGAAGAAGATCAAATACAAGTAGAATAAGATGAAATACAACAAGTAGAACATGAAAGACAACTTGAAGAAGATGAAATACTACTAGTAGGTGATGAAAGACAACCAGTAGAACATGAAAGACAACCAGTACAAGATTAAAGACAACTAGAAGAAAATAAAAAACTACAAGTAGTAGAAGAAAGACATCCAGTAGAACATGAGAAACACAACTAGTAGAACATGAAAGACAGCTAGAAGATCATGAAAGACATCCAATAGAATATGAAACACATCCAGTAAAAGATGAAAGACAACTAGAAGAAAATGAAATACAACTAGAAGAACAAGAAATAAAACAAGAAGAAGATGAAATACAGCCATTATCACATGAAAGAGAACTAGTTGATAAAGAAGATGAAATACAACCAGTATCACAAGTAGAAGAAGATGAAAAACAAATAGTAGAATAGGAAATACAACTAGAAGAATATGAAATACAAGTAGTGGTTGATAAAGTATCAACGAAGTCTCTGTTACGGTCCGTATTACCTAATACGGACCAAGCCTAGCAGACCGTATCACCTGATACGGACCGTAACCGAAGGCGCCCCTTGGGAAATAACTGCCGACAGCTGTATCCAGATCAATTCCTTAGCCCCTACTCAATCTCTAGACGTCTCTCCACTCCTATATAAGGCCCCTTGGCAGAAGAATAACTTATCTTTGTAATTAGGGTTAGATTTGATTAAAGAGAGAAGAGAGGAGTGCTTGTAACAATGCCGTTTTGCGGCTAAGTTCCTTTTCTTAAGGCTAGGCAGTAAACCTTGTTACTCTTGATGTTGTGATATATATTTTCTGTTGATTATGATTTCTTGTTGTTGAATCGAAATGCTTTTGTGATTTACTATCTCTTCATCTAACTTCAATGATCTAGTTTAGTCCATTAGGGTAGTGACAGTGCTTTAATGGTAAGAGAAACTATTTGTATGAATTAGCCACGTTGAGATCTATTAGGTTTATGTGAAGAAAACCTTAGCGAGGAAACCATAAACCACAACAACAAAATGCGAACCAAGTTCCATCACTTGCGTAAGGAAACTCGCAGTAATCTGTGCAGTAACTTGTGTATTTAAGAGATCAGTCATTTGCGTAAGAAAACTCACAGTGTCCTATGTAGAATCTCGATGAAAGATCTGTCATTCTTGCGTTACATAAATCGCAGTGACCTATGTGGTGTCTTTCATAAAACAACAACAGGAAATCAAACGCAACAGGATTATATTATCAAGGCGGATTGAGTAGCAATGGTGTGCCGAAATCCTATGAATTCTGATCTCTATCTTTATTTTAATTACTTTTAATAGCTTCCTAATTTACATTGATCACAACAACATCTCTCAATTTTCAGATTTCGTCTAGTCTTTCAAAAGATTGTGATTCGATTGCTCAAAACTCTGAACCAATATTCCATGTGGATCGTCCTCGAATATACTACTCGATAGTATTGTGCGCTTACAGTCCGAACCGATAGCATTTCTGAGTTTATAAATATTAAAAGAAACATTGCTCTCTTTTGAGTGATCAAGTTTTTTGGCGCCGTTGCCGGGGAATAACGGTTCATTGTGCAAGGCCTCGCGAGACGCCCTTGCTTTGACCATTGAATCCAATTAACTAGAGACGCTGATCACTCAAAAGAGAGCAATATTTCTTTTAATATTTATAAACTCGGAAATGCTATCGGTTCGGACTGCAAGCGCACAATCCTATCGAGTAGTATGTTCGAGGTCGATCCACAGGGAATATTGGTTCAATGCTTTGAGCGATCGATTCACAATCTTTCGAAAGGCTAGACGAAATCTGAAATTGAGAGATGTTGTTTTGATCAATGTAAATTAGGAAGCAATTAAAAGTAATTAAAATAAAGATAGAGATGAGGATTCCTAGGGTTTCGGCACACCATTGCCACTCAATCCGCCTTGACAATATATTCCTGTTGCGTCTGATTTCCTGTTGTTGTTTTAATGAAAGACACCACATAGGTCACTGCGATTTATGTTACGCAAGAATGACAGATCTTTCACCGAGATTCTACATAGGACACTGCGATTTACCTTACGCAAATGTCTAATCTCTCAAATACCCCAAATTACTACACAGATCACTGCGATTTACTTTACGCAAGTGATGGAATTTGGTACGCATTTTGTTGGTCTGGTTTATGGTTTCCCCGCTAAGGTTTTCTTCACATAAACCTAATAGATCTCAACGAGGCTAATTCATACAAATAGTTTCTCTTACCATTAAAGTACTGTCACTACCCTAACGGACTCAAACTAGATCATTGAAATTAGATGAAGAGATAGTAAATCACAAAAGCATTTTAGTACAACAACAAGAAACCATAATCAACAGAAATATATATATCAAAACATCAAGAGTAACAAGGTTTACTGCCTAGCCCTAAGAAAAGGAACTTAGCCGCGGAACGGCATTGTTACAAGCACTCCTCTCTTCTCACTTTAATCAAATCTAACCCTAATTACAAAGATAACTATTCCTTCTGCCCAGGGGCCTTATATAGGAGTGTAGGGACGTGTAGAGGTTGAGTAGGGGCTAAGAAACTGATCTGGAAACAGCTGTCGGTAGTTATTTCCCAAGAGATGCCTTCGGATACAGACCGTATCAGGTGATACGGTCCGTATTAGGACCTTGACGGTTAGGGTTTAGTGCTTCCAGCGCTATCTCCTGGTCTGTGCTAGGCCTGGTCCGTATTAGTCAATACTGGCCGTAACAGGGACTTAGTCGATGAGTGTCGCTGATCCGATTGACCCGATTCTAGCTCCATTTGGTGTAAAATAGTCCCAAAACCTGTTTTCTGTAATAAAACATAAAGAAGGGCGACATTAGCCTTTTTCTCTAATTAATTAAACATAAGTGTGAGAAAATATGTAAAACCTAAGCCAAAACCCTACGTAAATCATTATTATTTTGACACTGATCACGCCTCCCAACTTGAATTGTTGCTTGTCCTCAAGTAACGACATCCCAGCTGGTCAAAGATCCGGTCTAGGTTAAACCATACAATCTCAAGGTCTTGTTTAAAAATTAAATTAGGGCTTAGGTTTGGTACAATTGGCATGACAATAAAAATTTAGAACTTAAAAATATTCATGACCTCTCCCTTGAACAATTTATTCACCCCATGATTGACCTCATTATGCTTAAATTTGAGAGTATTAATTTCCCCTTTGATTATAAATGGATCCCTTCCAATCAATAGGAATTCTAATGATATAAATTTTGATTTTCCTTCCCAATTGATTGGAGAAAAGTAGGACAACTAAGTGTGTTGGTACTTGTGACTATTTTTGAAAAATTAAATATATACAAGAATTTAAAATTTGGGAGGTTTTCTCGAGCCTATTGGTAACCAGTCTTGTGTAGGCACCCGTACTCTTTTTATCCTCCATCTTTTATTCTATTTTTTTTCTTTTTCTGAATTTTTCTATTTTTTTGGATTTTTCTCATTTCTGATTTTTTTGTATTTTTCTATTTTTTTTCTGAAATAAAATATTTTTGTGTCACAAGCACCATGATTACACACAATTCCACGTATTCATTTATACAAGGAATTATTGCATAGTTTCGCTAGGGGTCTATCTATAATAAATGGGTATTCTAAAACACTATCAAGCTTAAAAGACTTTGCAAAAGTAAATTACTCAAAATAAAAATTCTAGGGTTTGCGATTTTGGTCAACACTCATGGTTAGCAATTAATTGTTCACTTTGAGATTACAAATAATTTTAAAAATTCTGAATTTTTGGTATCATGGCCAATTATCTAAACCTTAGTCTAATTCAATTTTAAAACAATTCCTATTTGATTAACCTACTCCTAAGGAAATAAATAAAAATGCAAGCTAGCTAAAAACCTCAATCTAATCATTCTAGGATTTTCGGTAAAGCCTTTAACCCTAGTCAAAAATTGAGTAAAACTACTAGCATCTAAGAATTTAAATTGCGAAAAATTTAAAGATACATGGTCAATTTACCTCCTACCCCCCGAATAAAATTGAGCATTGTCCCCAATGCTCGAGAGATAAAAATAAAGGAAGTAATAAAGTAAAAAGACCGGGAAAATATACAACTCACTGCACCTCAATCCTGAGGTGGTGGAGGTGGTGGTGGTCGCTGGATCTCCTCGTAGAATGGTGGGTCGAAGAGTCCGTATGGTGGTGGCTGGTATGGCAATCCGGTGGTGAGAGCATACTGATAATACTGCTGTGCCATGTAGCGCGTCTGCTGGATCTCGCGCTTGCTCTCATCAACACTCCTCCGGACCTCCTCCATGCTGTTTCGGATTTCGCCAACCTCTTGGCGAAGTGATGAGCCGTTCTGTTGCATTTGTTGGGTAGTCTCTCCCGTTGTCAAGGTGAGCTCGCTGAGGTTAGAGTTCATCCAATCTACCATTTGAATGAACTGATCAAGCTCAGCTGTAAAGGCATCAGATGGTGCCGCCCCTAAAGATCCGGCTCTGGCTGCTGATGTGCCTGCCTCCCCATATGCATCAAAAGGGGGCTCCTCCTCTTCTCTTTGCTGCCGATCGATGTTAGCCTGATTTTTCATTGCGACTTGGCTTTCGATTACATCCATGTAATCTTGAGGAGGCTCATAAGTCGGGCTCGCGGGTCGTGCCATTTTCCATGAGGTCCTACTCCAGAGATTGAGATGTCGGAAGGGAAATTGAAGAATTCCCTTCGGCAAATTGTAAAAGTAGGGACCTGGATAGTAGCCAGTGACAAATTTCATGGCTTGGAGGCAAGACATGTCGAGTTGTGTGAGCCCGCTTGCCTCTTTGAGATGATCGATCTGTAGAGCGAGATGGTTGGCCAAGATCGTGGCCATGAATCCGATAGAGATTTTTCCACCACTTCTTTTAGCAAAGGTGACCTCACGGATTTGTTTGCAAAGGAGATGGCCGAGGTGAGGTCGCACCGGTGTTGGTTCGATCATGCATTTAAGGAGATAGATCTCGGGTAGTGTTACCTTGGATGAACTCTCGCCTCTTGCGAAGATGGAATTAACAAGGATTACTTGCAAGAGGCGAACTTGGGGATGGATGATTCTGCTCGCCGGTCGAGTTGAGTTTTGGTTGTCGTCAGTGATGCTGTACCAGAACTCTCGACAATCAGGAGAATCAGAAGTGCCATCATTCGTGAGGTTAAAGATGGCGCAGAAATCATCCATGGAGACTGTGTAATGCTCGTTCATCATCTGGAAAGTGATGGAGTACTCGTTGTATCTGAAAGTCGCAAGGAACTCCTTCGTGAGTACCTTGTAAACTTTAACCCCTTTGATTAGGTTTAGGAATTGCCAGATGTTGATGCAATTTGCGAGTTGTTCGGTTTGTGCAAGGAGGCCTAGCCGCTCGAGTGTGTCCGTGTCGATCGATTTGTGGTAAATGACCTCCCTTGTTGTCATCTTCTCGTAAGCTTGTTTGAATTGTGTGTGTGAGAAGACGGGTTGGTACTCGGTTGGCTGAACCTCCTCCATTGATTCATCAGAGTCTTCTTCCTCGAGACTGAAATCCCGAGGGTTGAATTCTTCCGAGGCATACTCCTCATAGGAGACTGATGTGTCTCTGTTCGAGTGTTGGGTGTCGGATTGAGAGGATGAACGGTTGGAGGATTGTGGTTGCGAACCGGAGGACTGGGAGGATCGGCTAGAGGAGCTCTGTGGTGAACTGCTCGGGCCGGCATGTCCGAGGGCTTTCTTAGCACTCCTTGTAACTGTCCCTAGAATATTTTTCATTTTTGGAGCCATTTGTTAAAAATTAATATCTCTGTTACGGACCGTATTGGTCAATACGGTCTCAATACGGACTGGTTGGTTGGTGAATTCGACCAAGTACTGGACTGGTTACGGACCGTATCACCAATACGGACCGTATCAGATGGTGTTTCTGAAAATGCTAAGTGCTGGTTCTGATAAACAATTACGGACCGTATTGGGTCAATACGGACCGTATTATACTGGTAAAAATTGGGATTTTGACAGAAACTTAATTTTTTTGTGATTTTTGTGATTTTGCGAAAATGAAATTTAATTATCTAAACTAATGTAACAGAGAAATTAAATTAAAGCAAATGCAAAAATGAATCTAAACTTCGAAATTAGAAAAAGGGGTTAGAGGAACCGAAATTGAAGGAAACTCGAGAGGCCGCCAGATACGGACCCGGTATGGTCCGTATTAGGGCAGGGGCTCGAGGGAAGAGTGAGGCGGCAGCTTCAATGAGTGGAGGCATGGGTGTAGCGGCGATGGCGATCGGCGGCAAGGAGAGAGGCTCGGTTTTGGGTAAAAAGGGAAGAGGGAGAAGGAGAAGAGATAGAGGGGAAGAGAGTAGAGGGAAGGAATGAGGAAGAGGTTTAGGGATTAAAACGGGATTGATTAACGGTTATGAGACGTGATTCGCGCGGGATTTCAAACGTCTCTTCTTAACAGGTTCGCATCTCCCGAAATGGCCTTCATTACGGACCGTATCAGCCAATACGGTCCGTATTGAGTCCGTTATGTTCAAACCCAATAACCGCTAAGTTTTAATTCCCTTGGATACGGGCCGTATCAGCTAATACGGGCCGTATTCACCACTTATTTCCTGTCTTCTTACTCTATTGCCCCCGTATCCACTGGTATGGTCTGTATCAGCCAATACAGGTCGTACCAGAGAGTATTTTTCCGTCTTCCGAGATGTCTTTTAATCAAGCCTTTCCTCCAGTATGCTTACCTGATCATAGGAAAAAGGTGTGTATGAGTTGTTTCTTTGTTTAAGTACTAATTAAACTGTAAATAAATAATTATACGGAAATATAAAAGTGGCCTTGGGTTGCCTCCCAAGAAGCGCTTGTTTTAAGTCGTTAGCTTGACTTTATGTCGCATCAGTTTCTTCCGGTTATCCTCCCGTCAATGCAAGCGAGTTGCTTGTCGGGTGGTTCGCCTTCAGCGTCTTCTGTGGTTTCATCATCACTGCCCTTCTCGAAGAAGTCGGTTGGTGTTTGAGGTCCGGGGTCGAATGCTAGACTCACACCGAGTGCTACTTCGACCTCATCCAGTCTTTGAGAAATTGCATCGAGTTCTTCGTGTAGGTTTTTGATTAATGCAAGGGCTAAGAGAGAATAATTCCTGTTGTTTGCGATATTGGGACTCTTGTTCAGATCATCAGTTTGTTGTGTCACGGAGGTTGGATGGATCTGACCGTCATCTTGTACAATGAACAATCTCTCCATTTCTGCTTCGTGCATCATCTCCTCGATGTATTCAAATTCATCAATTCGCAATTCATCATTGCCATATTCGTCTGCCGTTTCCAAATTGTAGACAAGATTTATGTCAGGTGGGACTTTGGTCTCATTCATGTTGAAGATCATCTTGTTCTCGCCAACATTGAGTGAAATTTTTCCATTCCTAACATCAATCATTGCCCCACATGTGGCGAGGAATGGCCTTCCAAGGATGATCGGAATCTGCTCATCTTCTTCCATATCAACTACCACAAAATCTGCTGGTATCCAGAATTTACCGACTTTGATTGGGATATCAAGCAACATTCCTTCAGGATATCGAATTGATCGGTCAGCTAGTTGCAATGAGATCCGTGTTGGTGATAGGTCTCCACATTCCAACTTGTCAAATACCACCTGAGGCATCAGACTCACACTTGCTCCCAGATCGCATAAAGCTATCTTAAAATCGGTTGTGCCAATGGTGCATGGTATCGAGAAGCTTCCTGGATCTTTCAACTTCATCGGTAATTTGCTTAGCACGAGCGCACTACATTCCAGATTGAGCGGAACTGTTGAGAGTTCTTGGAGTCTACTTCGGTTTGAGAGAATTTCCTTCAGAAATTTAGCATACGAGGGTATGCTTGCAATTGCCTCAGTGAAGGGGGATTGTGACTTGTAATTGCTTGAGTGTCTCCATGAATCTTGCGAATTGCGGCTCCATCTTATGCTCGGCCGGCCTTGGAGGAAATGGCAGATGTGGCTTGTAGGGTGGTGGTGAAATGTATTCAGGTTCGGGTTGTCGCTCGTCTCCACCTACGGTGTCATTCTGCTCCTCAATAAGGTCTGTCTGCAGTTCGAATACGGGCGGCTCCGGTGGTTACGGCTCGTACTCTTCGGAATGTGATGGCTCTGCATGCATCTCATCGAAAGTTTGATCGGGCATGGGAGGTCCCTTATAAGCTGTACCGCTCCTTAATGTTATGCATTTGCAAGTCTCTCTCGGATTTTCTTCCGGTTGGCCTGGAAATTTGCTTTTTCCGCGTGTAATACTCGAGAGTTCTTTTGCCATCTTAGAGACATTGTCTTCTAAGTCTTTGTTGCGGTTTGTTAAGGATTCGATCTTTTGTGCGATTTCGGCGTTAGCCTTATCTTGCTTCTCTAGGAATCTCTCCATTAAAGATGTGATGTCAGGTTGCTGTGGTTGATTGTATTACCTTGGTTGATAGTTCGGTTGAGGATTTTTGTATCTCGGTTGATAATTGGGCTGTGGTTGGTAGTTCTGTTGAGGTCCAGCAGGCCTTTGATTGTTTGTGTATGAGAGATTTGGATGGTTTCGGTTGTTCGGATGGTATGTATTGTAGGCGGGCTGAGGTCGAAAGCTGTTATCGATTGCATTTGCTTGCTCTATCTCTTCCTCAGTTTCCGTCACATTCACACATTCGGTCATCTCATGCGCTCCTCCACAATAGCCACAGGCTGTTGCGGCATTGACTGCTGCTACCGTTCGCTGCTTGGTTTGCTTGTTGAGTGCCATTTGCAAAGCATCAATCTTTGCGCTTAGCATGGATATCTCATCTACTCGGTGCATACCAGGTGTTGGAGTTGGCTTCTTTCGCTCAGGGATATAGTAGTGTTGGTTGATTGCAATCTCTTCAATTAGGTTGTAAGCCTCGTCAGGTTCCTTGTTCATGATTGCTCCTCCTGCGGAAGCATCAATAGACAACCTATCGGTAGGGTTTAGACCATTATAAAAAGTTTGGACAATCAGCCATCTTTCTAGACCATGATGTGGACAACACCTTAACATATCCTTATATCTATCCCATGCCTCACACAATGTTTCACCATCCCTTTGTTCAAAATTAGTAATTGCATTTCTAAACCTCGAAGTTTTGGATGGTGGAAAATATTTTGCAATAAACACATTAAACAATTGGTCCCAAGTTTGAATGGAATTGGCCGGTAAGGAAAACAACCATGCTCTTGCTTTATCTTTTAATGAAAATTGAAATAGTCTTAGCCTGATTGCTTCATCGGTAACTCCGTTGGTCTTTATCGTCTCGCATATCCCTAGGAAAATTGACAAATGAAGATGTGGATCTTCATGTGGAAATCCTCCAAATTGCTGTTGCGAAACCATATTTATGAGAGCAGGTTTGATCTCAAAATTACGGTTTGTAACAGTTGGCGGGTTTATACTAGAATTAGGATCATTCACGCGCGGTACGCAATAGTCTCGTAAAAGTTTGGGTCTTGCTGCATCGTGAACTCCATGATCACCATTGTCTTGTCTTCCATTGTTGATCGGTTGGTTCGGTAGGATATCCATGTTGATCGAATCTGAGTCTTCTTCGCTTTCAGAATTACTTGATGAAGAACTATGATTGGTTCTTATCAGTGATGTGGAAGCGAATTGTCCTCTCCTACTAGCAATCCTCTCGGATCTTCGTACGGATGATTCGGCCAGCGTGCAGTTTCCTACAAAGAAAAGAAAATCTGAAAATTAAACTAAAAACTGAAAATAAAAAGAAAATAAAAATAAAAACGAAATTGAAAACAAAAGAAAAATAAAAATGCAGAAAATAAAAAGAAATCTAGGCGTTTCTAATTAATTGGATTCAATGGTCAAAGCAAGGACGTCTCGCGAGGCCTTGCACAATGAACCGTTATTCCTCGGCAACGGCGCCTAAAGCTTGATCACTCAAAAGAGAGCAATGTTTCTTTTAATATTTATAAACTCGGAAATGCTATCGGTTCGGACTGCAAGCGCACAATCCTATCGAGTAGTATGTTCGAGGTCGATCCACAGGGAATATTGGTTCAATGCTTTGAGCGATCGAATCACAATCTTTCGAAAGGCTAGACGAAATATGAAATTGAGAGATGTTGTTTTGATCAATGTAAATTAGGAAGCAATTAAAAGTAATTAAAATAAAGATAGAGATGAGGATTCCTAGGGTTTCGGCACACCATTGCCACTCAATCCGCCTTGACAATATATTCCTGTTGCGTCTGATTTCCTGTTGTTGTTTTAATGAAAGACACCACATAGGTCACTGCGATTTATGTTACGCAAGAATGACAGATCTTTCACCGAGATTCTACATAGGACACTGCGATTTACCTTACGCAAATATCTGATCTCTCAAATACCCCAAATTACTACACAGATCACTGCGATTTACTTTACGCAAGTGATGGAATTTGGTACGTGTTTTGCTGGTCTGGTTTATGGTTTCCCCGCTAAGGTTTTCTTCACATAAACCTAATAGATCTCAACGAGGCTAATTCATACAAATAGTTTCTCTTACCATTAAAGTACTGTCACTACCCTAACGGACTCAAACTAGATCATTGAAATTAGATGAAGAGATAGTAAATCACAAAAACATTTCAGTACAACAACAAGAAACCATAATCAATAGAAATATATATATCAAAACATCAAGAGTAACAAAGTTTACTGCCTAGCCCTAAGAAAAGGAACTTAGCCGCGGAACGGCATTGTTACAAGCACTCCTCTCTTCTCACTTTAATCAAATCTAACCCTAATTACAAAGATAACTATTCCTTCTGCCCAGGGGCCTTATATAGGAGTGTAGGGACGTGTAGAGGTTGAGTAGGGGCTAAGAAACTGATCTGGAAACAGCTGTCGGCAGTTATTTCCTAAGAGATGCCTTCGGATACGGACCGTATCAGGTGATACAGTCCGTATTAGGACCTTGACGGTTAGGGTTTAGTGCTTCCCCAGCGCTATCTCCTGGTCTGTGCTAGGCCTGGTCCGTATTAGTCAATACTGGCCGTAACAGGGACTTAGTCGATGAGCGTCGCTGATCCGATTGACCCGATTGTAGCTCTATCTGGTGTAAAATAGTCTCAAAACCTGTTTTCTGTAATAAAACATAAAGAAGGTGACAGTAGCCTTTTTGTCTAATTAATTAAACATAAGTGTGAGAAAATATGTAAAACCTAAGCCAAAACCCTAAGTAAATCATCATTATTTTGACTCTGATCAGACGCCTAGATTTTTCTTTATTTTTTGCATTTGTAATTTTTCTTTTATTTTCAATTTTGTTTTTAATTTTATTTTCCTTTTTATTTTCAGTTTTTATTTTAATTTTCAGATTTTCCTTTCTTATTAGGACACTGCACGCTGGCCGAATCATCCGTACGGAGATTCCTAAGGATTGCAAGTAGGAGAGGACAATTTGCTTCCACATCACCGATAAGAACCAATCATAGTTCTTCCTCGAGTAATTCTGAAAGCGAAGAAGACTCAGATTCGATCAACATGAATATTCCACCAAACGAACTGATCACTGGAAGACAAGAAAACAATGGTGATAATGAAGTTCACGATGCAGCAAGACCCAAACTTCTGCGAGACTATTGCGTATCGCACGCGAATGTTCCTAATTCTAGCATAAACCCGCCAACTGTTACGAACCGTAATTTTGAGATCAAACATACTCTAATATGGTTTCGCAACAGCAATTTGGAGGATTTCCAAATAAAGATCCACATCTTCATTTGTCAATTTTCCTTGGGATATGTGAGACGATAAAGACCAACGGAGTTACCGATGAAGCACTCAGGCTAAGGCTATTTCAATTCTCATTAGAAGATAAAGAAAGAGCATGGTTGTTTTCCTTACCGGCCAATTCTATTCAAACTTGGGACCAATTGTTTAATGTGTTTATTGCAAAATATTTTCCACTATCCAAAACTTCGAGGTTTAGAAATGTAATTACTAATTTTGAACAAAGGGATGGTGAAACATTGTGTGAGGCATGTGATAGATATAAGGATATGTTAAGGTGTTGTCCACATCATGGTCTAGAAAGATGGCTGATTGTCCAAACTTTTTATAATGGTCTAAACCCTACCGAATATGTTGTCTATTGATGCTTCCGCAGGAGGAGCAATCATGAACAAGGAACCTGACGAGGCTTACAACTTAATTGAAGAGATTGCAATCAACCAACACTACTGGATCCCTGAGCGAAAGAAGCCAACTCCAACACTTGGCATGCACCGAGTAGATGATATATCCATGCTGAGCGCAAAGATTGATGCTTTGCAAATGGCACTCAACAAGCAAACCAAGTAGCGAACGGTAGCAGCAGTCAATGCCGTAATAGCATGTGGCTATTGTGGAGGAGCGCATGAGATGACCAAATGTATGAATGTGATGGAAACTGAGAAAGAAATAGAGCAAGCAAACGCCATCGACAACAGCTTTCGACCTCAGCCCGCCTACAATACATACCATCTAAACAACCGAAACCATCCAAATCTCTCATACGCAAATAATCAAAGGCCTACTGAACCTCAACAGAACTATCAACCACAGCCCAATTATCAACCGAGATACAACAACCCCCAACTGAATTACCAACCAACGCAATACAACCAACCACAGCAACCTGACATCACATCTTTAATGGAGAGATTCCTAGAGAAGCAAGACAAGGCTAACGCCAAAATCAGGCAAAAAATCGAATCCTTAACAAACCGCAACAAAGACTTAGAAGACCATGTCTCTAAGATGGCAAAAGAACTCTCGAGTATTACACGCGGAAAAGGCAAATTTCCGGGCCAACCGAAAGAAAACCCGAGAGAGACTTGCAAATGCATAACATTAAGGAGCGGTACAACTTATCAGGGACCTCCCATACCCGATCCAACTTCCGATGAGATGCATGCAGAACCATCGCATTCTGGAGAATATGAGCCGCAACAACCGGAGCTACCCATACTTGATCACTCAAAAGAGAGCAATGTTTCTTTTAATATTTATAAACTCGGAAATGCTATCAGTTCGGACTGCAAGCGCACAATCCTATCGAGTAGTATATTCGAGATCGATCCACAGGAAATATTGGTTCAGAGCTTTAAGCGATCGAATCACAATCTTTCGAAAGGCTAGACGAAATCTAAAAATTGAGAGATGTTGTTGTGATCAATGTAAATTAGGAAGCAATTAAAAGTAATTAAAATAAAGATAGAGATGAGAATTCCTAGGGTTTCGGCACACCATTGCCACTCAATCCGTCTTGATAATATATTCCTGTTGCGTCTGATTTCCTATTGTTGTTTTATGAAAGACACCACATAGGTCACTGTGATTTATGTTACGCAAGAGTGACAGATCTTTCATCGAGATTCTACATAGGACACTGCGAGTTTCCTTACGCAAATTACTGATCTCTTAAATACCCTAAATTACTACACAGATCACTGTGAGTTTCCTTACGCAAGTGATGGAATTTGGTTCGCATTTTGTTGGTCTGGTTTATGGTTTCCCCGCTAAGGTTTTCTTAACGTAAACCTAATAGATCTCAACGAGGCTAATTCATACAAATAGTTTCTCTTACCATTAAAGTACTGTCACTACCCTAACGGACTAAACTATATTATTGAAGTTAGATGAAGAGATAGTAAATCACAAAAGCATTTCGATTCAACAACAAGAAATCATAATCAACAGAAATATATATATCAAAACATCAAGAGTAACAAGGTTTACTGCCTAGCCCTAACAAAAGAAACTTAGTCGCGGAACGGCATCGTTACAAGCACTCATCTCTTCTCTCTTTAATCAAATCTAACCCTAATTACAAAGATAACTTCTTCTTCTGCCCAGGGACCTTATATAGGAGTGGAGGGACATCTGGAGATTGAGTAGGGGCTAAGAAATTGATCTGGATATAGCTGTCGGCAGTTATTCCCCAAGAGGCACCTTCAGTTACGGACTGTATCAGGTGATACGGTCCGTATTAGGACCTTGTCGGTTAGGATTTTAATGCTTCCAGTGCTATCTTCTAGTCTGTGCTAGGCCTGGTCTGTATTAGGCAATACGGACCGTAACAGAGACTTCATCGATAAGCATCGTTGATCCGATTGACCTGATTCTAGCTCAATTTGGTGTAAAATAGTCCCAAAACCTGTTTTCTGCAATAAAACATAAAGAAGGGTGACAGTAGCCTTTTTCTCTAATAAATCAAACATAAGTGTGAGAAAATATGAAAAACCTAAGCCAAAACCCTACGTAAATCATCATTATTTTGACTCTGATCAATACTCGAAACGCAGGCAGGCCCTATTGAGGAGCAGAATGACACCGTAGGTGGAGACGAGCAACCCGAACCTGAATACATTTCACCACCACCCTACAAGCCACCTCTGCCATTCCCTCTAAGGCCTGCCAAGCATAAGATGGAGCAACAATTCACGAGATTCATGGAGACACTCAAGCAACTACAAGTCACAATCCCCTTCACTGAGGCAATTGCAAGCATACCCTCGTATGCTAAATTTCTAAAGGAGATTCTTTCAAATCGAAGTAGACTCCAAGAATTCTCGACAGTTCCGCTCAATCTGGAGTGTAGTGCGCTCGTGCAAAGCAAATTACCAACAAAGTTAAAAGATCCGGGAAGCTTCTTGATACCATGCACCATTGGGACAACATATTTTAAGAGAGCTTTATGTGATCTGGGAGCAAGTGTGAGTTTGATGCCTAAGGTAGTATTTGACAAATTGGATTGTGGAGACCTATCACCAACGAGGATCTCATTGCAACTCGCTGACCGATCAATTCGATATCCTGAAGGAATGTTGCTTGATATCCCAATCAAAGTTGGTAAATCCTGGATACCAGCAGATTTTGTGGTAGTTGATATGAAAGAAGACGAGCAGATTCCAATCATCCTTGCAAGGCCATTCCTCACCACATGTGGGGCAATGATTGATGTTAGAAATGGGAAGATCTCACTTAATGTTGGCGAAAACAAGATCATCTTCAACATGAATGAAACCAAAGTCCCCCCTGACATAAATCTTGTCTACAATTTGGAAACAGCGGATGAGTATGGCACTGATGAATTGCGAATGGATGAATTTGAAGACATCGGAGAAATGATGTGCGAAGCAGAAATGGAGAGATTGTTCATTATACAAGATGACGGTCAGACCCATCCAACCTCCGTGACAACACAAACCGATGATCTGAACAAGAGCCCCAATATCGCAAACAACAGGAATTATTCTCTCTTAGCCCTTGCATTAATCAAAAACCTCCGCGAAGAACTCGATGCAATTTCTCAAAGACTCGACGAGGTTGAAGTAGTACTCGGTGTGAGTCTGGCATTCGACCCCGGTCCTCAAACACCAACCGAATTCTTCGAGGGGGGTGACAACGATGAGACCACAAAAGACGCTAAAGGTGAACCACCCGATAAGCAACCCGCTTGCATTGTCGAGAGGATATCTGGAAGAAACTAACAAGATACAAAGTCAAGCTAACGACTTTAAACAAGCGCTTCTTTGAGGCAACCCAAGGCCACTTTTATATTTTCTTAATAATAATTTATTTTCAGTTTAATTAGGACTTTAACAAAGAAACAACTCATACCCACATTTTTCCTATGATCAGGTAAGCATATTGGAGGAAATGCTTGATTAAAGACATCTCGGAAGATGGAAAAATACCCTCTGGTACGACCCGTATTGGCTGATACGGGTCATACCAATGGATACGGGGGCAACAGAGTAAGAAGACAGAAACAAGTGGTGAATACGGCCCGTATTGGCTGATACGGCTCGTATTCAAAGGAATTCAAACTTAGCGGTTATTGGGTCTGAGCATAACGAATTAAATACAAACCGTATTGGCTGATACGGTCCGTAATGAAGGCTAATTCGGGAGATGCGAACCCGTTAAGAAGAGACGTTTGAAATCCCATGCGAATCACGTCTCATAACCGTTAATCACTTTTGTTTTTATTCCTAAAACCCTTCCTCTTTCTTTCTCTCTACTCTCTTTCCCTCTATCTCTTCTCCTTCTCCTCTTCCATTTTTGCCCGAAATTAAGCACCCTCTTCACCGCCGATCTCCATCACTGAACTCATCTCAACCTTTCATTGGAGCCGCCGCCGCAGCACTCTCCACACCACTGCCCTGATACGGACCGTATCGGGTCCGTAACCGACGACCCATCGAGTCTCCTTCCCCAATTTCGATTCTTCTAAACCCCTTTTTCTATTTCAAAGTTTAATTTTGTTTTTGCATTTGTTTTAATTCGATCTCTGTTACATTAATTTAGGTAATTGAGTTTTATTTCGTAAAAATAAACAAAAATCACAAAAAATTAGTTTCTATCGAGTTTTCCCAATTTTACCAGTATAATATGGTCCGTACTGACCAATACGGCCCGTACTCGTTTACCAGAAACCAGTCTGGTACTTGGCAGTTTTTCAACCCCTATAATACGGTCCGTATTACTCCAATACGGCTTGTAACCAGTCCAGTACTTTGTCAAAATCACCATCTAACCAGTCCGTAACCAGACCGTATTGACCGATACGGTCCGTAACAGAGGTTTAAATTATAAACAAATGGCCCCAAAAATGAAAAATATTTTAGGGGCAGTTACAAGAAGCGCAAAGAAAGCCCTCGGAGGCACCGGCCCGAGTAATTCACCACAGAGCTCCTTTAGTCGATCCTCCCGTTGCTCCGGCTCGTAACCGCAATCCTCCAACCAATCATCTTCTCAATCCGACATCCAACGCTCAGACAGAGATACACTAGTCTCAGATGCAGATTATATCCCTGAAGAGTTCAACCCTCGGGATTTTGACCTTGCGGAGGAGGACTCCGATGAATCGATGGAGGAAGCAACCGAGTACCAACCCATCTTCTCTCACCCACTATTCAGAGACAATTACGAGAAGATGAAAATAAGGGAGGTCATATACCACAAGTCTATCGACACAGAGACACTCGGGCGACTAGGCCTCCTTGTGCAAACTGAACAGCTTGCAAACCGCATCCACATCTGGCAATTCCTCAACCTGATAAAAGGAGTTAAAATTTACAAGGTACTCACGAGGGAGTTCCTTGCGACCTTCAGATACAATGAAGACTCCATTACTTTCCAGATGCTTATAGGGAGGCAGGCACATCGGCTGCTAGAGCCGAGTCTTCAGGGGCAGTACTATCTGATGCCTCTACAGCTGAGCTTGATCAGTGCATTCAAATGGTAAATTGGATGAACTCGAACCTCAATGATCTCACTTTGACAACGGGCGAGACTACCCAACAAATGGAGCAGAACGGCTTGTCACTTCACCAAGAGGTTGGTGAAATCCGAAACAACATGAAGGAGGTCCGGAGGAGTGTTGACGAGAGCAGGCGCGAGATCCAGCAGACGCGCTACATGGCACATCAGTATTATCAGTTTGCTCTCGACTCTGGATTTGAGTACCAACCACCACCATACGGACTCTTCGACCCGTCATTCTACAAGGAGATCCAGCGCCCACCACCACTTCCACCACCTCAGGATTGAGGTGCAGTGAGTTGTATCTTTCCCCGGTCTTTTTACTTTATTACTTCCTTTATTTTTATCTCTCGAGCATTGGGGACAATTCTCAATTTTATTCGGGGGGTAGGAGAGTAAATTGACCATGTATCTTTTTAAATTTTTCGCATTTTAATTTCTTAGGTGCTAGTAGTTTTACTTAATTTTTGACTAGGAGGCTTTACCACAAATCTTAGGATGATTAAATTGAGCTTTTTAGCTAGCTTACATTTTTATTTTTTTAGGAGTAGGTTAATCAAATAGGAATTGTTTTGAATTGAGTTAGGCTAGGGTTTAGACAATTGGTCATGATACCAAAAATTTGGAATTAAAAATAATTAGTAACCTCAAAGTGAACAATCAATTGCTAACCATGAAAGTTGACCAAAATCGCAAACCCTAGAATTTTTTATTGTTGAGTGATTTATTTTTACAAAATCTTTTAAGTTTGATAGTGTTTTAGAATGCCCATTTATTATAGGTAGACCCCTAGCAAAAATATGCAATAATTCCTTGTATGAATGAATACTTGGAATTGTGTGTAATCATGGTGCTTGTGACACAAAAATATTTTTATTTTTCAGAAAAATAGAAAAATACAAAAAAATCAGAAATGAGAAAACTCCAAAAAAATAGAAAAATTCAGAAAAAGAAAAAAAAATAGAATAAAAAGATGGAGGATAAAAAAAGAGTACGGGTGCCTACACAAGACTGGTTACCAATAGGCTCGATAAAACCTCCCAAATTTTAATTTTTGTACATATTTAATTTTTCAAAAAAAATAGTCACAAGTACCAACACACTTAGTTGTCATACTTTGCTCCAATCAATTGGGAAGGAAAATCAAAATTTATATCATTAGAATTCCTATTGATTGGAAGGGATCCATTTATAATCGAAGGGGAAATTAATACTCTCAAGTTTAAAGATATTTGTGAAGTAAATTGTTCGATAGTAATTTTTCTAGGGTATGCATAATGAGGTCAATCATCAATCATGAGGTGAATAAATTATTCAAGGGAGAGGTCATGAATATTTTAGAGTTCTAAATTTTTATTGTCATGCCAATTGTACCAAACCCAAGTTCTAATTTAATTTTGAAAAGTCCTTGAGATTGTATGGTTTAACCTAGACCGGACCTTTGACCAGCTGGGATGTCGTTGCTTGAGGACAAGCAACAATTCAAGTTGGGAGGCGTGATCAGAATCAAAATAATGATGATTTACGTAGGGTTTTGGCTTAGGTTTTGCATATTTTCTCACACTTATGTTTAATTTATTAGAGAAAAAGGCTACTGTCACCCTTCTTTATGTTTTATTGCAGAAAACAGGTTTTGAGACTATTTTACACCAAATGGAGCTAGAATCGGGTCAATCGGATCAGCAACGCTTATTGACGAAGTCTCTGTTACGGTCCGTATTGCCTAATATGGACCAAGCCTAGCACATACCAGGAGATAGCATGAGAAACACTAAAACCCTCAGCAACAAGGTCCTAATACGGACTGTATCATCTAATACGGACCGTAACCGAAGGCGCCCCTAGGGAAATAACTGCCGACAGCTGTATCCAGATCAATTCCTTAGCCCCTACTCAATCTCCAGACGTCCCTCCACTCCTATATGAGGCCCCTGGGCAGAAGAATAACTTATCTTTGTAATTAGGGTTAGATTTGATTAAAGAGAGAAGAGAGGAGTGCTTGTAACAATGCCGTTTCGCGGCTAAGTTCCTTTTCTTAGGGCTAGGCAGTAAACCTTGTTACTCTTGATATTTTGATATATATTTTCTATTGATTATGATTTCTTGTTGTTGAATCGAAATGCTTTTGTGATTTACTATCTCTTCATCTAACTTCAATGATCTAGTTTAGTTTATTAGGGTAGTGATAGTGCTTTAATGGTAAGAGAAACTATTTGTACGTATGAATTAGCCTCGTTGAGATCTATTAGGTTTATGTGAAGAAAATCTTAGCGGAAAAATCACAAACCAGAACAACAAAACGCGAACCAAGTTCTATCACTTGCGTAAGAAAACTCGCAGTGATCTGTGTAGTAACTTGTGTATTTAAGAGATCAGTCATTTGCGTAAGAAAACTCGCAGTGTCCTATGTAGAATCTCAATGAAAAATCTGTCATTCTTACGTAACATAAATCACAGTGACCTATGTGGTGTCTTTCAAAAAACAACAACAGAAAATCAGACGCAACAGGATTATATTATTAAGGCGGATTGAGTAGCAATGGTGTGCCGAAACCCTATGAATTTTCATCTCTATCTTTATTTTAATTACTTTTAATTGCTTCCTAATTTACACTGATCACAACAACATCTCTCAATTTTCAGATTTCGTCTAGCCTTTCGAAAGATTGTGATTCGATCGCTCAAAACTCTGACCAATATTCCCTGTGGATCAACCTCGAATATACTACTCGATAGGATTGTGCGCTTGCAGTCCGAACCGATAGCATTTTCGAGTTTATAAATATTAAAAGAAACATTGCTCTCTTTTGAGTGATCACAACATCACTTAAGTTGATTTGTTGTCCATTGTATTCGCAACGGTAGTTATAAGAGTATCCCAACTAGTAGGTTAAGAACTCAAAAGTAATAAGCATAATACCTCTTCATCAAGATTTACCTTCAATGACTTCAATTGAGCCGTAATCGAGTTGAACTCGCTCACATGTGTTCTCATTGATATGCCATCTTTCGTTTTCAAGAGAAATAACCTTTTCATAGCATGTATCTTGTTTACACCCGAAGGTTGCTCATATGATTGTTCCAATGTGGTCCAAAGCTCATGAGCGGTCTTACATTGGTAGACATCAAACAAGATCGATGGTGAAATACACGGCCTTATAGCCGCCAAACATTTTCGATCAAGCATCGCCCATTCATAATCCTCCATGTTCATAGGTTGCGCACTACCACCAATCAATGGTAAATCCAACTCCCTCGACACCAAGTAGTCCTCCATCAATATTTTCCAAATAGCCCAATTGCCACCATTCAACTTCTCAAATTCCATAGCCTTCTCCATTCTACACGTGCAATCACGAATGCAAGCTCAAATTAAACCAACCAAGCTTCAAGCACTCCTATGTCAAAGCCCAACGTGCTCTGATACCAATTGTTGAGAAGGAACACGGAAGCGCTTAAGGAGTAATTTTATCGAATACCTTGTGGGCATACACCAATACCCAACGAAATGGAGAAAATGTGAATCAATCAAGAAGCCAACACAAACAAGCAATCAAGCACAAGAAAATAAAAGAGAGACACAAGATTTTATGTGGAAACCCTTTCGGGAGAAACCCACGGGAGCACACGGCGCAATTTCACTATATCAATGGAGTCTTTATAATACAAGGAGATAATCAAGCCATTAACACTCACTCTAACACTCCCTTACAATTCCATACACTACTTTGAGATTTTCTAGTGTATTTAGGTGGATTGAATTAAGAGAGCAAAAAAATCCTAGAATGAGCTTAGAGAGGAGAAGAGCATAAACTCACGGCTTGGAGTTCAAAAAACATATCTCTCTCTGTCTCCACTTCATTTCCTATACGGAAATTCATTTCACTCAAATGAATAAATTAGTCATGACATGGGCCTTGGCCCATTTGGCTTCATACAATAACACATTCAATCTATCGAAATGGTCAATATGAATCGTTCATAACTTATTTATTCAAATGAAAGAGTTAGTATGACATGATCTGAAGTTGTGTATCTTAATTTGCATACCTTGAGACAATTAATTCTTCAACGGAGAAAGAGAGAGGGAGGAATGCAGCAGATCTGAGAGGGAGTAGGTCCGGAGGCACCAACAAGGCTTCAGGACTTCATGATCTGGTTCTCCAGATTGGAATGATTAAATGTAAACAAGGATCAAATTGGTCAAATTTTCTCTATGTTTTCAATTCAATTCATATATATTGACGAAGGAGTTGCTCTTTCATTTTAACTTTTTAAATAAAGATTTTTATAGATATACATTTATCTCATATTCATCAAACTAACCTTGAATTAGTAATCATGCATATCATATGGAAATAAATCTCACCTTATTCAAGGAGCTGATCGGTGGCGAGGAAGAAGTGGAATCCAAACCTCTCCCTGTAAATTGCATATGCATGAGTTAAGGCATAGGAGAGATAATATGCTTTTCCCTTTTCAGACTTGACTTTGCTTCTAGTTTGTGCAAGGGATCAGCCCTTGGTGAATTGTAAGGCATAGCAGAGATGTCTTCCCTCTCACACTTACTCTCTCTCTCTACGCTTTGCTTTCAAAAAGAGAAAAATGAGCTTTTAGAATATATTTTAACTAACAATAACAACTTTATTTATTTAAAACTGAACAAAATTTGTAAGCAAAATAAATGATAAATTTTTTTAATGATGCTTAAGCATAATTCATTTTTAAAATTAATTTGATCCAATTTATGAAATAAATAAATACAGTTGGGCTGGATGTTAACTAATATAATATATATCTAAAATTCATAACCAATATGTATTTGTCAGGTTAAATATTTATTAATTAAAAATTCATAACCAATATGCATTTTTATATACATTATGGTGTGACATGGGCCATAAATGTACAACACAGTTCCTTACAAGCTAAAATAACCGTTACAAATGAGCCTAAAAATGGAACAAAGCTTTGAAGTCCTTTTCACTGTTTCTGGTAAGGTTTGAAATTTACAGAAAGAAAAGAAGGGTTGAATACGCAAATTTCCAATTGGATTTACAAAGTATCTCCAACAATCGGCCTTGTATTTTATAGTAAAATTGTAAACTAAGGCCTGCAATGATAACCCACAATGTGTCAATTCCTGTGATTGGAGATGGAGATAACGGATATGGGACTGCCATGAATTTCAAGACGACCGTGTAGGTGTTTATCATGGCTGGATATGCTAGGATCATAAATTAAATTTTCAGTACTGCATATTACTTTCGAGGTTTACCACAAAATGCAACACCATTAATTTGTTGAATATTGATTGATTCAATAGTTGAGTTAGTGGATTCCATAATTAGCATGTTCGAATTAGCATTGAGTCGATAGTTAGTACATGTAAAAACATTTTCAGCATAATGCATAGCAGGGGCATTTTCGGAAAAATCGATGTTATATTTAGATTGAACTATATTTTTAACAAGTAGTGGGTGGCTATTGTTGGGTATAGAGTAGTGCTTTAAATAGGAATGAACAGCTGTAATTTGTTGTATGGAAAAAATATAATCAAGCATTTTTCTGTAATACTTTTATTTTTAGTTCAAGTAATACTGTTCCTCTCTACCAGTATCGCAACACAGAGTGTAAAGCCCTGTCTTCTGTACCAGGAGGTGTACCAGCAAAGGCTCCAGCATGCAGCCTCTACCAATTGCATACTGCACAGAGACAGCAACGGCACCAAGAACAACAGCACATCAGCATCAGCACAGCCAATTTTCCAACAAAATTTTAAGTAGGTGGTCGAGGCCTTGCAACATTTATCTCCACTGTACAAATATCATGAGATTGTTGTTCATGGTCGTCTTGTCAGAGCTTGATGTAAAAGGCACAGGTAAGCACCAATATGCATGCCTTAAAAAATGCACCAACATTCTGTTGTAGTTTGTAATAGTACCTCAATAATATGAGAACTGAGGAATTGTTCTATTATTAGTAGTTCCTGCATTGTTTATTTAGTTTGGTTACTTTGATTCTTTCTAATGATATAAGTTGTGCAGAGAGATATGATCTTAGTGTGGCAATTTAGGTACTTTGCCGGTGCATTAATAAAAGAGTTAACTACATATCGATATTTTTAAACCAACTTGTAAATTTCAGTGGAGTTAATTGACCTATATCATTTGAAGTGGTAAACTTTACATTGAAACCAACTGTTGACTGGTATGCTGCAGGAGGGTTGCTTAGAAAAATAAAATGACTTCGAGGAAATACTATTAGAATCATTGGGATGAAATAAATCAGACTTGATTATGTTACTAACCAGTAGTAAGATGTACTCTTTGTTCTATCGTAGGGTGCAAAATTTTATTCTCGAATATATGCATGATTATTTAGGACCCCTTTGTTTAGAATGAGATTACAACAACAACAACAAAACCTTTAGTCCTTAACAAGTTGGGGTAGGCTAGAAATGAAACCCAACCGGAGTTAGAAAGCCAAGGTAGACAGTAATAAAATAATAATAATAATAATAATAATAGTAATAATAGTAATAATACTAATAGTAATAATGGTAGCAATAATAATAGTAATAATACTAACTATATTATACATACAATATAGATCATAGGACCAAAGTTCTACGCCGTACCTCCTTGACCCCAAATCACCACTCTTATGACCTAAAGCCTATAACAACACCCCTAGACAATATTTCCTAGATCAGGATTCTGGTATGTGGATCACTAACTTTCACACGCTCCTATCCGCTGTTTAGAATGAGGTCGACCCTACTAATTGTTTAGCTGGATAGATCCTCATAAGATTAGATATGATTTAAGTCAGACTATGACATAATTAAATCCTAAAATTAACTTAATTCCCCGACTTGCATCTTCTTACTTCAATAGGCCAGAGTGACAGGACCCTGATGTAAAGGGAGGTAGCACAGTTCGCCAGGAAATAGTCCTAGCTAGGACTGTTAGTTACTCAAAGATCGACAGTTTGATTCTCGTTCACAACTTCGCAGCCTCTGAGAATGTTTTCGAAAAAAAAGACAGGACCCTGATGATCTCAAATAACTTCTCGGACAAAAGAACATAATAGTTTTCTTCATAGATCGAGGTGATGAGAAAAAAAGTACATCGAAAGTGCAGCAGAAGACAAATTATTACTGATTTGATTATAATAGTTCAACTGACGACAGTATTACGTACTGATTGCAACCGAAGACAAATTGACACCGATTCTAACTTATCTATTCCCTCAATAATCATTACCTTCAACAATGGAAATGAACCCTTGCCAAAGCATAGTTCATTCACATTATTGTTAAACGAGTTTTCCAACATATATATAATCTTCAGGTTGGGCAGCTGTCCAATGGTTTTAATTTCTCCAGTTAGTGAAGTGTTTCTGAAATGTATTTGTCCAAATTCTCAAGGGAACTAATCCAATTAGGCAATTCACCAAGAGGGTTGTACAACTTTAGGCTTTGAAGATACTAATTATTTGCTTCTTCATGTGGAAATATGCTGCTTCAAGTTCTAATGATCTTAAGTGCTTAAGCTCATCAATCACTGCTAACTTAACTAGGGTGGCAAGATTCCGCAACTCTTTTGCTAAACTCTTGCTCCGACCGATATCAACCATGCCAAGTATATTTAGGGACCTTAATTCACCTATTCCTCGAATAGCGCTCACCTCAAACGAACTGTATATATGAAAATTGTGCTTCTGGTTAACATTTTCTTTGTATAACATACAACGATATATACCTATGGAACAACATATAACACAGAACAGTAAACCAACAAATGACGTTTTTGGAATAATGGCCGAACTTTCTTCTAAGCAGTCCGTTGGCCATTGTACAGTGGTATCGATTTTGTTACAAATCTATGCTGAAAAGAATAATCTTAATTAGTGTTTGATGTAATGGTTAATGTAAGAACTCTTTAGAAGTCTGATGAATACATTAATTAATGTTGGAACTCTCTAGCAATCATGTTGTAATCTTGTAGTTTGTCTTGAGAAGTTGAAAAAAGTATCTATGAAATAGAAAAGGTTTATTAGAGAATTAAATGTTATTTAGTGATAGTAGAGTGTGTAGAAAGTTCTATGGGTTTATATAATATATAAGAAGTCTTTTTAATATAAGAGAGAATGAGAATAAGAGAATATTGATAATAAAAGTAAATTTTTCTGCCATAGAATGTTCTCTCTTTCACTACTAAATTATACTAGGTTTGTTTCAAATACTAATTCCATCCTATCAATGTATTGAGCTATTCCCTTTGGATGATCAATATCCAGGTTTTTATGGCGGTCAAATCGAGCACGTAGATAGCTAAACTTCTGTAGCATAGCAAGTCCTGTTGTTAGTTGGACTACAACTGTATTTCTAATATCAAGAGTCTCAAGTTCACTAAACTTTCTTCCAGCAATGGGTGCTCCATTGGCCCCACCAGACCTGTCGAAATGCAACATTGCCACCTCGGGCGCTCCCATGAACAACAACATTTGCTGCCCACCATACAACATGACGGAATTTATAGACTATGACTTCCCGCACACGCCTTTGCGGGTGAGGCGGCCAGTCCACGAGGTGAAGGACGATAATGAGTACATGGCAAAATACAAGGAGGCAGTGAGAAAAATGAAGGAGCTGAAGAGTGACCACCCGTGGAACTTCTACCAGCAAGCACTCGTGCATTGCGCATACTTCACCGGTGGAAGAGTACACTACAGCTGGCACTTCCTTCCATGGCATCGGTACTACCTGCATTTCTTTGAGCGGATTCTCGGTAGGCTGATAGACGACGACACATTCACGTTGCCATATTGGAACTTTGACGTGAAGGAGGGAATGACAATTCCAGAGATCTTCACCTCTGATCCAAACTCTCCCCTCTACAATGAAAATAGGTATCTAATTAATTTTATGTTTTACTATTTCTCATCTGGAGCTAGCTGTCACAAGAAAAAAATTGGTTAATGCATTTTGCAATCACCAAACAAGTTTGACTAACTCTTAGTTAATTAACCACTTGATTAAAGATTTAAAGACTAACATTAATGTTACATTGAATTGATGAGCAGGAACAAGAACCACTACCACCCTGAAATTCTAGATTACAGGTATGCATATATATGCGGCAACCCGCCTTGTGGGTCAAACAAGACGGGTGACGAACTGGTGCAAGAGAACATGAGTTACATGCAAACCACTTTCATGAACAGCCTGCAGCTGCCTGAGCTGTTCATGAGGGGCCTCGAGGGCATCCACAACAGCATCCACGAGTTTGTGGGGCCCACAGAGTATCCGCACACAGACATGGGCAATTTTGCTACGGCAGCAAAAGACTGCTTGTTTTATAGCCTGCATGCTAATGTGGATCGCTTATGGCACCTCTACAGGAACTTCAGGGGTAATCGGGTCGAGTTCAATGAGCCCAACTGGCTTGACATGTCATTCATCTTCTACGACGAGCACGAACGTGTCGTTCGTGTCAAGGTAAAGAATGATATATACACTAAAATTTTGGTACAACCAAACTAATATGTTGGTACATCATGGAATCAAACATGGTCAAACGCAAAGAACAAGCTAAGAAAAAATTGCAGATCTTGGCATTTGACTTTTGGTCAGGAACCTTTACAGTGTGCACTAAAAAAATGATACTCTAAAATGAATAATTCATTTTTTGATCCAATGATCTTATACAATATGTACTCAACATATGAAAAAAGGAATGTAAATATATAATATTGTCAAGTATATCGATGTCAAAAGAATGAATTTGTCATTTCAAAAACAAACGGCAGATTTTCAGATTATGATCAAAGATTCATTCCGTAGTGATTTTAATTAATTAAATTCATTTTTGCTTTTCGGTTTAGTAAAGATAGAAATATGTAGAAGTCTATATGGCTGAAATAATGGAATATATGGGAAACTAAAATCCTTGCTTAGAAATATGAAGAATACTGTGTACTATATAGTTTATAAGCATCGATCTCTCCGTTATAACTTACAAGAAATATAATTTTTTTTTGACAAAGAAAATAGGGTCTAGCCCTTTTTTCATTAATCATTTTGGAAGAAGAAATATAATTTTAATGAGTAGGATTTCATTACTCGTTTCAATATATGGACCCTAGTCCTGTATCCTAATAATATTTTATCATTGATACACTGTACCTAACATTTATTACGAGATTTATTCAATATCTTCAAATTTTATGATTGGCCATGCCATATATTGCGTTCATGCATGTCTATCTAATGGATGTAATTAATGATATACATCCAGTTGATGTTCATCTAACATGTATTTTAATCAGTAAATTAATTTATACGTTATTAGGGAGCCAAATCTTGCTAACCTTGCCTGATTAATTACAAACTTTCAAAACGGGAGGTTTTCAATATGCACATGAAAACTGTCCACACAAGTCTAAATGCGAATCGGACGATTTAATTCGGAAATTGCACTGAATTCGGTTGAATGCCCATCAGAAATCCTCCACTCCGGCGATCCCCGAGCTTTTAAGCATTATTAATTATATGAAATATATAGGTCAAGGACTGTCTGACCCCGGCGAAGCTGCGGTACACATATGAGGAAGTGCCAATGCCCTGGATGGGAAGCCTCAACGTACAGAAGACCAAAGAGATGAGACGCAAACAGGACCTGAACCTGTTACGCATCAGCGAGTTTGGTACACAGCCGCGTGAGCTCGGGACAACCCCATTACGTGTCATGGTACCCCTCCCGAAGAAAAACCGCAAGAAGAAGGACAAGGATGAGAACGTTGAGTTGCTTCAAATCAAAGATATCCAGGTTGAATCACACGGTCCTGCCAGGTTCGACGTGTTTGTCACTGCACCTTACCGTGACCTAGCAGTCCCTGATTTCGGTGAATTTGCAGGAAGTTTTGTCAAGCTGCCTCACAAGTCAAAGATGGAAGAAGGGAACAATGGAGTGGAAAAGCACAAGGGAAAGAAGACGAGCCTGAACCTCAGTCTCACAGCATTGTTGGAGGATATTGAAGGAGAGGATGCAGAGAAGCTAGTTGTTACGATCGTGCCGGCCGTTGGCAATGTTACCATAGGTGGCATCCAGATCGAGCTGGTTCAGGCTGATATCCATTAAGATCATGTTTAATTGATCATCATATCATGTTCCACAATTAGTATGGTTAATTAGGAGGATTAAATATGATTTAAGTAAGAGTGCATGTGTTCATTTGTTTTGGTTGTTGGTTTTCTCAGTTTCTGTACTAATTAATGTATGGGTGCTTTGTATTGTGGCCGTAATAATTTGCATATTTATTTTCTAGTTTTTCATGTTATCTTGGCCTCAAGGAATCTTATAAATATGCTTGTAAAGACCTCTCAAGAGAGATCTTCTATTCTCTTTGAATAGATGAGGTCATATCTCATATTAATTACATGAGAACATATGGTAATTTCATAATAGGTTGGTCCATTTAAGAAACAAAAGAGCTATCATCTCTTTGAATAGTCAACTAATCTTCTCTTTAAGTCTACTCCTCTTCATATCTTTTCATTATTTACATTAATGGCACAGATCTCTTGGCCTAGCCAAATTTCTTTTTTTATTTGAAAATCTTCACAGAGGTTGTGAAGTCGTGAGCGGGGCTCAAACTCTTGATCTTTTGAGTAACCACAGTCTTAAAACTTTTTCTTCTAGCTAACTGTACTACCGCCCCATCTCGACCTAGCCGAATTTCTGTTGGGCTTTTACTCTTTTAGCCCTATTGCTCCCATCCAATACACACTATATTAATTAATTAATTGATATATAGTTCATTATTTACACTTTTCAAGTGTAAGCGTTATTTAAAATTTAAATTTGCACTTTATTTAAACTTTTAGACTGGTTGGCTGGGGAAAAAAACATTAACGAAATCTGATGAAATCCAATCATAAGATCAAGTGATCCCAGTGAATTTTCAAAATTACTCTTCAAATTTGTATAAATCTTCAACTTCTATCAAAAAATCTTAAAAAACCTTCTTAATTGATACCACCGTTTATAAATCTTAACTTTTCCACTAAAAGAATTCTTGTTATATATTACTCTTAAATGAAATAAGTTATCTTTTTATATTTCTATCAAATATAGTCTAAGATTGTATTTAAAAGACAAAAGTTTTCAGATAAATCATGAATAGTTTTAAAAAACAACGTACTCAATAGATAAAATTATTGTCACCTCTCAAGATATTACTTCATTCCTAAATAGTGTTTAATGTACCCATTATCTATCATCAGTCTTGTTTAGCCGAATTAAATTTTAATTAATATTTTACTAAAATCGTCCAATATATATATAATATTTTTAAATTTCATAAAGTTATTGGACGAAAGAACAATATTCAGCTGGAATATTATTCCTAATTACACATATATCAGGATCTTCGTAGAACATGACATTAAAATCTTACCATATTTCATTTCCATAACATAAAAATAATTATATAACATTTAAATAATCTGAATTTTACAATTAAACATTCCTTCAAAATTGTCAAGCGGTTTTTCATCTTGACACTGATCCTATAAATTAAATAAGAATTTATGATGAGCATATTTCTAAATTTCTCATTAAATAAATAATTCAAAAAAGATCCTCCGTCTCTCTCTTTCATGTCCCAAAAAATCAATTGAATGGGCAAAGCACGGAGCAAATCAAGAGATCCAATTCGTCAGACTAATCTCACCACACCAAATCCTACATACTAGAGGCGACAAACCATTGGCTCATTACTGATACTGTAAGCAATACTTTCTCTTTTTTTTTTTGAAGGTTAGTGGAAATTTTCCACTAAGAAATATATTGATGCTAAATAAATAATTACAATGTTCATTATTACCTGCTTGAAGAGAAACCAGTAATGACTCATAAGGTTTAAAAAAGAAGAAAATAATTTTAACTTAAACTAAAGTTAACAGTTTTTTTTCTCTTTTGGTAATCTGTTTTTTTCTCTCTATTTCTAAAGGCACCCACATGGCCTTTCATGAGGTCATGCTACCTGACTCAAGCAAATTACGATTGAACGGCCCATTTAACATGGCACGAATCTCAAAACAGACCCCCTACAGTCTCAATAGGTACCAGATTGAGTTTGGCCCAGATAGAATTAATCTGGGCCGGCCGTTGCAATTTGCTTGAGTCAGGTACCTGGGAGGATATCTGTCCCAACTTTCACCAACTATTTAAATCCAACAATACGCATTACTTTTGTGAAAAAAAAAAAATGGTAGCTCATCTACAAAAATCAAATTTTACTGGCACGTCGTTATAAACATGACTAGCTCCGCAAATATAATAAATATTATTTTCTTCATCATTATTTCCGCCTCAGTATATACACAAATGGCATAAGCTGCTTTGAACTCAACAAAAGTAGAAAAACTATTTACTGCTCCATCTCTGCTATGATTTATTTCAGATAGCTTTCTTGGCATGCTATCCACTATCCAGCTCTGTCAACTTTGGCAGGATGCTCCTTGGATCCATGTATGTAGGTTCATAAAGTAATTAATGAACTAACATGATAAAAAAGATCCCTCCTTTCAGAGCTCTCTCTGCTTCTGATAATGTACTCACACTTACACCAACCATCAACTTTCACCCATTAATTAAAGAGTCAACAATTGATTATTAATTATATTAGTTATTAATTAATTCTTTAATTAATTAGATGTCTTATGTTTAGTCTGTAATGGTTTTTGGAATTTTATTTTAATATGAAAATTTGATACTTGATATATTAAAAAAAAAATTGGAGCACCTTATTTCAAGTGATAAATTAATAGCATTTTCTTACTTAGCTTACTTGTGAATCTATTTATTGTATGAAACAATTAGAGAGAGATCAAAGTTAATTTAAGTACTTACCTGTTAGTGGCCTCTTCTCTTGTCTCTTTTTAGGTGTACTTCTCTAGCCAATCAGAAATAATTCTTAATTTCATTTACCTTTATAACTACCTCTGCACCACATGTGTATCATTTACTCCTGTTCTACTACTGTACCAAACATATCATATATATATTCTTGTTTCCTCTTTACAGTTTATCCCAACATTTCTTGTTCCATTGCTTCCTCCATAGGTTCATCCAAAGAAACCCCAACACTAGAGCAGCTCTTCTATCCAAACTGCAAAACGCGACATTTTAAATGATTTTGAGCGCACAAATTACTGGAATCAACTCACATTTCAGTGGTTAATTAATCCAGTTTTTTAAAATGGAAGCCATGAGAGACTTGAACTAGAGCACATTCCATTAGTTCCTACCACCAAAACCACTCAGAATTCATTAACACTGCTTCAGGAGTTGCTGAGGAAGCAGAAGCAGTGTAAATGAATTCTCAGTGGTTTCGCTCGAATTGAATGTGCTCTATTTCAAGCCTCTGATGGTTTCCCTTTTCAAAAACTGCATTTAACCACAAAAATGTGACTCGACTCCAGTAATTTGCGCGCTCAAAATCATTTAAGATGCTTCCGTTTTGCTGTTTGGATAGGAGAGGCTGCTCTAGTGTTGGGGTTTCTTTGGATGAACCCATGGAGGAAGAAACAGAACGGGAAATGGTGGGATAAGCTGTAAAGAAAACAAGAATTCAAGCCATCATGAGCAAAAACGATCAGAAAAAGGTGAACTGCACAGCCAATATAATCCAAGATGAAAACGTTGCAATAGTGATTCAAGAGGGTGATACATGTAAGAGACTGATTCAAGCAGCCTCAAAAAAAAAAATAGCAACACTTAATGTTGAAGTTCAGCACCGAACTAAAGTCCAAGCCCATTAGCTTATTCTAGAATATTCAAGAAAATCAATCTTCGGTAGTATAGTCTTAAGAGTATCATGAATAATTGAGTATAACCTAGAACTATCTAGCCGACTTACATGGTCGGTAGAAAAATAATATGCTAGATTATTGAACCGACTTTAGACATCTATAAATAGGTGAAGGCTCATGTGTGAGTGTGTCCGTGATTGTATAAAAAATAAAGTTAGATGGTTGTGTAAGATATTGTAGTACTCCTCTAAATATTCAACAAGTGGTATCAGAGCGGGTTAGGTCCTGTTAGCTAGAAGGTTCGTATAACCCGTGAGTGTTGTTGTGTCGAAGGTCCTGTTGGCTAGGAGGTTTGTGTAATCCAAGTCCGTCGTGGTGTCGAAATGTCAGACTTGAGTGGCATGAGTGGTCTCGTTGAGAAGTTGAATAATTATAATTATAGAGACTGGCATACCTGTATCAAGTCATATTTGCAGGGTCAAGATTTGTGGGAGATCGTGGGTGGTGATGAGATCGAGCCGCCACCGAATTCGATCCGAGCCTATAAGAAGTGGAAGGTGAAGGCGGGCCAAGCGTTATTTTTGTTGAAGGCTACGGTAGACAAGAGCCTACTGTCTCACATTGAAGATGTGGAGACACCAAAAGAGGCATGGGATGTCTTCGCCGCGTTGTTTTGAAGGAAGAACACAAGTCGGCTGCAACTGCTCGAGAGGGAGCTGATGAATATCTCCCAAGGTGACATGACTGTAAGTGAGTACTTTCTTAAAGTAAAGAATTTGTGCAGGGAGATTGAGCAGCTAGATGCCAATGCGAAAATTGGCGAAGATAGAATGCGGCGGATAATCCTAAATGGCATGAGACCGGAGTACAGCGCCTTCATCACAGCAATTCAAGGATGGGCGACGCAACCAACCCTGCTGGAACTGGAGAATTTGTTGGGTAGTCAGGAAGCTCTTGCCAAGCAGCTAGCAGGTTTAACGGTGAAGCACGAAGAGGAGAAGGCCCTGTATAGTGGTCGACGTGGAGAGTCGAGCAAGGACAGGCATCGACGACAACCTGAGACGAAGAATGTTCATCATGAACAATGCAAGAGATGCTCGTGTTCAGGGGGGAGCTCCTAGAGGCCAAGAGGGCAAAGGAGTCGAAAGTGGTGAATACCGCAGTAGAAGAGTGGAGTGCTACAATTACGGACGACAAGGGCACTATGCGAGAGAGTGCCAGTTCAGGAAGAATGAAGGAAGCTTCATGGTGACCACGAAGGAGAAGGCAACGGAGGAGGTCCCAAGTGAAGAAGAGCGGGACACAGTGGCGGCTGTTGTAGTGCAGTCGGTGACCGATGTAGAGGACGTCGAAGAGGTTGATGAGCCTGAGGATGAGGAGATCGACTTTGAGTCATGGTTCTTTGAAGAACCAGTTGAAGAACCGGTCAAGAAGGAGACCGGAGTTGTGAGGTGCACGGTGGCTGATGAGGAGAAGCCACAAGGGAGCACTAAGATGGTGACCATCACCAAGAAGGGTGGTGATGACGAGACGACACAGAGGAGTGTCGCTGTTGTGGAGAAGACTGCAGGACGAGAGTTTGTGGAAGAAGATGCAGCTCGTCTGATGACCCGTCGAGAGAAGAAACCTAGACGACGACTTGTGCCAAGGCAACATGAGAAGAAGATTCCAGAACCTTCTCTTTTGAAGAAGACTATTCTAGAAGGTCGACCGCCTGAGCAACTTCAAGCTCAGAAAATTGAAAGAAGAAGTAAAAAACATGACGACCCAGATAAACGCGGAGTACCGAAGATCAAGACAACCCCAAGTCGGTGCTGAGGGGGAGTGTTGAAGTTCAGCACCGAACTAAAGTCCAAGCCCATTAGCTTATTCTAGAATATTCAAGAAAATCAATCTTCGGTAGTATAGTCTTAAGAGTATCATGAATAATTGAGTATAACCTAGAACTATCTAGCCGACTTACATGGTCGGTAGAAAAATAATATGCTAGATTATTGAACCGACTTTAGACATCTATAAATAGGTGAAGGCTCATGTGTGAGTGTGTCCGTGATTGTATAAAAAATAAAGTTAGATGGTTGTGTAAGATATTGTAGTACTCCTCTAAATATTCAACACTTAAAGTTGACAAGAACTCCCACTCGAACACCCCAGTAAAATAGTCACCAACAGACTCTCACTCTCCTTAATCACGACCGCAGCCTCTAGCGCGACCATAACTACGACCTCCATGGCCGTCCTGATCTCGATCACAGCTGTCCAGTTTGTCTTCTTTTAGTGTTGCCTTCGCTTACAATTCTTCTTCAAGCAATTTGTGCTTCTTTTTTTTCAGTGATTACCATCTGGCAATCCCACTTCGCATATCTTTTTTTTTTCTTCTTCCTTTTTTTTTTCTTCACCATGGTTGAACCCTCTCCTTTCTCACCTCGCTTTGATACCAATTTGTTAGTATTTGATATGAATTTAATATATTTAATAGTGAAAGAAAGAGCACTCTATGGTAGAAATTTATCTTCTATTATCAATATTATCTTACTCTCTTACAAATTACAAACGACAACATCTCAATTTATAAGCTACATGGTGCTGTTTAGATGACCTAGAACATAAATATCATTAAACATAACACAGATACCAAGTGCATGAACTGCACAACCCAATATGACTCTAGAAAACCTAAACATTTAATCTATCTAGAAAATCCATTGTGGAGAGAGCAGAATATATAGGAGATTATTCTCAAACAAGAGGCGACCGGTGTCTTTATTAATTAATGATACCACTATTGAGATATTCCTGTGGTCAAATAATGTTTAGATCCGTATCTTTTGTTATTGACTTTTGTACATTGCTGGTGGCAATAGAGGCTAGGTAGTATTAGGCTTTACCATTTGTGCACCGAGTTTACTTTTAAAAAGATGTAAATATCACCTTTTATTCAATATATCGTTGGTGGCAATCTTCGCCGCCAACCTTCAAAAAAAAAAAAAAAATCCAAACACATTCACACTAATTATTTAACTAATTGACCAATTAATTAATTGTACTATTTCCAACAGATTGCAGGTCTGTCAGCTTTAGTTTTTACTGGAGTATTGTAGTAGCTTCAAGGATTTTATACTGGAAATAGGACCCACCTGTCATCTGTGCATCTTTCTGATGGTTTCACTCGCAAATAAACCACAAGAAGCTTGAAAAAAGTGTTGATTTATATTGTGCCCCATCACCCAGCCGCCATGTAACCAAAGGCTCTAGAGTGGACCTTAGCGCCATAATCTTACTTCAAGTTTGTAGTGCAAAACAGAATGTACTAGCCCTTGCCCTTTCCTTTGAGCCCTTCCTCCTTGCCTCTCTCCCGTTCACACCTCTACCCGCTTGAGCTCCTACCACCTCGACTATCTAAAAATCTCCTACACCTCAGTTCATCTATCTTTACCCATACCACACTCCTGACTCTCATCCCCCTGTTATTGATATATATTTCAGTGGAGGAAAGAGAGACAAATTCTGAAATTTCTTTATTCAAACTATATTTTGTTTCTATTATATTTTTTCTCTCTTACATACTTCATAGAACACAACTCAATTTATAGACTCTTAATATTAAAAAACAGACCCTTAAAATTCGTACACAAAACAATTGTAAAACAGAATCCTAAACAGCAGCACTTAATTCTGACCCTTGGTTACTAAAACTGTCATTACTTATTATAGGGAACTCCAAACGACTTGAAACTTAAACCATCTGAATCTAGACTCCAAAACACTTCAAATTCATAATTAATTTGCCTAGAATGATCTAGAATTGCCCTTCAACTTCGCATTTAATATCACCTTAAAATCTGGCTATACGAGCTAAAACGAGCTAAAACTCCAGTAACACGAGGCAACTGAAATACAAGTCGACAATAAATCAGCAATTGATTTGGCAAAGAAGGTAATGTGCGAATGATTCATGTTGCGAGTCGTGATCAAGTGGCGGATATCTTTACAAAACTGCTACCAACTGTGCTATTCGAAAATTTTAAGATGATGATTGGAATGAAGGATGGAAAATGTTTGAGTTTAAGGGAGGAATTTGTTAAAGAATAAACTCAAAAAACAGAGACAGATTTTCAGGCGATATTAAATGCAAAGTTGAAGGGACAATTCTAGATCATTCTGGGCAAATTAATTATGTATATGACGTGTTTTGGATTCTAGATTCAGATGGTTCAAGTTTCAAATCGTTTGGAGTTCCCTATAATAAGTAATGGCAGTTTTAGTAACCAAGGGTCGGAATTAAGTGCTGTTGTTTAGGATTCTGTGTTACAATTGTTTTGTGTACGAATTTTAAGAGTCTATTTTTTAATATTAAGAGTCTATAAATTGAGTTGTGTTCTATGAAGTATGTAAGAGAGAAAAAGTATAATAGAAATAAAATATAATTTGAATAGAGAAATTTCAGAATTTGTCTCTCTTCCCTCCACCGAAATATATATCAAATTTAACACCTCCAACCCTCGCTAGACGAAAGCAATGCCAATCCATTCCCCAAACCCTCCCAACCAGAATTGAACATGGCTTTCCCACTTCCTCAACAACTCGAGTCGCAATATTGCTTCTTTTCTCCCTATGAGGAACATGACATATTAGTCCTTGACCTCAACAATGCGGTCGTGCTCTACTTCCATTAACCGATCACAGCTCCTACAAGCCTTGGTGACTAGATGTGGAGGTTCCCCTCATAATTGGAAGATCTGTGTGGTACGGCGCCGGGGATACCTGGTCTACTTACCAGGTTAGCTGATAAAACAAGGTTACTGGAGTAAGGGTCCCCCAGGTAATACAATGTGGCATGGAGTAAAAGCAAAATTAATCTTGCTTTTACTCCATGCCATGGTGTATTACCTTGGGAGTCCTTACTAAACTAACATGGTGACAAAAAATAAAATCCTCTTTGAAGCCTTGGAAAATTACAATCATAATTTATGATACAAAGTGTACTTGTGTGTGCATATTTATTAATAAAGCTAATAGATTTTGCTTTTATAAGAAGATTCTAAAATTGAACGAATGAACACAAATTAAGTATAAATATAACTATCCTTTATTTTTAGGGGAGAGAACAGAGGTGGGCCCTTCTTTTTTATCGTGATCCAAAATCTCACACATAGCATTGTTACTATTTTTAAACGCTGAGATCTTTTACTATTTGTTTAAATAGATAGAAAATTGTTATTTTGAGAATATTATGGATCATTAAAAATAACAATTTTTTACCTATCTATATAAAATATAGTAAATTTTTTTTATGAAAAATGTAATAGTCGGCCTTCAAGGATATTTTCATATGGAAATTATGTTAAGCATGTTGGATCGTCTGTTGGACTTTAAAATCGAAAATATGAATTTGAAGTAAGAAATGACTTTTATATCATAATTCACGATAGTTCAACTCTCTAAATCTTTTTTTACCACTTGACTTTACACTAAACTAATTAAAAAAATTATAAATTATGTACACCCCAACATCTTTTAGATGATATTCTCGAGAAATGAACATGCGTCTTCTTGGAAGTAATTTATCTTTCGATTGATCAATTTTTCAGTAATTTAGATTTCAAAATAAAAAACTCTCAAATTTCATATTGGTTTAGATAAGTGAACTATTGGAATTAGGTAGTACACGACATAGAAATTATTATCTCTTACATGAAACAAAAAATCAACTTCAACTAAGATTAAACACATATAAAACAAAATAAGAAAATAAAAAATTTCATCCAAATTATTATATGTTCTAATAAATGGTATTTGTTTATATCAAATAATAATAAACATAGTAATACAAAATAGTCAAGTTGATGAAGTGACCAAATACACCAAGGTCTTTGAATTTGACAAAAGCGGTCCACAAAAGGAAAGACCACTTCTCACAATTCAAAAGCCCACGAAGTTTAGATAAAAGCCCATCCAAGCCCAGTTAAGGTTTAGACAAAAGATCCAACCAAAAGGCAAAAAGCCTATGTTCATAAATCACTCTAATAATATGTATGCATAATTATATAGGAGTCAATGTTCTATTGTTTTCGTGCTCCAATTATATTTCACATATTTATTTTAAATTTAGAAGTTTAAACGGACCATCTGAATGGCTCAATATGATATTCGGATTAAAATGTACTTAGAGATTAAATTAATATTTTTTGTAATTTTTTTACTATTTTTTAAAATAAGTATAAAATCACTGTTTTTCATAAAATTTTGAATCATCTAGAAGGAGTGATTTTGTACTTATGTTAAAAAAAATAAAAAATTCAAAAAATAAAAAATTTAATCTTCAATACATTTTAATATGGATATAACATTGAGCAATTCAGATTCTCTGTTTAGACTTAATAAAAATAAATATACGAGATATGATTGGAACACGAAAGAAATTGGGCATTTGAGCCCAGGTCATCTAATAGTCTCATTTTTAGGCTGAACTATGCCGTTGACGACTGGTCCAACTCTCCTAAAGTAATCGAAATTTGGAGTTTGAATCCCATCCGTTCAATCAATATCCGGAATGCAGGGTGCACTTTTGAATGTTCGTGTAATAACAGATCGCATAAGAGTCTAATCTCAAATTTTCTGTTACTTTAGGGAATTTAATTCATTTGTCGACTTGGCTTGTGACTACTAGGGGACGCCTCTCCAATTTCTCTGGATCTGTTGACCCTGGGTCATATATCCTAAAGTAATTGAAATTTTGAATTGCATCTCAACCGTCAGATCAAAATCAAGAAAGCAGAGGGCCCTTTAATGTTCGTTCAATAACAGATCGAACAGTGTGAGTCCAAAATCAAAATTTGTGCTACTTTAGGGATTATATATCGATTCGAACTTGGGCTTGTGACTTGGGGACGCCTACCTTTCTAGTAATTTCCAGAAAACCAGGGGCCTCTCAGAAAGATAAGTACAGAGCCCCTAAAGTAACCCATTTTTTTAGTTTAGATTCGAACCGTCAGATTCGAATTGGGCCGTCAGATTAAAGCTCCCGTGCGCTCAACCTCTGGCCGGATTGGTCGGATTCGAATCGGACGGTCCAGATCTAAGCTCAAAAATTAGGTTACTTTAGGGGAACGGGCCACAAAATAGTTTGGTTAAAGATTTTTAACAGAGAAATTTTAGCTTCATGCCCTGCAAATATTCTATATAGATCTGCTTTGATTCTATAGTCATTGCTGTGCATAAAGCGAAACCTGCTCCGTTAAAATCTTTAGCCGAAGAGTTGCCTTCTATACTAAAATCCCACTTAATTAGCCCTAAAATGTAAAGTTTTAAACTGTTGTTAATCGCCACAAAAACCCCTATTCCTCTCTCTCCTTCAAAAACCCTCAAGCGCGACCAATTAGACCACAATTTGCCACTATGGCGGGAATACTTCGCTCCTGCGCCGCCCGATCCGCTCTCCGCCGCCTCTCTAACACGGTGGCTAAACGTCGCTTCGCCGCCGCCGCCGCCGTTTGGGAAGACGACGATCTCGATTACTGGACGGACGGTGAGGAGAAGGCGCACGTGCCGTTAGCTGAAGGCACGTGTTGTGAGAGGGGTCCTAGAGGCGTCCAATGGGTTTTCATGGGTAGTCCTGGTTTACAGAAGCACCTGTACGCTGCTAGAATGGCTCAGTTGCTTGATGTTCCGTACATCTCCATGGGTACTCTCGTCAGACAGGAGCTTGATCCAAGATCTTCTATTTACTTAAAGGTTTGTCTTTCAATTGATTTCTTCTTCTCAGTTTTGGTTAATTGATTAGATAAATTTCTCGAATTTGTTCCTAATTACGAGATATTAGGATTTGGATTCTTTTTATATGCTATTTAGGAATTACTTTCCAATTTTTTGGGGAAAGTGTGGTGTCTTTCTAGTGCTGATTCCTGAGTTGTGAATAATTAGGGATTCATTTGAAAATCCTTTCAAAGTGTTTCTTGAAAGTTCTGGTCTTTTGCCAGAACTTTTTTTTTTCTGGCAATTGATTTTCGTGTTGGGTTTTTTTTATTTTGTTGGGAAATTTGATCATTTTATTTTTGTGTGATCCATGAGAAAGATGGAAAAGAGCGTGGCGGCCATGTTCTTAGAATGTGAAGGGTACTTTGGTAAATTCGCTCCATTGGTGGCTTTTTCTGTTAGTTGTAAGGGTAGTTTGGGAACTTTACAAGATTAGGGTTTGCTTTCAGCACTTCAGAATCAGAACCTTCTTTTCTATTTTTCCACTCGTGTTTGTCACGTGCAGCCAAAGTTTTTCTTATATGTTAAATTCCAGTTTTGCCCCTCAGGTTTTCTGGTCCAGTGGTAGACAGTCAGGATAGTTGGACCATTTCTTGATTAGTTGAACTGAGTGCATTTTTCTGAGTACACCCGGGAAGTTTAGAAATTTCATAATAGTCCTTGAAAGTTGTCACATTATTTCTTTTGGTAAAAACTTTATCAGAACATTGTATTGATATGTTGCTCTAATTTATTTGCAAATTTTCTGATAAGTCCTTTGTTTTTCTTTGTTATGAAGATTGCAAATTCGGTGAACCAGGGCAGGCTTGTATCAGAAGAGATAATATTTGGGTTGCTTTCAAAGAGACTAGAAGAGAGATTTTATCGTGGCGAAACTGGGTTTATTCTTGATGGAATACCTCGAACTAGGCTTCAAGCTGTAAGTCTGATTTATTTACTAAGTAGAATTTGTATCGATGTTTGCCTATTTAATCATTTTGCTTGTTTGCTCTCAGGAATTGCTTGATCAGATGGTGGATATAGACCTCGTAGTGAATTTCAAATCGAAGGATGAAACTATAATTAAGAAGCAAATAAGGGGTGAAATTGAAACATGCTCGCACTGTGGAAGGCCATTCCACATGAACCAACCTGAATCAACCAGGTGTAACCCGTGTTTATCAACCCGTACCCAACATGCGCAAGTTCAGTCTAATGCTGTGGTTGGACTTGAGGGTTCTCGACTGGAAAAGATTCACCTTCACTGTGAGCAGGTAATTATTAGGCCTTAATATTTTATATACTGATTTATGTTATAAGTTAACACTCTGTCTGAGAAGCTATAATTTGAATTTTGGTTATAAAATTTTGAAGTTGAATGCATAGCTTGGTTATAAATTTAGCAAGTAATTGTGCTATTTCTTTGTTGGATTATTTTTTTTCCTAGTGGAATCAACCTGAGGTTTTCTTTTTGGTGGCATCTTTTAGAGAATCTAGCACAATTAGCATGCAAATGGAATATTATTATGTTACCACTGTTCAAATAATATTTCAATTTGATTACACGATTTGTTAGAACCTTACCTCTGTGTAATATTCCATTTCTGATCAATTTTATTCTTATATTTTTTTTGTATTTTTCAACAGAGCAAGCTTTTGGAAGATTACTACAGGGGACAGAGAAAACTTATGAATTTCAATGTTTCTGGGGGCCCAGGTGAAACATGGAAAGGCCTGTTGGCTGCTTTGCAACTCCAGCATATTGACGCATCAAATTCACCCCAAAAGCTTACTGTATGAGTTATATTTTTATTATATGGACTTTAAAAATCACTATTCATTAGAACTAGGCCCGTGAAATTTGAATGTTTCTGGGTCTGAGAGCTGTGTTTTTGTTGTCTTTGTGCCTCAATTTTTGTTGTTTTTGAGGAGATAAAATTGTAAGCGATTTTGCTGACGCTTATATTATGCATCTGTAATATAAAATTTTTGTTTAATTTATGTCATAAGTTTAATTTTACTAGGTTGCGTTTGTTTTATGTTCCAAGATTTTGGTTATTTTATGTCATAAGTTTAATATTACTTATTTAAATGCTACGGATAAAAAGAAAAATTGGATTTTACAGTAAAGAGAAAAGTCTGTTTTCTCTGTTTTTAGCCCCAAAACTCTTATCATTGGTTCAAATAAACCTCTAAAACTATTTTTTGGTTGAATCAGCCCCTTCCACTCTTTCATCCAGTTCAATCGAGGTTAAAAAGAGATGGATTAAGGGACCTTTTGAATCTAAAGACTTTGTTGTTATTGTTGTTGTTGTTGTATTTAAATAAAAGTTTAAAAGTTCAGGTTAAAAACAAATTGTTCCGTTACTACATTGGTTTGTAAGAGCATCTGCATCGTCTTTCATTTGAAATTGCAAAGTCCACTCTGGCTCCGACGTGGCATTTCAATTCCATTTCAATTCCTCAATCACCGATGCAGAGGCTTTTCTAAATTTGCAAGCTTTCAAAATTTGCAAGCTTTCATCCGCCTTTCATTTCGCTCTCAATCTTCAAATACGCTCTCTCACGCTGCCAGTCGCCACTAAACTCGAGCTTAAATTTCTTCTCCCATCCTTCCCCTTCCCGTCCCCGTTCCTCCGCCGTTCCTCCGCTGTCACCGTTTTCGTCGAAACCGCCTCCGCTATTTCGCCGCTCTTCCCCTCCCTGTTCGCCTCCATTCCGCGACGCATCTTCCTCTCATGAATTCCGCGACGACTCTTCCTCTCTGGTAAAATTACCGAGGTAATTGGAACTGACATTCTTATTTCTCTTCTAGCAGAAATATCTTGCTCACCCTTAAATTCATATGTGAAATGCCAATTTCTGTCAACCTTTTTATTGCTATATCAACGGTAATTATCCGATACAATTAGGATTTTGTAATGAAAAAGGAGGAAATATAAGAATACTAGATGTCAGTAATGGCAGGTATGAAATGGGTACATGTAACAACTTAATTTCAATTTGGGTTATTGGGAGTTAATTGGTTTAAAATTTCTAGCTAGGGAAAAGCATGAAAATCACACATTAAGAATAGGTACAGTAGTATATACTGGTATAAATCAGGTACCGGTATAATGATCTTGGCCTTAAATTCTCTGATTGACAGTGGTACACTAATCATGAAATGGTCAAATCAACGAGAAAAACCAGGATTACATATAAGATACTTCACATTTTTAGAGGGTAGCAGTAAATCACTAAATTGTCCCTGGATAAGATAATGGGACAGTTTAGTTTGAATTAATCATTGTCATTATATTGAAATTTTGACTCAGCTCCGTGACTGGTTGGACCTGTCTCTTAACCATGCTGTACCATCTTCTCTTCTAATCCTTTCAAGGTAACTTCGTTAAAACAAAATTCTTTCATTGACCTGATATTTTTGGGACCCCTTTTAAGTTTGGGTCAATTTCTTGTGTACCCTCCAACTCTTACTAATTTTCTTATTTATCCCTCAAGACTTCAATATATTGTATTTACTTCTTAACTCTTTCAATGCTTTCTTATTTACCCTTAGACTTAACTAATACATTTTAAAAATTATATTTCCGGTTATACCCCTCCTGCATTTCCTTCTTCCTTCATTTGTTCTTATTTCTTTGTCAGACTTGCACACAAGTCCCATATAAAAACACTTACACTTGAAGGGTATATAAGAAATTAACCCTTTAAGTTTCAACATGTTGTGATGTCTACTAGGGCTTTCAATGTATCTGGCAAGTTGAAGCATGCGGAGGCAGTTGTTGCGACACTTTCTTCACTGCCTGAGGAGGTTGTTGGTACTGTTGGTGCCGCATTGCCATCAGAAGATTCTGACTCTGAGAGGAGAAGAAAACTGGAGTTCCTCGAGTTGCAATAAGAATTTATCAACTGATGGTTTTTCAATCTCTGACTGCCTTTCCAATATGTATGTTAATTTACTGGCACCATTTAAATGTTGGTAATGTAATCCTTTGTTTGAATTTATAAATAAGCTTTACCTGATACTATCGCAATTTGTACCTTGATAAGAATTGCTAGACTAGTTTGTGCCTAGTGGCAAAGATTAAGTGATTGTATTGTCATGTACGTACCAACCCGTGAAGAGGCATCTCACTGGTATAGTATCTTTGGTAATTGGTGACATTTTCCAGGTTTGTGATTTTTTTAATAGATTAAAAGTAATACTATGCTTCATTTGATTTAACAATTCAGGTGAGCAGCTCAGCTCCTGGGATGCATTTGGATGCTTTGTAATGGATGTATCAATTCTTATTTTCTGAGAGGAAAGAGAGCCTGCAAAGAAAATATTTTCTCATCTCCTTTTATTTGGTTATGTTTTGATGTACATGTCCAATACATTTTTGTTTGTTCATTAGCTAGCAGTTGTTGGTGCATAAGCGTTATTGTGATTTGTGAATGTAACACTGGATCAAACATGTGCATGCCAATAAATTCACTTTAAACATGTGCATGCCAATAAATCCACTTTTTATGCCTAAATTGACCATGTAATTTACAATTGTACATGATTAATACTCCATTAGCCTCGGTGAAATCCATTAACCTCCTGTCTGTTTCAATTGTTCAATTGGACCAAATCAAGTCTTTAAAAGGAATTCAAAGGCAATGAGCTAGCATTGGTCTTACTGCATCAGTATATATTTGCAATATTTCCTTTTAGTCATATTATCATCTGTATGATATTTGAATGGCTTTCACGGAGGCTAATGGAGCTTGTGCTGGTCATCGTGGAGAGAGAGAGAGAGGGGCTTAGTGAAGTGAAGTGGTGAGGCGGAGAAAGGAGAGAAGAAAATGGAACGGAAACGACGTGGTGAGGCGGACAAAGGAGAGAACAAAATGAATGGAAACGACGGAGAAGAAAGAAAGAGGTCAACAAAAAAAATATCGCTGATGTGGCGGTCAATATAAAATTAAATTTAATTTCATGGATGTAAAGAGATTGAAATTAAAATCAAATGAAATTGTAATTATCTTTGTGATAGGTTGTTTGCAATTGCAAAGGCTTTCACCAATGGAGATGCTCTTAGTGTTCAATCTTATAATATCTCTGTTGTAATGCACGGGTACAATACTAGCATCCATTTATAAGCCTTAATACACTATACGAGCAAAATACGAAAATTTCTTTTCAAGTGCAAAGAGGGTAAGGGAAGGGGCTTATATGGAAAGTTCTTATTGAATAGAGAGAAATAATAAATAACAGTAAAAGAAACAACAACAAATGATTGTTTTAATTCAACAACATTTTGTGCATGTCAGTGCATATATAATTTATTTTTTTATTTTTTCATAATTATTTATAACACAAATGAAAAATATATACTAAATTTGAAGTTGAATAGGAACTAATAATTGTTATATTTCTTCATTCAATACATATGGTAAAAAAAATGTTCTTATTTATTCAATTGATAATGTCATAGGAAGGTGATTTTTCTTACTATTTACATCAAGAAAACAAAGACAAAATCGTTTGATCTACAACAAACAGATCAAATATAACATGGAAAAAAATTCTTGAAGTATCATTGCCAGTGTGATCTTCTTCGATGTAGTCCAACATTTCTGAAAATAAGCAAACAAAATATAAAAATTAGAGCTCTCTGATTCATAGTATGTGACAATTACATTTATAAAAATTGGTCCAAAGGTTATTTTTTCTGACACTAAATAATAAAAAAATTAGATTCCTAAGTTGAACTTTCATAAAGCAACAGTACTATTCACATGTCTCATTTTTTTTTTCCATCTCCAGCTAATTTTTTGTGGTAAATTCTTTTTTCTATTGGGTCCATCTTCTCCTATAATAATCGTGACATATAGCTCAACATTGACTTGTAGTTTGCTATCAGCGACATCTTCATTGACATGAGTTTTTAAAAAATAACAATCAAGACACCTTCTGTTGTCATAGAGCAACTGACAAGCAATAAAAACATGTAACAGGAAATATAATATGCGAATTTAAATTGATCTTGGAAACAAGGAGATGAAGAGAGAATTTAAGGGTTTTACACTATTAAAAAAAAATTCTATATTGAAATTCTTACCTGAACGGTGAACATAATCCATAAAAAAAAAAGATATTGATAAAAAAGACTAAAAAATGTATTTATCATTATTAGAAATTGGTACAAACCTTATATTTTAGTCGCAATTGTAGTGTCTTGTTAGATGAAGATGAAAAATGAATTGCTTCAATTCAATAGAAGGGGTGTCTCGATAATTAAAGTTTTGCATGTGAGATCAGCATACCATCTAAAGTGGTTTCAATGAGATGAATTGAAATAAATAAAAAATAAGTTGAATTTAATTACCGATCCAATGGGTTTCTAGGTAACCCTAGCTTCACCAAGAGAACACCAAGGTTTTTTTTCCTGAGTGATAATTTCCTGAGTGAGATCACAGAGGCAATAACACCAGAGTGATATCAATGTTTTCATTTCTTTGATATCAATATTTTCCAGTGTTCTAAATAGCGCGCTATAGCGCCGCTATAGCGTTTTTGGACCCTAAACGCTAAGCTATGACATCAAAATGTGCTAATTGAGCTACGGCCGCTATAGCGGTAATAGCGGTCCGCTATAGCGCATAGCGTGTAGCACAAATAGCGCGCGCTATGCATAATGGGCTTTTTTAGGCAATTTATATGGGCTTTAAATAAAGACCCAAAAAAGTTAAATAAAAGCCCAAACCGAAATCAATTAAAAGCTTTGTTGCTACAGATCTTTTAATTTGCCCAAACCGAGAAGGAAACCCTTGGCTAGGTTATTTTCAAATTTGAATAGAAAAAAAATAGATTATGTCATGAATCATGATGCTTAAGATATTTTGAATAGAAAAATATCGATAGTTTATGATATTACTATGGATATTTTGAACCGCAATTTGGACTTTGTACTGGTTCAATATGAATATTATAATTTCTTAATTAATTTGGTGTTATTTATTGTTCTATGAGACTTTAGATAATGTTGATATTTAGTACAAATATATAATATAATTTGTGTAAAAAAAAAACGCTATGTAGCATAGCTTCCGCTATTCGCTATAGCTTTTTTTGTAGCCTTCCCGCTATGACGCTATAAACGCTATTTAAAACATTGATATTTTCTATGATATCAATATTTCGGAGAAAATTATGATATCAATATCAGATCAATATAATAATGGTCCAATCAAATATTTTCGTATTCGTGAAATTATTTAGGAATTTTGATATCAAAAATTCCCTGATAGATATATCAATGAAAATTCCTATTTCTTAATCGTGAAATGAGACAAGTAATTTTTTTGATATCGGATCAATATAAATGAAAATTCCTTAATCATGATACCCAATCAATTATATTCCTTAATCATGAAATTTTGATATCAGAGAATCAAAAGAGAACCAAACAAAGGAGATATCTCTATTTAAGAAAAAAAAATATTGATTTCCATTATGCTCAATTGAAGAAGGAGAATAAGGAATCATATTTCTATTGTCTATATAATTGGATGTAGGGAAAAATAAGGAAATATATTTCCCGTAGATAAATATCATTAAGAACTGAATCGCCTCAAATTTAATTGTAACATATAGTGTGGCGAGTCTTCTTTTAACTAAATTTAAACTTCTACACATAAAAGAGATGCATGTAATCAAAAGATGACATATTATGTGATTGGAGAGTTGATATTAAATACGAAATTTCATCTTTCAATTGTAGCCGTTGGCGGATCACGGTATCAACGTGCTTAATATAAGAATGGAGATACTCACATACAATTATACATTTTTGTAAAACCTTCAAATTAAGTCAACGTAACAAACAAATTAGATATAGTAAAAAAAATTAAAACTATATGATTCCTTATATTGAGGGCACTGAAACATAACCACTAGAATACATTACATATAGTAAAAAAAATTAAAACTATATATAAATAATAAACCAGAATACATAAATAATAAACCACAGAATACATGTTGAATGAGGCGGTGCAAATTAATCAAGGAGGAGAAAAGGAGGCCACGAGAAGGATTCCTATGGCGAAAGAAGCTGCCACACTAGATGCCCACAGCATGACCATTACAGCGATGCCGCCCGGGGTTATTCGTGGCAAGCAAGAACATGCCGATTGTGATCCCGGCCAGCCCGGACACTATGCTAAAGCCGAGAACGACTGAAAAGGCCACTTGTATGTAGGTTGGGTACGCAAAGATTATTTCTGGCGGTTGCACCAGGGCCAAAAGCGTCGCTGAAGCACTGATTACCCCCATTATAATCAAGTTACAACCCAAATTGCCAAACTGCATGTTCCTTCGGTTTGGCTCCATGGCACGGTTTGCACGGATCATGGCGCGGTTTGCACGGATCATGGCCCTGAACAAGGTGCGGATCAGGATGGCATTCATCTATAAATAAGTTTTTATTTGGCGATATTAATTACTTACGGCTAAGCTAACTGAGTTGAGATGAGATGTGGGGATCGAGATCTAGAAATGAATGTGAGATCTAAGTGGCATTATGAAGAAAAAGTATTGCTTATGAAGAAATAGTCAAAAATGATTAAATAAAATGATATATATATTTTTTTTGAAGGTTGTCGGCAACTACTGCCGATCAAAATTATAAGATGTATGGTGTATGTATGTAAATACAATAAATAATTAATAAAATAGGATGTGATTTTAAAAACAAAAAAAGTCGGTTAATTATCAACAGTTTAATTTCTCATTACCCGTATTAATTTGGGTAGCTTGAATATTGATGCATCATCACCGATTTTACATCCGAAAAAAAAGAAGAAAATGTAAACATTATATAAATTCAAATTATACATGGTCCACACTTAAGACATGTAGATGAATTTTGATATTAATTTTGATATTAATTCTTATAAATTGAATTGTGATATTAATTTTGATATGGTTGACAACCATGCATATAGACATGTCTATTTATTCTTTTAATTTTGATATGGTTGTCACGTTCAATTGGTGCAAAGCCTCCATAATTAATTATAATGATGAACATGAGATGATTAAGTCAATTTAGGATATCTGAGGACCATGCCAGTACGTAGGTTGCATTCTAGAAGCATTGAACTATATAATCAATATGGCTAATTTTAATTGCAATAAAAAATTAATAGGACAAATCGAAGACCTGTCAAATCAAGCTTTAAATTAAGAACTGAACATATAAAGAAATTGAAATGTAACAGGTGCATGCATGTCGCATGATATGACATGCATATTGTTATACCAACCTATATTGACATATTGTCCTTCTTTGGCATTTATAATTATTTTCATGCAAATTTAAAAACAATAAGATGCTCGTCACAAAATCATGGAATGCCACATGAGCTTGAATTTTCCAATTTAATTAGAAAAGTTAAGTTATTAAACAATAATTTCTCTGTACTTCTGTATGAAGTCAAGAGCTAAGTTAAAACAAAAATATACAATTATGTGGTCAAAAAATTTGTCAAGGAAATGTTCGAAAAATTGGTCAAGTTAACTTGGAGAAATTAGCTAGCATCAGCTGTTATATTAATTTTCGGCTTTGTTAATTGTTATTGTAGAGGGGAAATCATTTAGGGAATTTTTCAATTTTGAAATTGTAACAGATATATAGGATTAATTTCTACTTAGGTATTGCTTCTTTGAGTAGAACTAGGGTGTTCTTAAGTACTAGTTCACCAAGCCTCTTTGTGATCTCAACTTTAAAACCTATCGAATTGACTTCAAATGACGAATCCGAACCGTTGAAACCCGTCTACCTTACGAGTGATGCGTCTACATGTGAAAATTTAAAATTTTCGAATTAATTTTGTATAGAGTCAAACGGTCAAAATTAGAAGGTCTATAAAGAGTAGAACTAGGGTGTTCGTAAGTTCACCAAGCCCCTTTGTGAAGTCAACTCTAAAACCTATCGGATTGGCTTCAAACGACGAATTCAAACCGTTGAAATCCTTATACTTTACGGGTGATGCGTCTACATGTGAAAATTTTAAACTTTCGAATTAATTTAGTATAAAGTCAAGTGGTCAAAATTAGAAGTTTTATAAATTAATTTTAATGCATTCATTTTTTGGACGCCTTTTGATCACTTGACTCTATACAAAACTAATTTAAAATTTTAAAATTTTCACATGTAGACACATCACTCGTAAGGTAAAAGGATTTCAACGGTTTGAATTCATCGTTTGAAGCCAATCCGATAGGTTTTAGAGTTGAGTTCACAAAGGGACTTGGTGAACTTAGGAACACCCTAGTTCTACTCGTCTAAAATCCGATAGATTTTAGAGTTGGTGTTATATAGGCTGAAATGACACTGATATTATACTAGCCAGAAGACTCGTCCATATATATATACTTAGCGATAACAACTTGATCTCTACTGTCTACCAGGGATCATTCTGGAGCTTTTTTGAAAGAATTTTGTAAGTTCTCTGCAGTCTAATATTATAACCATGTTTTTTATATGGTAAAAGAATGAAATGCTTGGACCAATTTATATAATTATTTAAGCATTATAGTTGTGTTCTTTTCTCATAGCGGTGAGTTAATTAATAGTAAATCCTTTAGGTCATTTCTTGGTATTTTATTCAGAGAAATAATTTTTATGGTCAGACCTTCCATTGCCAATCTTTCTTCAGCACAATCTTTCATTCAGAGAAATAATTATTGTTACCAAAGACAAAGACGTAAGAGCGGTCGATTATATAATTATTTCATTTTGAGTAACTTTCATTTTTTTATTGTAAATAACTTTCTTATCCATACATCGATCTTTTGATCGGCAGTTGCCGACAACCTTCAAAAAAAAAAAATATATCTTTTTATTTAATCATTTTTGACTGTTTCTTCATAAGCAAATTACTTTCTCTTTCACTAATAATTCTATGGATTAAATACATCGATCTCCCGCCACTTAGATCTCACATTCATTTCTAGATCTCGACCCCCACATCTTGATCTCATCTCAACTCAATTAGCTTAGCCGTAAGTAATTAATATCGCCAAATAAAAAGTTAATTATAGATGAATGCCATCCTGATCCGCACCTTGTTCTGGGCCATGATCCGTGCAAACCGTGCCATGGAGCCAAACCAAAGGAACATGCAGTTTGGCAATTTGGGTTGTAATTTGATTATAATGGGGGCAATCAGTGCTTCAGCGACGCTTTTGGCCCTGGTGCAACCGCCAGAAATAATCTTTGCGTACCCAACCTACATACAAGTGGCCTTTTCAGTCGTTCTTGGCTTCAGCATATAGTGTCCGGGCTGACCGGGATCACAATCGGCATGCTCTTGCTTGCCACGAATAACCCCGGGCAGCATCGCTGTCTTGCAACGGTCATGCTGTGGGCATCTAGTGTGGCAGCTTCTTTCGCCATAGGAATCCTTCCCGTGGCCTCCTTTTCTCCTCCTTGATTTGCACCGCCTCATATATTCAACATGTATTCTGTGCTTAATTATTTATGTATTCTGGTTTTACAAAATAATTCTAGTCTAGGTTAACCATATCTTGAGTTGCTTAGACGGAAATTTTTTTTTGTTATGTCGACTTATCACCTCAGTAATTAATATCCATACATTCTTTGTATCATGTGCCGATCTTAATGCAATTTAAAAGATGCAGATAGCACCTTTATATATAGTTTTAATTTTTGTTACTATATGTAATGTATTCTAGTGGTTATATTTCAGTGCCCTCAATATAAATTTCCTAGTTAATATGTAAAATTAGTACGTAATATGATTTCGCCAGGACCTCTTTTAGGGATCAAATCTGCTGTGATTCTTTGGAATCACAGGACTCTGTTATTCCAAATCCATCCATTTATTTGTTTGGAGATTCGTACATAAAAAATAAGTGTTGTTGAGATTCGTGCAATCCAAAAAATGGAGTAGATTTGGAATCACAGCAGATTTATTTCCCTCTTTTAGAGTTACAGAAGGGAACAAACTTAAATAGAAAATATATAGTCATGCACCGCTGCTTGACTTTTAAGGGTTTACAAAATGTATGCTTGTATGTGAGTATCTCCATTCTTATATTAAACACGTTGATGCTCTGATTTGCTAACGGTTACGATTGAAATATAAAATTTCGTATTTAATATCAGCCATTCAATTACATAATATGTCATCTTTTGATTAAATACATCTTTTTTTATGTGTAGAAGTTTAAATTTAGTTAAAAGAAGACTCGCCACACTATATGTTACAATTAAATTTGAGGCGATTCAGTTTTTAATGATATTTATCTACGGGAAATATATTTTCTTATTTCCCCTACATCCATTTATGTAGACAATAAAAATATGTTCCTTATTCTCCTCCAATTGAGCATAATGGAAATTGATATTTTTTTTCTTAAATGGAGATATCTCCTTATCCCTTTAACCTTCATTAACTATTGAAAAATTGGTAAGATAGATCATACCAATTCGATGCAAGCAACAAGATTCTGAAATTCGTTTCGTACCAGTAGCAATTTAGAAAATTGGTACTAAAAATAGATTTAAGAAGTACCAGTAGGTGGCTAGGGCTAGGCGCACTCTTTGTCAGTTGTCTCCTTCTCCTCCGCGGGCACAACACAGACGAACAGCAGGTAGTCGCGAACAGCAGGGCTCTGGTTCATTTTCTCCTTCGCGCACAAGTGGCGATCGATATCGCGTATCGCGTCTCCTCTGCTGAGGCGGAGGGTTGTCATTTTTTCTTCGATCGATCTCCCATCTGCCTACCCTGTATAACGCTAGCTTCGCCCATGGAGTCGGCGGGAGGGTTTTGGGGCTAAGACGTGAGGGTTCTGAGATCGGCGGGAGGGTTTTGGGAGATCGGCGGGAGGGTTTTAGTCTGGCGCCAAAAATGAGCTGGGTTTTTTTCTTTGGTCGCCGATGATTTTCGCTATTTCTATTTTGTTTTTGGAAAAAAAGACTTTCATGGACCGGTGACATCTCCGGTCGCAGATAATATTTTTTGCTGTAGTGACATATTGGCTGTTGAGAATTTATTTATTTTCTTATTGCAACTTGTTCAAATAATATTTGAATTTGATTACATGGTTTGTTACAACCTTTCCTCTGTGCTATATTCCATTTCTGATCAATTTTGTTCTTATATATTTTTTTTGTATTTTTCAACAGAGCAAGTTTTTGGAAGAATACTACAGGGGACAGAGAACTTATGAATTTTAATGTTTCTGGGGGCCCGGGTGAAACATGGAAAGGCCTATTGGCTGCTTTGCAACTCCAGCATATTGACACATCAAATTCATCCCAGAAGCTTACTGTATGTACGAGTATCTGGTGAAAGCTGTTTTGTAGTTATTTTTTTATGGGCTTTAAAAATCACTATTCATTAGAACTAGGCCCACGAAATTTCAATATTTCTGGGCCTGACTCAGCAGAAAAACTTATGAGAGCTTTGTTTTTGTTGTCTTTGTGCCTCAATTTTGGTTCCGTTTTTTAGGAGATAAAATTGTAAGCGATTTTGCTGACGCTTATATTAAGCATCTGTAATATACAAATTTTTTGAGATATTACATATTAAATATTAGTCGTTGAATATTGGTTTAAACATCACATATGCAGTAAAAGCAAAGTCGAAAATGTTTATAAATATGAATACTATAATACAACTCTTTCATTCAGTTGAATCGAAGTTAAAGAGATGGATTGAGGAACCTTTTGAACCTAAAAATTTTTTTTTAGGCTTATTTAAATAAAAGTTTAATGTTCAGGGTTAAAACACAAACTGTCATCGTTACTAAATTGGTTTGTAAGAACTTTCCATATAAGCCCCTTCCCTTACCCTATTTGCACCCGAAGAAGAAAATTTTGTATTTTGCTCGTATAGTGTATTAAGGCTTATAAAGTGGTATACTCACATTCGTATGGCATACGTTTTGTAAATGACACATGTCTACCAAGGGCAAAAATATTTATAATTCTAGAGAATTGTGCTATAAACGCACTCTGAGGTATTTTTATTTTTGAAGGGATTGAGCTTTCCAATTTTCTAAATAATAAAATAATAAGAAAAATTTATATATATATATATATATATATATATATATATATATATATATATATATATATAGAAGTGACATACTATAAATAACAAAATGGTATTTGTACTGATGTTATTAATTGTAACGAAGAACATACATACAATAAAGATATATAGTCATGGAATAATATTCCTAGATATTAATTTGTACTTATGCACTTACAATTCTTTATTTTATATTTTTGTGTTTTTTTTTTCACAGGATCCAAGTGCTCGGTTGGCGAACATGGTATCTGTTTAATATCCGATCTGTATTCGTATCTGTTTAATATCCGATCAGTATCTGTATCCAAAAAATAAAAATGGATACAAATATAATTTTACAACTAGGAATTAAATTTAACATAGCTTTGTCAGTTAATTTTGCAAATAAGTCATTAAGTGGAGATAAGTTTTGATTATCAGAATATTTCTTTACTGACTATTGTTTTCTTAATCATTTCCAGCAACATTGTTAAAATGGTGAATACTAGAGGAACAACAATGCAAGCTGGCCACAGAGCTCAAAGTGCAATGGAAGGTGAGTTCCAACAACCACTGAGCACTCCATCGGAATGACCGGTACAAGAACTATGTAATTAAGGATTAAGGCCGGTGTTTACGGAGTTCACCAAATTGGACACATTCCAACTAATCAAGAACTGATTAGTGCTCATCAGGAGAGACGGCACCAAGAACGCGCACATTTCATGTGCTCGTTGAATGGCGAGATGACTGCAACATACAAGAATTTGTGGTTTTGTTAGAGATGTATCTTAGGAACTGCTTTGACTACAGTCAAATAAAGTTATGATTCTATTAGCAACTGTTAGATTTGGTCATGTATTACTCAGGAAATATATAATAAAAATATTCATTGAACACCTCTTTCTAAATCTATCTTGGTAGCAGAACATAAATTTGCACATGCCATTTAGGACCTAATTTAGGTTCTTTTCTTTACACAAACTCTGACTCACTCTCAACTTTAAAAACCAGAAACCGGAAAAAAAAAAAATAGATCAGAAACCACCTTAATGAACCAGTAATCTCCATCTCGAATCCTGCTTCAAAGTTCAAACCTTAACAAGCAAACAGCCAAACCAGCAGCTTTCTGTCCAAAAACAGAATACAAGAACTAAAAAATCAGCAATAAAATTTACCAGATTCAGCACAAACAAAACCGCAACCATACCAGAAAATACAAAACTATGTATACCATAAATTCTGCTCCCCGAATCAGCAGGATCAGAAAAACCAGGTCAGTGCTCCACGCCAGAGATCAGCGTCAGAAAATCGACAATACCAGATCATCTGACCTCATGATAGCTCTCAGAATCGAAAAGGTGAGGTTCAGATCAGCTTATTCTCAAGTCTTCTCTAGCATTAATTTTATATTGTTCCAAACGATATCGGTTCCTCAAAAGCAATACCCGAACAATACTGGGAACAAAGGCAATGCCGACGTCCCATTACAAACAACTTTAGAAATTGTGGTTGCTTTGAAAGACTTGTGTTGCGCCTATATTTCAAAATCCATATCACTTTTTCTACATATTTGATTTTTTTTTTTTAAGATGAGCTTTTTCTCAGACAATTAGCACATGTTTTCACTATATTAATAAAAAAAAATAGAAAGTAATTTAAGAATAACTACTTAAAAATCAATGGCTTTTTTAATAGTTCTACTTAAAAATACATGAAGACATTTTGGATGCAAAGGTTTACTATTCCTCAACTAAAATTGACATTTGCGCCTTTTTTAACAGTTCTAGAAGGCACCTTTCTTTGTACTTAGCTTGTGCACACGTGACATGTATTCGTTGATATCGGTGAACCCAAAACGATTTCAGCTTGTACAAACCACATCATTTATTAAAAAATAAAACAAATAATTTATGAGAATCCACTTTTAGTCTAGTGACAAAAGTAATATACACCCCCTACACATGAGGGTCCGGATTCCCTAAAGTAACTCAATTTTTGAGTTTAGATCCGAACCATCCAATTCGATTCCAGGCTAAACCGGCCTGAGGTGGACCGCACGGGCCCCTTTAATCTGACGGCCCGATTCAAATTTGACAATCCAGAACTAAACTAAAAAATTGAGTTACTTTAGGAGATCCGAACTCCTACACAAGAATGCTGACGTGTTTCCTCAATACAAATTAATAATAAAAAACAACAATATCTAACAAGTAGATAACAATAAAAAATTTAGTGAAATTTTAGTGTCATCTCCCTCAAGATATTTTATGGAGAGAGCAAATGTATTGAGCTTTTCATGGTAAATATTCTAATTTGAAATCTAAATGGGAAAATTTTCACATAGTGCATACATGGCTACAAAAAAAAAGGACCGTCCGTTTCAACTTGGCACAAAGGTCCTTGTGAATATCCAAATTGGACCGAATTGGTCCATATTTTGATTGGAGGTCCGGATTTCAAACTCAAATTTTGAATTAATGCAAATGATACAAACTCCTATATATCTTACCTCCATCTCTTCCCTTATAACGCCATGCACGCCAAGGCATGCATGCAAACAATTGAAAAATTGATCCACATTGATAAAAAGTTGAAAAGTATTACCTAATGGATGATGATTTTCTATTGTAATGGTTGATTTAGTCAATTACTTTTAATTTGAAAGGATAGCGATTCATGAAAACAACAGGTGAGGTAACAACACACTTGGTCGTTGGTACTGTACCAATTTTGGGAAATTATAATAGTACACGCCTTGGAATCATGCTTCTAGACTAACTTTGATTTAATTGAGTTTTGACTAAGAAGTTGAGTTTTATCCAAAGTCAGATCAAAACCGTTCAATTTGATTCATATGAATGAATTTAAAACTTACATAAATTTAAATTGTCCAGTGAATCTAAACTGTCTGCACGAATTTTGACACTGAGACCCAACTTTTAAATAAGGCATTGTCCAAATTCCTTTGAGCAAAAACTCCACCCTCAAACTACATATGATACCAAATTAAATTCATCTTCATGACCTAATAAGGTCAAATAATAGTTATTTTGGTCAAATAATAAGGTCTTGTCAATTGCTAGTGCAGCTGACTGAGTTATATTTGTGTGACAGAATTGACTCGGCAATTTTTTAGATTTTTCTACCAATTCAAGGACCTTGACAGATGAAAATAGAATATCTAGTATACGTATTTTTTCAGTGAATGAAAATTGAAAATTCTATCTCACCTCATCCTCTGGCACCAACGATTCTTCCCCAAACAACAGTCACCAAGCTTTCCCAATTTTAATACACAAAATGGTGAAACCTGACTTGTGCTCAAGACCAATCCAACTCTTGTACTTATCTTCAATTTATTTATTTCTTATTGTACCTCATGGTGGTTCGGTTTCATTCAACTTCAATTTCTCAGACCCCAACACCGTCAATGAACATATAAACTTCGAAGGCGGTGCATCCTATGATTATAAGGAAAAAATCGACTTGACCACAAATTCGGCAACCTCGAACCTTGGGAACAGCACAGGAAGAGCAACCTACAATCAGCCGGTGACCTTGTGGGATAAAGATACCGGAGAGGTAACAAACTTTACAACCCGGTTCTCTTTTCTTATACAAAATACTACACCAAATAACTTTGGGGATGGCTTAGCTTTTTTCCTATCTTTGTATCCATCTCAAATTCCTCCACAAAGTTATGGAGGGGCCCTCGGCCTTTTCAATACCAATACTTCCATGAATGCATCGGCTAATCAGGTAGTCGCAGTCGAGTTTGATACCTTCTTGAATTCGATTTATGACCCAAATACAACAGATCGAACTTTATGCCACATTGGTATTGATGTAAACATGATCGAATCAACTTCTTACCAGCTCATTCCAAATTACCTTTTTGTTGGTACAAGGATGACTGCACATATTGAGTATAACAGTTGGCAAAAACTTTTGAGTATTTCCCTTTGGCATGAGGCCAACTCGACAATCCAATTCAGCCTCAATGCAACTGTTGATATAAGGAACCTGCCAGCAAATGCATCTGTAGGCTTCTCAGCAGCCACTGGATCATCCATTGAAACGCACCAGATATTCTGGTGGTCTTTTAACTCAACCTTAGGGATAAAAACATTGGTCAGCAAAGATAAAAACAAGATAAGTGTGCCGGTTATAAGTGGAATAGTCGTGTGCACATTTATTATGTTTATTGTAGTAGGGATCTTCATATATTATCTCAGAAAAAGGAGTTCAATCAAGAAAATTGGAGAAATTGAGGTGATTGGTGATGAATCAATTGATTACGAATTTGAAAAGGGGAGAGGACCCAAGAGGTTCCCGTACAGTGAACTGGTTCATGCAACAAATGGCTTTGGGGAGAACGAGAAACTTGGAGAAGGTGGGTTTGGATCAGTCTACAGAGGTATTTTAAAGGATGAAAACATTCATGTTGCTGTTAAGAGGGTGTCAAAAGATTCAAAGCAAGGGAAAAAGGAGTATATATCGGAGGTCAGGATTATAAGCCAGCTAAGGCATCGAAATCTTGTTCAACTAATTGGTTGGTGCCATGATCATGGAGAATTTTTGTTGGTTTATGAATTGATGCATAAGGGAAGCCTCGATAAACACCTGTATAACAAAGAAACTCTTCTTAGTTGGCCAATTAGGCACAATATAGCACTAGGGCTAGGCTATGCTCTTCTATACCTCCATGAAGAGTGGGAACAATGTGTTGTGCATAGAGATATAAAGCCAAGCAACATAATGTTAGATTTCTCATTCAATGCAAAGCTCGGTGATTTCGGCCTTGCTAGACTTATTGATCACAACCAAGAAGTAGAAACAGTTGCTGCTGGCACCAAGGGTTATATAGCACCAGAATGTGTCCTTGGCACGGCAAATGCAAGCACACATTCCGATGTTTTCAGTTTTGGAGTCGTCTTGTTGGAAATTGCATGTGGAAGGAGACCCATAATGCCTCAAAAGGATCGAAGGAAGGTGAGTTTAGTTGAATGGGTTTGGGATTTGTACGGGCAGAATGCACTTATGGAGGCCGTCGATTCAAGTTTAAATGGTGATTTCATAAAAGAAGAAGTCGAGTATCTGATGATTGTTGGTTTATGGTGTGCACACCCGGAAAAATCCTCGCGCCCATCTATTAGGCAAGCCATGAGTGTTTTGCACTTGCAAGATAATTTACCAATTCTTCCTCCAAAAATGCCTATGCCGGTGTATACGATTCCATTAGATCTTAATATGCAATTTTATACCACCTCCTCTGAGGCTACTTCAAGTGGCGTCACCAAAAATTCCACCAAGTCGGCTCCTGCTCCATCTTCAGACTCTTCCTGGCTGCTCAAACAAGAACAGATAACATTCTAAATAATGAATTTGCAAACATAGTTTCCTCTGTTTTTTTATTTGTTTCTATTGCATTGATAGCTGTTGTGTTCTTTTTTTTTCTGTTGTTTTTTTTTTTTAGACTTTCTTCTTGCAATACATAGTGTATAATTATTCTTTTCTTCCCTTTTTTGGTACATTTAGTTGTGATAGTAGGATTTTTCTTCTCCAATATGTTACAGAGCTACGAATTGCTCATAATCTGTTTGCTACAGAGTTGGCATGTTTACAAATCAGGTTCAACTCACCTAATTGTCTATTTCTGTTTACATTCTTTTTTTATAGCCATTGAATTTTTGATGAAATGGAGAAGACTTTCGCACATTTGTACTTACCTTCACACAAATGTCAGCATGTTGCTACCATTTCCATCTATCACAAGAACGATACCACGTTGCAATCTCGCCATTCCTCCCAAATCAAAAACCCAAAAACTCTCAAATTGAACATGGTCGATTTCCTTTTTCCTTTCCACCAGCACTCAAAATCCACCCGATTACACCAGCTGGTCTATCTGTAAAAGATACAGAACAATTTTTCAACTTCAGTTTCCGTTTTTGAACTTTACCTAGCCTCCCTATTTGGTGCCTTCATGAATCTAAAATCCAGTAAATGGGTTCGTCTCAGGTTATGATCTGAATCAGGCTGAGGTTAGAAATACTAAACAAAAGCTTTTAATACCTTGGTCGAATGATTAAAGTGGATGTTAAGCCCCATCACACAGCAACTAAACCTTGAATATTAATTAATCATCACACAATCCTGAATTATGCAAATATGCATCAACTAAGCCTCAAGTTAGAATCATATAAAACCTTGAATGCACAACTCATCCAAACTAAAGAAGCCAAAACCAACCATGGCAACATGACCTCGAGAAGATAGATAGGGAGTATGCATTTATTGGTATCACTGAAACAACAGTATTATTTTTTATTTTTTTAATTTTTTTGTGTATGAGAATGGTTCGCTAACATGTGAGAATAACAAGATTGATCACTAATCTTGGCGAAACTGGGGTCAATTTATGCGATAATTTCATAAACAAGGTATAAATGATGCTCAAGTGCATAATTGACCAATAAAAAACTTCATATTTTTCCAAAGTCTAACTCACACTGGAAAATCTTTTTCACTAGATTTGGCACCAAACTATAAATACTATAGGATAATTCTCATGTCAAAAGAGTTTACCTTCAAGCGCACAAAGGATTGCCTCAGCTTGGACTTTGGAAGGAGTCTTCCAGTTAAAGAGAATGCTCACTCACATTATAACATGCCAGAGGAGATTACTGGTACAGCCAGAGGCCGGATCCAAAGAGAAAAGAGTTGTCAGTTTTCTCCTTCCTCCGTTCACACTAGACAAAGAAAATCGCCAATCTAAAGAATGGAATACAAATCTTCAGAAATTAGGCTAAAAATGAAAGATTTGAGTTCCTAGGGTTTAACATCACCAATTCAATTTTATTGATTTGATTTTTGAATATAGATTGTTAAGCTTGTTAACACTTACAATTCACATGAGCAATTTCAAAGTCTTGAAAGGTTTTACAAAATAGTAAATAAAAAGTAAAATTCACAAAATCCACAAAGTAAATTCAATAAGTTCACAAATTCACATCATATAAGTCCAAAATCCCAAGTACCAATAGTCTACATGAGTAAAATTAAGCACATTACAAAACAATTGGTGGTTCACTAGTCCACTGCTTGAATTATACACATCACACCACGATTGGTGGTTCAATTGTTCAGGAATTCACTCAAAAAACACAGTTCTTAATTGTTCTATTTTTTTACCGAATAGAAAAAGAAAGATGAACTGCCAATTGAGCTACCATGCTAGATTGATAGGACTGAGAGATTAGAGGAAAGCACAAGAGAATTAGTTAAGCTATTAAGCTATTACCTTAAGTTGGAGCTCAAAAATAGAAGCTGAGAAGAAAGAGATAAGAGGTCGGGACTTGGCACCTGCCAGTGGTGCGCGGCGAATTCACATCCTCCCCGGTACCGTAATAGGGAATCTTTTACAATTATTGGATCTGGACCGTTCTTTTTAACTTGGCACGAATCTCAAAGCCCAATAATACTGCCCCTGCGCTAGCCCGAATCTCAAAGCAGCTGAGAGTTAATCTCAAACCGTAATGTGAAGGGAATCTTTTACAGTAATGGAGAGGATAGTGTTCGTGCGCGGCACCCGTTCTTTTCATTGTAGGTAAGGTACGCGAGCAGATACGGATTCGGAGGGGACTGAGGGGTAATACGGATCCGATTCAGAATTTTGTCTAATATTGGGTTTTTAACTTAATTCGGATGGATTTTAACAGAAAACAGGTAGATTTTAAGGTGCACGTTGTAAGAATACAAATGGTTCAAATATTTTATCCACCAATTCAAAATTTAAGTCTATCAACTTTCAATTAATATCTATAAAGAACTCCAAATCTAGGTTTCGAACCTACGATCTCCTATTCAGAGGGTGTTGCCTTTGTTACTTGAACAAATGTTAGTTCTTAGAAAATATATAAAGTATTAGAGTAAAGTTAGCGTGTATCTCTTGGTGAGCATAATGACAAAATCTATCGGATTGGTTTCAAACGATGAATCCAAACTGTTGAAACTGATTTATTTCACTAGCGATGCTTGCAATGCAAAATTTTGAAATTTTTGAATTTATTTAGTATAAAGTCAAGCGGTAAAAAAAATGAAATTTTATAAATTATTTTATTGCATTCATTTTTCATTATTTTTTGACACTTTGTACTAAATGAATATAAAATTATCAAATACACAGATCACTCGCAAAGTAGATCATTTTCAACAATTTGGATTCATCATTTGAAATCAATCCGATAGATTTTAAAGTTAAAATCTCAAATGATTTGATGAGCTCAAAAATAGTTCTACTCAAATTATGAAGCATCCAGATAAATAGGAGAGTTAAATATAAATATATAAATATAATTTTTATATGATGTATTTGACAAATAAAGTAGCAATAATGTAATACATCAAACAAAAGTATTTTAAGATTAAATAAAGGTAAATTAATTTTTATTGGTAAAGTATATTTAAATTACTAAAAATTTGAACTTCTGATATTTTCTATTCTCAATGCTTTACTTGCAATATTTTAAACACAATGTACGAGAATAATTTAGTCTTTTTATTTAATACTATTTTATCTACTTATTTTACTATTATAAAACACAAATATTTTAAAGTGAATTAGCATTTACTTTGCTTTAACTTTCCTTCAATTGTCGAATATATCGATAGTGACAAATTTATTGATTTGAAAATAATTCAATATATATATATATACAAATATATATATATATACAAATATATATATATATACAAATATATATATATATATATATATATATATATATATAGGGAGAGAGAGAATGGCTAATATCGAAACGTTTGCATCAAGGTTCTCGTGCAACCAAGTTTTTTTGGATTTTCAAAGTCCAAACGGTCGATCTAAACCGTTAGATGTGATCTCTATATTAAAATCTGCTTGGAGACCAAATTCTACATTTTTTTGGAATTTTTTTACTATTTATTAAGCCACTTTGAAAATTGCTGATCACATGGTCCAGAATTTGGTTGCACTGTTTTTACCGTTCACCCAGATCAGCAATTTTCAAAGTGGCTTAATAAATAGTAAAAAAATTCCAAAAAATGCAAAATTTTGTCTCCAAGCAGATTTTAATATAGATTGAACATCTAACGGTTTGGATCGACTGTTTGGACTTTGAAAATCCAAAAACGATTTGGTTGCACGAGAGCCTCAGCGCAAACGTTTTGATATTAGCCACACTCTCTATATATGTATATCTATATAGATATATATCTATATAGATATATATCTATATAGATATAGATATATAGATATATAGATATAGATATATATAGATATCTAGAGGTTGGCTAATATCAAAACGTTTGTTCCTAGACCGTAGAACGAACACTTTTGGTTTTATATTTTCAAAGCCCAAACAGTCGATCCAAATCGTTCAACATTCAATCTATATTAAAATGTGCTTGGAGACCAAATTTTACATTTTTTAGAACTTTTTTACTATTTATTAAGTCAGTTTTAAAATCGTTTTTTTCAATGATTTTTTTCACTATTTTTTAAAAAAGTGATTTTAAAACTAGCTTAATAAATAGTAAAAATTTCCAAAAAATGTAAAATTTGGTCTCTAAGCACATTTTAATATAGAGATCACATCTAATAGTTTGGATTGACCGTTTGATCTTTGAAAATAGAAAAACCAATTGGTTACACCATTTTATGATGACACATCTTGACACCGTAAGTTTGCAAGTCATTTTTGTGATTTCAAAATGCAAACAGTTGATCTTCATATTAAAATGTACTTGAAGACCAAATTTTTCATTTTTTGAAAATTGTTTACTATTTTTTTAGAATTTTTGAAAATCATTGTTTTTCAATCCAAAATTATCTACAAACAACAATTTTGTACATATCTTAATAAATACTAAATAAATTCCAAAAAATGTAAAATTTAGTCTCCAAGCATATTTTAATATGGAGATCATGTTGAACGGTTCAGATCGACTGTTTGAACTTTGAAATGGCAATAATGACTTATAAGTATATGGTGTCAAGATGTGTCACCATAAAATAGTGTAATTGGATCCCTCCTCTCTCTCTCTCTCTATATATATATATATGAGGAGGGTTCTAATATCTCACGTTTTTCATACGTCATCATGCCTCACCTTTTACATCTTCGTATTCAAAGTTCAAACTGTCGATCTGAACCGCTCAACATGATATCCATATTAAAATATGCTTGGAGACCAAATTTTATACTTTTTGAGAATTTTTTACTATTTTTTTAGATAGATAAAAATCACTATACGGTCCAGAAACAGTGATGTTGTACCTATCTTAAAAAATAGTTAAAAATTTCCAAAAATTATAAATTTTATCCCAAACATATTTTAGTATGGATATCATGTTGAGTGGTTCGGATCAACAGTTTGGACTTTGAAAATAAAGATATTAAATATGAGGCATGAGATATTGGAACTTTCCTCTATATATGTATACATAGGTTCATGTCTCATCATTTAATTTTTTTTATTAATTGCTAATTACTAACACCATAAAAAAGGATGCACAAATTAATATCATCATCAGAACAAATGTTGAATATTATCAAACATACAATTAGTATATTACTCTATATAATTACAACAATATAATAAATAAGAAGTACCGCTTACGGCTTAAAAAAGTCTTCTGTACACTTTTCACTCTTTCAATGTCTTAATCTTATTGTCACATTTAAGTACCAAACTGTCAATGCCGGAAATAAATCTGCTGTTATTCCAAAGAGACAACAGGATCCTGTTATTCTGATTCCAACTGTTGCTCTTTGTCGAGATTCAGGTACAAAAATAAATTTTCTTTGAAATTTGCGCATGAAAATTTTTGAACAGTTGTGATGGGAATAAAAGGGTCCTGTGATCCTCTGGAATAACAGCAGATTTATATCCGTCAATGCCACCATCTACATTAAAGCCACATGGTCAACAAAATCCATATCATCACACTTGAATATGTATTTCTAACTTTATTTTTAATATTACTTTAGTCAAGGATATGCATAGTCATTGGGGGGTCAATGGCGGCTAAATACCTTTGTAATTTTAATTAGCACCAATAATTGTGCCTAACCTCTTCCTCTGGCACCAATGATATCTCCTCCAAAAATGGTGGTACCTGTCTTGTGCTCAAGACCAATCCAACTCTTGTACTTATCTTCAATTTATTTATTTCTTCTTGTACCTCATGGTGGTTCAGTTTCATTCAACTTCAATTTCTCAGACCCCAACACTGTCAATGAACATATCAGGTTCCAGGGCGATGCATCCCCTGATTTTAAGGAAAAACTTGACTTGACTGAGAACATCAAGCGCAGCAAAGGAAGAGCAACCTACAATCAGCCGGTGCCCTTGTGGGATCAAGATACCGGAGAGGTAACCAACTTTACAACCCGGTTCTCTTTTCTTATACAAAATACTACACCAAATAAGTTTGGGGCTGGCTTAGCTTTTTTCTTATCTTCCTATCCATCTCAAATACCTACACATAGTAGTGGAGCGGCCCTTGGCCTTTTCAATAACGCAACCAGCATGAATGCATCGGCTAATGATGTAGTCGCAGTCGAGTTTGATACCTTCCGGAATTCGAAATATGACCCAAATTCAACAGATCCAACTGACTGCCACATTGGTATTGATGTAAACATTATTAAATCAACTTCTTACCAGATCATTCCAAACTACCTTTTTGTTGGAACAAGGATGACCGCACATATTGAGTATAACAGTTGGCAAAAACATTTGAGTCTTTCCCTTTGGCACGAGGCCAACTCGACAATCCGATTCAGCCTCAATGCAACTGTTGATATAAGGAACCAGCCACCAAATGCATCTGTAGGCTTCTCAGCAGCCACTGGATCAAAAATCGAAACACACCAGATATTCTGGTGGTCTTTTAACTCAACATTAGAAATGAAGCAAATTTCCCCCAGTATAGCTCCATCAGAAGCCCCAAAGGTTAGAAAAAATAAAAACACGAGAAATGTATTGGTCATAGTTGGAATAGCCGTGGGCACATTTATCATGTTTCTTTTAGTAGCAATCTTCATATATCAACACAGAAAAAAGAGTTCAATCAAGAAAATCAGAGAAATTGAGGTGATTGGTGATCAATCAATTGATTACGAATTTGAAAAGGGGAGAGGACCCAAGAGGTTCCCATACAGTGAACTGGTTGATGCAACAAATGGCTTCGGGGAGAACGAAAAACTTGGAGAAGGTGGGTTTGGATCAGTCTACGGAGGTATTTTAAAGGATGACAACATTCATGTTGCTGTTAAGAGGGTGTCAAAAGATTCAAAGCAAGGGAAAAAAGAGTATATATCGGAGGTCAGGATTATAAGCCAGCTAAGGCATCGAAATCTTGTTCAACTAATTGGTTGGTGCCATGATCATGGAGAATTTTTATTGGTTTATGAATTGATGCACAAGGGAAGCCTTGACAAACACCTGTACAGCAAAGAAACTTTTCTAACTTGGCCAATTAGGCACAATATAGCACTAGGGCTAGGCTCTGCTCTTCTATACCTCCATGAGGAGTGGGAGCAATGTGTTGTGCATAGAGATATCAAGCCAAGCAACATAATGTTAGATTCCTCATTCAATGCTAAACTCGGTGATTTCGGCCTTGCTAGACTTATTGATCACAACCAAGAAGTAGAAACGGTTGCTGCTGGCACCACGGGTTATATAGCACCAGAATGTGTCCTTGGCAGAGCAAATGCAAGCACCTGTTCTGATGTTTTCAGTTTTGGAGTCGTCTTGTTGGAGATTGCATGTGGAAGGAGGCCCATGATGCCTCAAAAGGATGAAAGGAAGGTGAGTTTAGTTGAATGGGTTTGGGATTTGTATGGGCAGAATGCACTTATGGAGGCTGTTGATTCAAGTTTAAATGGTAATTTCATAAAAGAAATCGAATGTCTGATGATTGTTGGTTTATGGTGTGCACACCCAGAAAAATCCTCTCGCCCATCTTTTAGGCAGGCTATGAGTGTTTTGCATTTTCAAGCTAATTTACCAATTCTTCCTCCAAGAATGCCGATGCCAGTGTATACTATTCCATTTCATACCTCCTCAGAGACTACTTCAAGTGGTGCAGGCAAAAATTCAACTTCTTTTTTTGAAGGTCGGTGAGCTGACAATTTCATAAAAGAAAGTTATTTACAAAAACCGGCTCCATCTTCACACTCCTCCTGGCTGCTCAAACATGAACCGAAAACGTTGTAAATAATGAATTTGCGAACAATGTTTCCTCTGTTTTTTTTTTTAGTGCTTTTAAATGCACAGTACTACTATGATTCTTATTTGCTAGTTTTCTTTGTCTTTCTATTGTGCTGTTTTTTCTCTGTTGCTTTTGTTTCTAGACTTTCTTCTTGCAATATGTATTTTATATATTTGTTCTTTTTTTCCTTTTTTGGTATGTTTAGTTGTGTTAAAACCATTTGTCTTCTGTAATATCTTATGATAAACCAGCTAGCTCTATAAATTTCTTATAATTTTTTGCTGTGGTGGTTCTCGTTTTGCTACAAAGTCAAATGTTATGCAGATCAGGTTCAGCTTACCTAGTTGTCTATTTCTGTTTATGTTAATATTTTGATAACCTTTGAATTTTTCATCAAATGAAAAGACTTACCCTCATTTTGAATTATTTCCATGCTTGAAATTTCACACAAAATGCCGGCATGTGAATGGTACCATTTCCATCCATCATCAGTATGACACAAGGTTGCAATATTTTTTTTTCTAAAATTAGTGGCTTTAAATGACTACTAATGATTTCAATTATACACAAAAATATTTACAATGACTCTCATTGCTAGATCTACACTCCTTTATTCTCATGAAGGTATCTAAACTACTCTAATCATCTAATCCTACTTATTTACAAGTCTTGAACACCCTATTACCTCATTCCCAATCTCTCTCCACGATCGGATTCGCTTTTGTCTGATAGCTGCCGCGCTCTGATCGAGATAAACTCTACTTTCCGAGCTCCGACAATACCGCATTCTAGGCTCCACTCATCTGGTCTCCCTCTCATCTCCCTCATTGTCCTCTTCGCTCGAGGGGAGGTAGAGACGAGAGAGTGGAGGGTATCGTGTGTGTGGGGTTGGGGAGGGGGGGGGGGGGGGGGGGGTGTTGTCTAGGGTTCTCCTATTTTTCACTTAAGGTGAAAAGAGCGAAAGGAGCAAAAATCGCGTTTTTGCCCGGTTGCAATCTCGCCATTCCTCCCAAATCACAACCCAAAAACTCTCAAATTGTCAATTTCCCTTTGCCTTCCCACCAGCACTCAAAATCCACCGCATTACACCAGCTTGTCTATCTGTGAAAGATACAGCACAATTTGTCAACTTCAGTTTCCGTCTCGGTACCTTCATCTATATATCTAGAAACCAGCAAACGGGTTCCTCTGACGATATGATCTGAATCAGACTGATGTTAGAATTGCCTGATCTGATTGGCTGAGAAAAGGTGTTTGGTGTTCGCCACATGCGTGGTGTTGTGAGTTCTCTTACGGCTGTTAGTTGGAAGGAGATTTGACAGAATGTGTTGAAAATACTTTGTTAATTTGGAGAATTTGACGGTAGCCTCAGTAAGTAGTATATTTTTTATTTTCTGACAAAACAGAGAGAGTACATTAAGTAGAAGATTGAAAATTTGGAGGTTTTGAATTTCAATTCAGCACCGAGATTGTGGTGATTGTTGTATAAAGAGATCCTGAATAAGGATATATTGGGAGACTTTGTCCATATCATAAAAAGGCAGGAAAGCAATAATTAATAGAAACACTGTATTGTCGCTATTAGCCATGCATGCTGGTAAAAAGCCACAATTCAGCAAACAATTTTAATGGCCATTCTTTCCTCTTCTATGTGTGTAATAATCCCAAAAAATACCCTGAAATTGGACTTAGATGGGCACTAGTTCAACATCACGACTTAATATGGCCGAAATTATACAGAAAGCAATCAATTACTAGGCCCAATCATTGTCGGTATTGAGATTATCAGCTAATATTAATCAGCCTTATGGCCTCAATATAATTTCTAAACTTACTAGTTCTATACAGAAATATCAGTCTCCAAATTCAGTTCCAATACTACAGAGGTATACAACCAACCAAAAAAGATCTATACACGCTCCATACTTTACCTTAGATATTTTTTTTTTTTTTTTTTTTTTTTTTTGAAAAAAAGGCATAAAAGCCCGTTTCATATAAGAAACATAACGGTAACTTACAAGTTCATAGTATCAGGTTCCCCTTATTAGAAAATAACCACAAAATGCTAACAAGGAGCAAAAGACATACGCCCTACGTTTTAATGTCCACCAAAACACTGTGATAGAAAATAACACATAAACTAAGCCACCAATCAAAATGGGGCTATGATAAACTAATCCTAAATTCGGATTTGAGCAAAAAGTAAACTGGTGCGTCATATCATCAATCTGCTGGAGGTCCAGCTGCCCCTCCTATGCGTAGAACCTGGTCTATCTCCGGCTGGAGCTCCACCATCTGCATGTCACTGGGGTCCCATACGCTCAAAGGGATAGCATCTAGATCAGCCGGCAACCACTGAGCTGCTGCCATCTTGATCCTCTTGTCCATATGTCCTGACCAGTATTCAAACACAGAAAGAATGAGCAATATAATAGAGCGAATTGTTTTATTAGGGGCATTTTGAAAAATAACCGAGTTTCTATATTTCCACAAGGTCCAACACACAGCACTGAATATCACTAAGAATGCAATTTGGTGCTCTTTGGGCATTGTACCTGCAAAATCAAAAATATTAGAGCAAGATTTCCATTGGGAGAATATGTGTTGACAATTACCGAGCCAAAACCAAATTTGCTGAGCAACCGTACATTTAAGAAAAAGATGGTTCACTGATTCGTTTGTATTGCAAAATTGACATTGTAAATCACCATGCCAGCCTCGTTTATGTAGATTTGTTTTAGTTAGTATTCTATTATTCATAACTAACCACATAAAGATCCTAATTTTTGGTGGGAGAGGTAGTTCCCACCAAATAGCAAATCTATTTTTACTAACACCTCTAAAATTAATGAGTTGATATAAAGATTTGATCGAAAACAATCCTGAAGGTTCCCATCTCCAAGCAATTTTGTCTACCGAGTGTGTAAAACTACAAGAACTAATGAGACTTAAAATCTGATGCCATTCTACAAGTAAGATACCACTTAATCGTCTTCTAAAATGTAACCTAGATCCTTGCGAATTTACGACCGAACTAATTGTAATTTGAGGATTAGAGCATAACTTGTAAAGTTGTGGGTATTTCGTAGCTAGATTACAATTACCTATCCATATCGTATGCCAAAAGGATAAAGATGAGGTATTTCCTGGCTCAAAAGTAACACTAATTTTCCCTAAATGTTCTAAGTGCATGACTGCTTTCCAAAACGGAGAAAATGATAGGTTGTTTGCAAGATAATAGTTGTGTTGAATGACATTTTTCCACAACCCGTGATAACTATCATCTTGAAACTTCCACCACCATTTGAGTAACAATGCTATGTTCATATGTTGTAAATCTAGAATCCCTAATCCACCGTGAGATTTATCTAGGCATGATTTAGTCCAATTAACTAAAGTGTATTTTTTCCTACTTCGGTCTGAACCTTGCCAAAGAAATCTATTTCTAATAGAATTAATTCTTCTAAGTATAGTCTTAGGAGCCTTATAAACTGACAGTGTATATAAGGGTATAGAGGATAAAACAGAGTTTAGAAGAGTAAGTCGACCACCTATGGATAATAGTTGTCCTTTCCAATTTTGTAACCTATTTTCTATCTTATCAACTAGAAACTGCCAATCATCCATACTTAATTTTTGCTTATGAAGTGGTAAACCTAGATACTTAAAAGGAAATGTTCCTACTTTACATTGGAATGTTGTAGCAAATTGAAGCCCATCGGAGTGTAGGGGATACAATTCAGTTTTTTGTAGGTTCATTGTAATTCCAGAAAGGGCTTCAAAGCTTTTCATACTCCACCATGCTGATGACACATTAGGATGAGAAGCATGTAAAAATAAGATAGTGTCATCAGCATAATGACAATTGGTGATTGCTTTACCATCTAAACATGGAGGTCCTAATCCTATCAATTTATTGGCCTGTCTACCCTTTTGAAAAATCTTACATAATGTATCTGCTGCTAGAATGAATAAGAAAGGAGATAGGGGATCCCCCTGTCTAACTCCTCGCTTACAGAAAAAATACTGTGTAAATTCTCCATTGAAATTTATGCATGATTGAGAACTATATAACCAATCCTTAATCCAATGTATCCATCTAGTCCCAAATCCTCTACTTGTTAAGATCTCTAAAATGTAATCCCAGTGTATCTTATCATAAGCCTTCTCAAAGTCGACTTTGATAACCACACCAGGTTTGTGTTGTGTCTGACAAGAATGTATAAGTTCCTGGCTTAATATAACATTGTCTAAAATATATCTATGTTTAATAAACGCTGATTGGCTTTCATCTATAATTCTACTCATTATTGTTTCTAATCTAGATGTAAGAATTTTCGAAATTATTTTGAAACTACAATTAACTAAACTAATTGGTCTATATTTACTAATCAATGTAGCATCCTTTTCCTTTGGTATCAAACAAATGACTGATTTATTTATTTTGGTGAGATCTAATCTATGATAGAAGAAATGTGTACACAATAAAAGAACATCCTCTTTGATGATTTCCCAGAATGTTTGATAAAATAGAAATGGGAATCCATCAGGGCCAGGAGCTCCCTGAGCGGAAGAGGTAAAGATAGCATCTTTAATTTCCTGCTCAGTTATTTCCTGTTCAAGTCCTAATTGTTCAGATGGTGTAAGTTTATCGAAGGGATCCCAGAAATTTGATTCTAAGTGTGCATATTTCAAACCAGGAGTACCTAAAAGGTTTTTGTAAAAATTAACTGCATGTTGCTTCATATGTCCTATGTTAGTATTAATAGTACCATCTATTTCTAAAGAAGTAATTCGATTCTTCTTACTTCTATGTGTCGCAACTACATGAAAAAATTTAGTGTTGTGGTCTCCTTCTTCTAACCATTGTTGTTTAGATCTATGTTGCCAATATTTCTCTTCTTCTAGATAAATGTTTTCTAATTGCTCTTTCATGGATGACCATTGCAAACATTCCTCTGCACTTAGATCATTAGATTCTTGAAGGATATCTAATCTATGAATTTCCTTAATTAAATGAGCTTTCAACCTCTTTTTTGCCCCGTAATAGTTTCGAGCCCAACCTCTAAGTTTTTGCTTCATGTGTTTTAATTTGAGAGTCCAACTAAGAGCAACATGATGGGGATCTAAAGGATACTCACTCCACCACTTTAAAATTAAATCTTTAAATCCTTCTTGCTTAATCCATTCCGGTTCGAATCTAAAATGTGGAGAACTAGTGTGCCCTTGTTTATTAATGGAAAAGAGTAATGGACAATGATCGGATCCACTTTTATGTAAATCAGAAATACTACTATCAACATAAGTATTATCCCAAGCTAAAGATGTGAAAATCCTATCTAACAATGCAAATCTTGTACCATTAGACCATGTGTATTTCCTAGATTGAAGTTTATGTTCTACCAATGCATGTTTATTTATAAAAGAATTAAAATCGATACTTATATTCACATCAAAGAGTGATCCTGACTTCTCTTTTTTATGTCGAATAACATTGAAGTCTCCACAAAGAATCCAATACGGTATAGAAGTATCTCGTATTTGATCTATGGCCTCCCAAAATTCTTTTTTAAGTGATCGAATAACAGGGCCATATACAATAGTCAATTGCCACTGAAGGGAATCAGATTTATTTTCTATGATTACATCTAGGTAATATCTATGTATATTATACCTTAACACTTTGATTTTATTACTATCACATCCAAATAATATACCTCCCGATCTACCTATGGATGGTACCCATTGCCATTCATCAATTCTATGTGATAAGGCTCTTAGAAATCGCAAAGAAAATTCCTCTTTTTTAGTTTCTTGAACAGCCACTATATCTATATGATTATCTCTAATTAGCTCATGTAATATTTGTTTTTTCCTACTTGAATTTAATCCTCTACAATTCCAAGAAATGAGATTCATCTATCAAATTGGTCACCACTTGTAACTAAAATAGCAGTATCATCTATGACATCTAAATTAATTGTTACAGGATCAGATGAGGCCTTAGAGGTTTGAATAATATTTTGGACTACAAGTTCAAATGAAGCTCTATCCATATTTTGAATTGCCTCTATTATGGGAATTTTATCCTCACTAGAATTACCAAGTCTAATGCCATAAATCTGAAACAATTCACTAATTTCAGCTACCGTTAGTCTATGATATGGAAAACTATGTAATAATGGTATACCTGCAGTGCTTGTCGAACCAGCCTCTTTATCTCTTACTCTTTTAATCGCCTTACTCATTGTGGAGAGTTGCTCAGCTTGGGCTTGAACCCTCAAGTTTTTGCGAGTGCCAACCCTCTTGTCAGCAGGAGTACTCTCCTCAACTTCAGGAGTGGTGAGAGAGGGGAGTTGTGGTCCAGTTGCAGCAGCTACTGTAACAGATTTGCGCCTAGCTGCCACTCCAATGGTGAGTCTTCTTTTAAGTGTAATCGGACTAGTTTTCTTCCTAGACCCCCAAGTACGCTTCATGGTCATTCCTGAGATGAGAGAGTGAGTTGGCAGCAGGTTGGTTTCCTCGGTACCGGCAGCAGGGGTATGGAGAATGTCGTCAGAAAGTGGAAGGTGGTGATCATCTGAAAGAGGCTGAAAAAGGTTATGTGAGAGGGGAATAGGTGTGGCTGCTGGAACTGGTGAGGTAGGTTTTTTGGTGGGTCTAGAGCCGGAGCCCCCCGCTTTCGGAGCCGATTTCAGAACCGGTTTAGAACCAGAACCGCTCGGTTTAGAAGTCCCCACCCTCTTTGGTGTGATGCCAACAGACCCTTTCTTACTTGAGCCCGAAGCATCACCATCTTCCTCATCTCTCTTGCGGCTCCCACCAGAACCTTGTTTGCATCCAGGAGTAATCCCCCCCACTTGGACCGATTGTTCCTCTTCCATCTCGGCATCACCATTGACACTCTCGTTGACCTCCATTCCCTCTCCCACAGTGGCAGCTGCTACCTCCACGCTAATCTGATCGGTACCAGTGTCAACATCCCCTAGCAGACCGAACTCGGTACCATTAGGATATGGCCGGCCATTGAGCCGAGATCGATTTACCTTAGATATCTACTGAGTATCAATCAAAGTCGTAATAAAAACTTTAGGTAAAAGTTTTTATTACGACTTTGATTGATACTCAGATATCTACTGAGTATCAATCAAAGTCGTAATAAAAACTTTAGGTAAAAAAAAGTAAGGTCAGAAGGAAATCGCCCCCAAAATACCACTGATCAAGAACAAATCGACGAGGTTAGACCCAATCAGATAGAATAACAGTTCTGAGAAACAAAGGGGGCAGATCCTTATTGTACCAATTAGAAGCGGAGCAGTAAACAATGCTGAAAAGGGAAGATCGCGCGTACCTGAATTACTAAATGGCAACAAGCGGAGTTGTGAGTTGTGATTATTGAATCGAGTATCGACGGGCTGGAGAGACGGAGAGGAGAGGCAAGGGAGAAAGGTGTGGCGCGTGGCTGGGCTTGAGGCGGAGAGGGTTTTGGGTCTGGCGCGCAAATCGCTTTTTTTTTTTTTTACCAAAACTTGCAGCAACCAGTGCTGTCACCGTCGCTCAACCGGTCGCTAATAATATTGGTCTCCTGACTTCCCATGAATTTTTCTTTTTTTGTGGGAAAAAGACCTTCAGCAACTGGCAACTGCACCGTTCGCTGATATCAGTCCCTGCTGACCAAAATTGTTGTAGTGGATGGTTAATTTGAAGATGAACCTCAAATTAGTACCAGTCTTGATATGCTCTCCAGTGTCCATGAAGGGATTTATTTACCTATTGAACCAGAGGTAAAGATGTGGAGCTCTATGGTAACTCACAATTGGTTAGAGATTGGAACTACCCCTGGCAAATGGGCCTCATCTGCAATTGCTTCATAATCTCTAAAAAAAAATGTGCTAAATTTAAATTTTAAAAATAAAACAAGACAGACCCAAGCGCTCGAAACAGAATTTATCCAATTTCTATTACTCAAGCTCACAGATACAAAAATGGCGATAAAGCCAAGTTTAGGTGAAACACCAAAATTACACAATAATCATGGCAAGCCATCTGTCGTCCAAATCGGCGACAGATCACCGTAGACTGCTGAGCTGGCTTAACAGGTCGAGGTCTCTTCGCGTCTTTCTCGTCTCCAGTCCGTACCTCGTGAAGTCTACTCTAATACTGACGATGTGGGTCCCTTCTCCAGTGATTCGGACAAGTAACGATCACGGAATTCATTTGACAATATGTTGTATTTCATAAAATCCTGCTGCAGAAAATCGTGGCGAGAAATCCCGTGTGCCCGTGTGCCTACCATGTGGTCTCGCACGTTCTCACCCAGTCAATGTGACAGGACCAACGTTTGTTGTATTTCTGTCTTTCTGATTTTCTGTATCTTTGTTCATGAGGCCACCATGCTAGGGTCCAAACGGATCGGATCATAGTGACATAATACGCGAATTATTCACGTATAATTCGCGTATAATTCACGTATAGTTCGTTTTTTATACATAACCGCACCGAACTCCGTAATACACGGAAAACGTATAATACATTTTATTCGCGAATAAACCGCGTATAAAACGCGAATTACGAATTATTCGCGAAAAAGACGGCAAAATTTTTTTTTACGTTTTTTTTGGGGTTTTTTTTTTTGTTTTGCTTCCTTGTTGTACCGAATCACGAATTTTTGACCGAACCGAACCGAACTCGAACTTTTGATTTGTCACTATGGATCGGATACGGATCAGATAGCATAGTGACATAACTCGCATATTATGCGCGTATAATTCGTTTTTTCGACTTAACCGATCGAATTCCTAATAAAACGCCGAAAACGTATAATACGTTTTATTCGCAAATAAAACGCGAGTTGACGAATTATTCGCGATAAAAATGCCAAAAAAATGCCAAAAAAAAATTTCAATTTTTTTTTTTTTTGCTTCCTTGTTGTACCAAATCATTCCCGAATTATACCCGAATCACGAATTTTTGACCTTGCCGAACCAAATCCGAACTTTTGATTTGTCACTATGTCAGATAGTGGTAAAACCATATCCTTATCCGTTTTTATTTTTTGAAAACGGATACGGATCGGATATTAAACGGATATGTACGGATACGGATCGGATATCAGATATATGTAGATATATACATAAAGGTTTTCGTAATATATATTAAATTCTATGATATATATCTACTATTTAAATACGGATAATTCAAAACCATATTCGTATCCGTATCCACACGGATATTCGGATATCGGATATCCATATTAAATTTTCGGATACTGTTCCGGATACGGTTGGATATGATCCGATCCATTTGCACCCCTACCATGATGAAGCGCTAAATAAGATTGTTTGTTGATCATTACACTGAAAGTTATATTGTTGAGGCTCTACGCAGATGGCATATACTACTTTTTATTACACAATTTTTTTTTGTTGCCACCCAGTCCCCAAGTTTTTATTAATTGCGGAAAGCTCAGAACATGTTACGATTGTAATTATATTTATATAGATAAATTGTTCTTATTTAATTTTAAGGTGGTGTAATTTCATTCGTAAATGCTTGTCTTATTTTTGCGAGTTAAATTATATCATATTGAATATATTTTGCAAATGTCTCGGTAATATTTATTGTCGTTAGTTCTAGCCATAAAAGATATGAAGCCCAAATTAAATTAAGAAAGGTCTGTCATCTGATGGGTTTCGGGACCGTCCGATCCACTTTAAAATTTTTGTGCACGAATTTAAAGCAGACGCGAAAGTTGCCGGCACAAATCTTAAAGCTGATCGGACGGTCATCGAACCCATCGAACTCACTTTGACCAATGGACATCGGACCCAACCACCTCTCCACTTAGCTCCGTGACCAAAATCAAATGGACTCGGACTCGTACGGTTCAGCTGTTCTTCAATTTTTTTTATGACCGGTGCACATTGCACAAGTTCCAAAAATGAATCCCACGGATTCCACTAATTCTCATTTACTATATGTTTAATTATATTATTTAATTATGGTGTTGTTTTCTAATATGCTTAATTAATTGGTCAATTAGTTAAATTGTTAGGGTGAATGAATTTGATAATTTCTAGATAGATTAAATGTTTAATTTTTTTAAGAGTCATGTTGGATTGTGCAATTCATGTACTTAATATTTGTGTTATGTTGAGAAAAGAGAGGTAGCACACTTGGTTAGGAAGAAAGTTCTAGAATTGTTGGTTACCCAAAGTCGAGCGTTCGATTCCCTCTCACGACTTCGCAGTCTTCGTGAAGGTTTTAAAAAAAAAAATATATTTGTGTTGTGTTTAATAGTATTTATATTCTTGGGTTTGTAAAAGAGCATCATATAACCTATAAATAAGAGATATGTCATTTGTAATAAGGAAAACTTTGATAATATATATATTATATGTTTCTTATCTTCTATCTTGTTTTCTACTTTGCCACTTAGCACGATAAATTGTTTATAAATTTCACTAAACTATTTCAAAACCTGTTACTATCAGAGTTGAGATTTGAGACTGAGATTGCATCAAGTGGTATCTTAGCAACATATCTCCTCTCAAAAATTCAACATGAAGTTTATAATATACAATTTCTTAATAAGAAACTCTTCCACATTTTTGAAATATATTAGAAACTGTCACTTCATATTATAAACTCTAATAATACCAGAGATGGAGATGCTCTAAAAAAATATATAAGTTCTTGTCTCATCTTTTAAATAAATATATTAATTTCTAATTACTAACATCATTAAAAACATGAACTAATTAAGAACAAGATTTTGTCCCAATAGCAAAGACATTGCCCTCATTGTGCAAGATAGTAGGTTCAAAATCCATAATAGGTGATCCTTGTGAATATTAAATGGTCGGGTGGACGCTTACTTAAAAGGGGAATTTTTTTTTCTATATTATCCAACATAAATTAGTATATGATTTTATATAATGTCAACAATATAATAAATGAACAGTATCTCTTACCGGTCAAAAAAGGCTTCTGTAGCTTTTGTCCTTTTCACTCTTTTATATTATAGTTGCCACCATCTACATTCAATCCAGATCAACAAAAATCCACATGCTCAACAATCCAAATCACACTTGAATATGTATTTCTAACTTTATTTATAATAATGCTGGTACGTATTACTTCAATGAAGGGTGTGCAGTCGTTGCAACTCCAAAATTTCTTACCAGAGCAATTATGGCATAAATCAAAAGGTACAAAAATCATATCAAAGATAGCAGCAGTTTATTAGTTTCAACTTAACACACTCATTTTGTGATACATTGGATGACCTGGAAGAGTATCTTCTTCAATATGTATAAAAGATTCTCTTTACTCTACGGTTTGAGATTTATTCTTAGCCGCTTTGAGATTCGGGCTAGCACAAGAGGCAGTATATTATTTGGGCTTCGAGATTCGCGCAACGTTAAAAGCACAGTCCATCCAGTAATTCTAAAATATTCCCTTTTACAGCACCAGAGAGGATGTGAATTCGGATGAACTCTAGGCGCCAATTTGTTACATTGTTAAAATTTACAAATAATTTCAGTAAATTATATCCAATTGCCAAAATAAAAAATAAAGTTGGTACTAAATGTCGTGAACCAGTATTTACACTGTTTTTTTTTGTGTCCAGTATTTAAGAGAAAAGACAAAGGAGGCGAGAGGAGGGCATAAGCAAATGTGTAGTTTTCTCATCAAATCTTTTTTGTGTCCATTTTTCTGTTTACTTTGGAGTGACAAATGGACTTAAAATATAGAGCAAATGTAATAAATGGAGAAGCGAATTCAATTGATGAATGACTAAGATTTGGTGGCATCCGATGCCATCAGAATCAATTAATGAAATTGTCCAATTAAATATTTATTGAGGTTCCAATAACTTGTGCCTTTCATATCTTATAATACCCCATATTTTATATCTTTGTTTTCAAAATTCAAACTGTCGATCCGAACTATTCAAAATTTCATCCATATTAAAATATGTTTGGGATGAAATTTTATAATTTTTGGAATTTTTTTACTATTTTTTAAGATGGGTGGAAAATCACTGTTTTTGAACGGTCTAGAAATAGTGATTTTGTATCTATCTTAAAAAATAGTAAACAAATTTCAAAAATTATAAAATTTTCATCTTTATGCATATCATGTTGAGCGGTTTGGATCGACAGTTTGGACTTTAGGAATGAAGATATGAAATATGGGGTATGATGAGGTATGAAAAACATGAGGTATTGGAACCCTCCTCTTATTAATATTAATCTTTATTTTTAATTGATTAAATTAGAAAATAGAGATATTAACTAAATGAGTAAGCCCTGATGGGGAAATAACTAATTTTCAAGTTTGGATGGATAAATATCTAATTGAAGAAATTATGATGGACATATATCTAAATTTCTCTAAAAAGTAAAATATGGTTTCTAGAGATTTAACATTTTTTCATTAACCAAAATTTCTCTAAGTAAAATATGGGTTTCTAGATATTTAACATTTTTTCACTAACCTAAATTTCTCTAAAAGTAAAATATGGGTTCCTAGATATTTAACATTTTTTTATTAACCTATATTTCTCTAAAAATTAAAATATGGGTTTATAGAGATTTAACATTTTTTTCATTAACCGTTTCAATTGATTATTCATTTATTCTTCCCTTTTTGTTTCATAAAAGCCAGCAAGTTTGGTATTTCACTTGGTCAAATGAAGGTCAGAATTAAAACCTTTTTTAGTGCCATACTTTTATTTCTCATTCCATTGTTGTGGCATCATTTTGTTCAACCCGTTACAAAAAATTTATTAATCATCATATCTTCACTTCTTCATACTTCAAATAACAATCGAAGAAAAGTTATGTTTATCTTATTTTCCTAACACACATTTTTGATAAAAAAAATACTGTATAGTGCAGATTGATCTTTATTTATTTTTAAAGTTCAAACAATTGATTCAAACCCGTTCAACATAATCTTTATATACAAATGTACTTTGAAACTAAATTTTATGTATTATTAACAAATTTAATTTTTTTTTAAATAGGTAAAAATTCACTATCTTGAATGATTCAGAAGAAGTGATTTTTGCCTATATCAATAATAGTAAATTAATTCTAAAAATGTAAAATTTGATCTCCATACATATTTTCATATAAAAATCACAGTGAGCGGGGTGGAGATGACTATGCATCATGTGGAATTACTTTATCGGAGTGGAGTAAAATCTAAAATAATTAGTAAAAACTTTCAAAGTTGTTGGTCTTCCAGAATCAATATATGATTTAATGGCAAAAGGTAATGCTCTAATAAATTTTATATTCCAAATTAATGGAGATCTTGAATGTTATAAATAGCTTGGTAAATTAATTGACCTATGACTTTACTCAAATATAAAAATTTATTGGTATCCTAAAATCTCCCCTAAATGAAACTAGACATTCAAAGTAGTCATTCCTATTCACTGTATCTTCTTGATTTTTTTAAGAGGTACTGTTTAGATCGTGTTCGACCATCGGAACTTTGTTTTCCCTTCATTTACAGATTATTGGGTGGTGTTTGGACAGAGGAATAATAAAAAGTAATTAATGTTAATCCCAAAAAAATGAAAAAGTGTTTTTTGTTTAAGATGTAAGAGTGGAGACCAAAAAGATCTCCCTTGCAAATCTCATGTAAAACGATATTTTGATATTTTAACTGTAATTATTTTATTTTTGTTCCATCAAACATGAAGAAGAATATTGGTTGTACAAATTGATCTATTGAGATAGGGGTGATTTTTGTTATCCCATTGAAAGATTCAAAATTTCAAATTTTTTCCGTCAAAATTGAATTTCTAGTTTTGTTTCCATTCAAAAAAGGTCTTTCTTTTCTTCGAATTTGTTGATCAAATCGGAAAATTTTAATTAAATCCAAACCAAGTTTGAGGTGAAATATACGTACAGGAAATCTTTAATATTCGTGTAAATTTTGACAGGACAGTTAAGATGCAAAGAGAAATATTGTGTTTCCTTAGATTATATGATTATGTGAATTGAATTGAATTGTAATAATAAATGTTTTAGTCATTTAATTGGGCTGGGCCTTGGGCTATGCAAGTAAGGTTTTCCTTTGGTGCATGCTCAATATAGGCTCTATAGTTTTCTTAGTTGAATCTGAGATAACTTATGGTCCAACTTGTGCTCAATATATCCTCGCAGATAACTATCTGCAATGACTTACTATAGCAGATAGGCAAATTTGTTACATTATCTGGTCAAATACTTACCATAGCCCATAGGTAAGTATGAATTCCGGTCCATGTGACTATTATATCAGTGTCTCATGTCATCGGTCAATTCATCACTTAAATAAATAAATTGTGAGGCTGTCCAATAATTAACTTAAACAGTAGGTTTCACTGTAGAAAATTCAGCAATTGAAGTCTTTGGTTAAAATGACAGTCGTCTCTTACAAATTTGTGGAAGAAATTTGATTTGCCAGATTCAATAATTAAATTGCCGTGGGAGTTACGGCTTTTCTAATTATATTCTACATGGCATCCAGAAATTTGAGTACAATTTGTTTGTATTTATAGCAGGATTTATTAAATTGTCGTGGTAGTTACCGCTTTTCTAATTTGATTCATTAATGCAAGGCATGATCAACACATCAAAACTATAAATTAAGTTGCAAATTAATTAATTGTGCCCGTATATATTTCATTTGAAATAAAGTACAATTTCTCATGAAGTAACATCGACATGATTAGTACCGTAGGTTTTTTATTTTATTTTATTTTATTTTTTGAGTAAAATTAAGACTAGTACCAAAGAATTGAAGTACCATACAATCTTTTCTTTTGTAAGTGGAAGGTTCACGTCCAGTCAAATTTTATGTAAGTGGAACCTTCCACTGGATTTTTTGTAAGTGGAAGGTTCACGTCCAGTTAAATTTTATCTTCTAGAAAGTTGGATGACTGCTTTCATGAGCTTGTATTTTGGAAGTTTCATTAATTAGCACCAATAATTGTGCCTCACCTCTTCCTCTGGCACCAATGATTCTCCCCCAATCTACACTCACCTAACTTTCTACCTTGGCTCCGGTTGCAAATACCGCCACACCCCAAATTTTAATAAGCAAAATGGTGGTACCTGACTTGTGCTCAAGACCAATCCAACTCTTATACTTTTCTTCAATTTATTTACTTCTTATTGTACCCCATGGTGCTTCGGTTTCATTCAATTTCAATTTCTCAGACCCCAACACCGTCAATGAACATATCAACTTCCAGGGTGATGCATCCCCTGATTATAAGGAAAAAATTAACTTGACTGAGAACATTGAGAACAGCAAAGGAAGAGCAACCTACAATCAGCCGGTGCCCTTGTGGGATCAAGATACCGGAGAGGTAACCAACTTTACAACCCGGTTCTCTTTTCTTATACAAAATACTACATATTACAGTGGGGATGGCTTAGCTTTCTTCCTATCTTCCTATCCATCTGAAATTCCTCCACATAGTAATGGAGGGGCCCTTGGCCTTTTCAATACCGCAACCAACATGAATGCATCGGCTAATCATGTAGTCGCAGTCGAGTTTGATACCTTCCGGAATTCAGTTTATGACCCAAATTCAACAGATCCAACTGACTGCCACATTGGTATTGATGTAAACATTATTAAATCAACTTCTTACCAGATCATTCCAAACTACCTTTTTGTTGGAACAAGGATGACCGCACATATTGAGTATAACAGTTGGCAAAAACTTTTGAGTCTTTCCCTTTGGCATGAGGCCAATTCGACAATCCGATTCAGCCTAAATACAACTGTTGACATAAGGAACCAGCCACCAAATGCATCTGTAGGCTTCTCAGCAGCCACTGGATCAAACATTGAAACACACCAGATATTCTGGTGGTCTTTTAACTCAACCTTAGAAATTTTAGCTCCATCAGAAGCCCCATTGGTTAGAAAAAATAAAAACACGAGAAATGTGTCGGTCATAGTTGGAATATCCGTGGGCACATTTATTATGTTTATTGTAGTAGGGATCATCATATATCATCTCAAAAAAAGGAGTTCAATCAAGAAAATCAAAGAAATTGAGCTGATTGGTGATGAATCAATTGATTACGAATTTGAAAAGGGGAGAGGACCCAAGAGGTTCCCGTACAGTGAACTGGTTGATGCAACAAATGGCTTCGGGGAGAACGAGAAACTTGGAGAAGGGGGGTTTGGATCAGTCTACAGAGGTATTTTTAAGGATGAAAACATTCATGTTGCTGTTAAGAGGGTGTCGAAAGATTCAAAGCAAGGGAAAAAGGAGTATATATCGGAGGTCAGGATTATAAGCCAGCTAAGGCATCGAAATCTTGTTCAACTAATTGGTTGGTGCCATGATCATGGAGAATTTTTGTTGGTTTATGAATTGATGCATAATGGAAGCCTTGACAAACACCTGTATAGCAAAGAAACTTCTCTAACTTGGCCAATTAGGCACAATATAGCACTAGGGCTAGGCTCTGCTCTTCTATACCTCCATGAGGAGTGGGAACAATGTGTTGTGCATAGAGATATAAAGCCAAGCAACATAATGTTAGATTCCTCATTCAATGCCAAACTCGGTGATTTCGGCCTTGCTAGACTTATTGATCACAACCAAGAAGTAGAAACGGATGCAGCTGGCACCAAGGGTTATATAGCACCAGAATGTTTCCTCGGAATGGCAAATGCAAGCACCCATTCTGATGTTTTCAGTTTTGGAGTCGTCTTGTTGGTAATTGCATGTGGAAGGGGGGCCATAATGCCTCAACAGGATCAAAGGAAGGTGAGTTTAGTTAAATGGGTTTGGGATTTGTATGGTACGAAAGCACTAATGGAGGCCGTAGATCCAAGATTAAATAGTGAGTTTGAAAACAGAGAAGTAGAGCGCATGATGATTGTTGGTTTATGGTGTGCACACCCAGAAAAATCCTCGCGCCCATCTATTAGGCAGGCCATGAGTGTTTTGCACTTTCAATCTAATTTACCAATTCTTCCTCCAAAAATGCCGATGCCAGTGTATACTACTCCATGGGATCCTAATATGCAATTTTATACCTCCTCTGAGGCTAGTTCAAGTGGCGTAGCCCAAAACTCCACCAAGTCGGCTCCTGCTCCAACATCAGACTCTTCCTGGCTGCTCAAACAAGAACCGAGAACGTTCTAAATAATGAATAATTGAATATGCAAACAAAGTTTCCTCTGTTTTTTTTCTGTTTCTTTAGTGTTTTTAAATGCACAGTACTACAATGATCGCCTTTGTGCTTTTTTTTCCCTGATGCTTTTGTTTCTAGACTTTCTTTTTTCAATTTGTATTGTGTATAATTATTCTTTATTTCCAATTTTTTGGTAGCTTTATTTGTGTCAGTAGCATTTATCTTTGGTAACATGTTATGATAAACCAGCTAACTCTATAAATGCTAATAATATTTTGCCTTCCCATCAATTGGTCTATCTGAGAAAGATATAACACAATTTGAACTTTAACTCAGCTTCCCTATTTGGTATATTCATCTATCTAAAAACCAGCAAACGGGTTCCTATCAGGTTATGATCTAAATCAGGCTGAGGTTAGAATTGCTTGATCTGATCAGCTGAGAAACGTTTTTGATGTTTGCCACAGAGCTGGCATTGCGAGTTTTCTTACCCCTGTTAGTTGGAAGGAGATTTGACAGAATGTGTTGAGGATTCTATGTTTATTTGTGGAATTTGACAGTCACCTCAGTAAGGAGTTTATTTTTTATTTGTCTGATAAAACAGAGAGTAGATTAAATAGGAAATTGACAATTTAGTGGTTTCGAATTTCAATCCAGGCACAAATCATCAAACAATTTTAAAGGCCATTCTTGCCTCCTCTAATATGAATCATCCTTATTGGCTTAAATCTAATTTATAAAACCCCCAAGCAAACCAGCAGCAAAAAAACTCAACTGTTCTTATCAGTCTTTTTCTTTTACCGGAAAACCCCCAAGTAAACCAGCAGCAAAAAAAAAACTCATGTTTCTTTTACCAGAAAAAATCCAAGAAAAAACCAGCAGGAAAAAAAACAGCAGATTTCTTCATTAGCCCTTACCAGAAAAACTGTTTACAAGAAAGTGAAGAAACCCCTTACCAGAAAAACTGTTTACCAGAAAATTCATACCAGAAAACATTTATCAGAAAACCCTTTACCAGAAATCTTCCATTTTTACCAGAAAAACCAACCAGTTCAGATCTGAATGATACCTGTACCAGTAACCAGTTTTCAAAAAAAAAAAAATCAGCAACCACATAAATTTTTTCACTTATCTGAGGTCTCTTAAGCCAAGTTAATAAGCAATATGGTCTCAGATCTTGACCTCAGTCAAAGATGCCATGTCTCGACAATATGGTGGTAAGAATCCAACAAGAGGAGTCTAGACGAGCCCTCATCAACCCTCGACAGTTGCAAACCTCCAAGAACAAAGCTTTGAAGGCAACAGCCGACTACAACCTTGGTACCGACCGCCTCTCATCAAACACTGGGTAAACTTACCAGTTAAGAGTATATACAGAAATATCAAAGTCTTCAAATTTAGTTCTAAAAGGTACTTATACAACGAACAATAAAGCATTTATACGCACTCCATACTTCACCTTAGACAGTTAAATTTGAAAATAAACCTCAAATTAGTACCAGTGTTGATTTGCTCTCCATCCAGGGTTTTATTTACCTATTGAACCAGAGGTAAAAATTGTGTAGCAATATGGAAACACACAACTCCTAACGGATTTTGCCACGTCGCCAGTCGAGCTCTCAACCTGCACTTGCGCCATGTCGCCATCCATCCATCCTGTTTGTTTGTCGCATTCAGGTCGAAAAAGAAAGCAAGGTTTACGGTCCATGGAATCGGTCTTTACAGCCGGTCCAGGAATTTAACGTGAATACTATTCTTCTGACTTTTCCTTTTCAGGGATCTTCTGTAATGGAAATTTCAAGTACAATGGAATAACGAACAAAATGAATATGATGCATTAACAAAATCTGTTGTATTTCATAGAAATCCTGCTGCGGAAAATCGAGGCGCATATCCGCGTGTGCTCGTGCGTCTGCCATGTGGTCCCGCAAGTTCTCACCCAGTCCATGCCACAGCACCAACGTTTGTTTTGTGTTTCTGATTTTCTGTATCTTTGTTCATGAGGCCACCATGTTGAAACGCTAAATAAGATTGTTTGTTGATCGTTACAGTGAAGTTTACATTGTTGAGGGTCTAGGCAGATGGCCGATGCTACTTTAACCCAATTTTGCATGTTGCACGCCACCCCCTGGATTTTTACTAATTGCGGAAAGTTCAGAACATGGGGAATGGGTTTTCGGTCGCAAATTTATATTTGTAACTTTTATGATGAATATGAATTAAATTTTCTGTCGTAACCGTTTACTTCCCCATAATTTGTAAATTTCAAAAAGAAAAAAACAATGATTTATTGTTTCATATTGAATAGGTTTAATCAAATGAGTTATATATGAATTACATATTTCATTATTTTTAATATGTTTTTGTTCATGAGACACTATTCCTTTATTGTTTTATTTTATTTTTACCAAGCTAGATTTCAAAATTTTAAAATAAACAAACTTTTCTCGATACATATATTTTGAAATAGAAAATTATTGTGTATTATTTTTGTTAAGACATTGATAAAAATTATTACATGCATATGATTATTTTTATTTGCGAGCAATATGATTTGAAAAATTATGTATTTGATAAAATTTCTAAAATTAATCCAAATATATATAGTATTCATGTTTATTAAACATACAAGGAAATAGTCTTTGATAGGTTACGATTTTTTTTCATATAACAGAAAAAAAAAATTACTTCACAGGATTAATTGCATTATTACAAAAAATAATATAAATGACTAACAAGTTAAGCTGAATTTAATTAAGGTGAAACATTTGTTTACTAGTGGATCCATACCTCACTAGTAAACAACATCCTAACATATCAAAGACTGGATCCATATTTGCTGCTTTTCTAAGTGAAAAACATGATTCTACTTTTCTTCCATCCCAACCATTCAAATTTTATCTAAGCTGTTTATCTAAGCTGTTGATAAAATTTGAATGGTTGAGATAGAACAAAAGCACGATCCTGCTTTTCACTTAAAAAAGCAGCAAATATGGATCCATCAAAGACTAGCTTATATTAAAACTTTAAGCTTACTTCAGCTTAACTTTTTAAAATTGCATCCATACCTCACTTGTAAACATTTGTTGACAAAATTTTTAAGCTTGTGAGGTATGGACCCAATTTTTAATACAGCAAAGTCACTGGCCCAGTTAAAGCCCGTAACAATAGTACACACATGATCTTTCAATTGTGTGGGCCTTGACCCGATTTAGACCACAATTTTTTATTTCCAGATATATATTAAATATTTTGTCAGAAAAAAGAAATGTGGAAAGAAGAGTATATTTCCAGATATATATTAAATATTTTCAAAATAACAATTAAAATAAACATAAAATAAAGGAGAGAAGAGTGATCTAGCATACAAATGACGTCGTGAGAGGAAATGCTAGCTTCTTAATCCGTCGATTTTGGGAAGTTGATTTTCGCAGTGATCAAAGGGTTGGGGACAATCAACCTAGAGTTTACTGGAATATATATATATATATATATATATAGAATCTGGCTAATATGCTACGCGTAGCATAGAGGGCCTCCGTGCTACGGCTCAATTTTTTAGTTTTCAAAATCCTAACGGTCGATCCGAACCGTTCAACATGATCTCCATATGAATATGTACTTGCAATCCAAATTTTACATTTTTAGAATTTTTTTACTATTTATTAAGCCACTTTCAAAATTGCTGATCCAATGGTCCAGAAGATTTTACTATTGTGTACAAATTACTGTTTTTTCAAAGTGGCTTAATAAATAGTAAAAAAAATTCTAAAAAAATGTAAAATTTGGTTTGCAAGTACATATTCATATGGAGATCATGTTGAACGGTTCGGATCGACCGTTAGGATTTTGAAAACTCAAAAATTGAGCCGTAGCACGGAGGCCTCTATGCTATGCATAGCACCGTAGACACTTCCTATATATATATATATATATAACATCACCACCATCGGTTCAATATATGGAGCAAATAGTGTATACTAAAAATGAGGTTCCAATTATTTACAGCATTGCCCCTGAGAATATATGTCATCGGTTCAATATGATAACGAGTTGTTATTGCTTTGTACTAACACCAACGGCTCATGTAACAAACAGATGGTAAAAGTCACCCCTTCAATGCCATTGTCCGTTGAGCCAAACTGATGTCGAAGAGTCATTCAATACTAACTATACTTAAAATATACTCGATGGAAAAGGAGGGGGGCCATCAACGCCATCGGTTGGTTAGACCGAACAGTCGGTAAAAAGTTTGAATTAATTACAGCGCTGTCTCTGATTACATACACCATCCGTGCGGAAGGACACCAGATGGTAAAGGGGCGATAGTAAATGTGTTTTTTGTAGTAGTGTTAACCATACACATTAATTATATATCCGGATAATTATTAACATATCTCAAAGGGTTATCATCATTCTTGTCACTCTATTGCACCTAATTATTTATTGGATGATCACCGTGTGATTTGCAAAGTGAGTAGCTGTCTCCCTCACCTACACAATAAAAAAATGTAGCGATACGGGATGCCAATGGCGGGAATATAAAAATAATTTAGCAGCATATGAGAGTTGATGTCAAAAGAAGAGGAGGAATTATTGAAAATAATTAGCATATGCATCTACCGAAGATGCACTTCTTGGGGACACATATCAAAGCTGCATTAGGGTAAGTTGAAGAAAACATCCAAAATCCACTTCCATGTTTCTCTAACGATATTTGCTCTCTCAGCAACTTCTCAAAAGGCCATGATAGTTTTTGTAACATGAGACAATATTTGCTCTCTCAGCAACTTCTCAAAAGGCCATGATAGTTTTTGTAACATGAGACAGAAGATGAACGAGAAAATTATATTATCTTTATTCTGATTTGTTTGTACAGTGGGCATTATATAGCCAAATGGAAAAAGGAGTTGTTGGAAAATAAACGGTAACTTTCTATAAAAGGAATAAAAGTAATTGAGTAACTTTATATACCAAATTTAGTTGCTCCCTTTAATTCTTTAATTAGCCTATGATGAATTAAACCCGTTAAGGGTCTCTGAGGCTATTATTAGTCCCTAATACTAATTTTCTACAGGCCATAAAATCTTTTTCATTAATTAATCCATTCCTTAAGTACTTCCAAACGGCTCTATAGCCTCAATTTGTATAAATAGGTAGCTTTATGTTATACATTGTAAAATTCTGCTTATCAAAATTTTCAAGAATTTAGGAGAGAAACGATTGAAGTCGAATAAAGAAGAGGAGTCTGTGGTTCTTTGAAATTCATGATTCGGTATTTAGAGAAAATGATTGCATGCATGTTAGGACCATTGAGAGATGCTTATATCAAATGGTATGTAGAAAAAGATGCAAAAAATGAGAAAATGTTTCACTCGAAGAGAATACTACATAAACTATATATAAAACTACAAAACATTACTTCATAAAAAAATTAATGTGTATAAGCCAACTGCTAGAAGTTATAAAATATAAATTGCACAGTGCATACACAGATCGATTCACAGGGGTGTAAATGGACTAGCTACAGCTTTGCTAAAGCACCAATGGTTCAGTTTGAGACATTGATTAATTACTGAGATTTTAACAGAATGTCCGAGTCATCTAGTATAATCTAAGCTTCTAAATATACTTAAAGCTAGCTCGGTTTTATGTGTTTTGAATCTTATTTAATTAATGTTCTTTTTTTTTTGTGGGACGAAAGATCGTTGTCTTCTGACATATATATTGGGCCTTCAATAGTGATAATTTTTTTTTCTATCTGAGAAATGATAAATATAGTTTAAATAAAAGATATCAGACTTGACTTTTTAATTTAAATCATAATAATTCACAGCGCAAAACAATATTGTGTTGTGAATTAAGATCATAGTTGGAGGGATTGAGACCTAGGATCAAAAGCAATGCACAACAGAGAATCACTAGGTCCGTTGCATTTGCATCTTTTAGATAATTTGATCACCTATTTTGTTCCTTAATTCTGCATCCTTTAAAGAGTCAATGTCAATAAGTGAAACGAACCAACAAATCGGCACATTTATATAGAAAATAAAAAATGTAATAGAACACGATTTACACTATGAGAACTACAACAAACATGTTGGCCAAGACATGCATGATCTTTTTTGAAGAAAGCTACAGGTTCAAAATCTTATACCTATTATAAAAGGGAAACATTTTGAGAAATCTAATTCTCATCTCATGTTAAGAAAAAAGAAATGACTTTAACCCTCATGTGACTACTACTATACATAATTTGAGTTCTCATCTAAAATATTGTTGGATATTTCACTAGAGAGGACTAATAAAAATGTCTGATTACTAATTAATATAAGACAACTTATAAGAAAAAAGAAGAAGAAGATAAAGCTATTGCACCAAAATTAAGAAGTGTCTATTACAAGAGAACAGTAGGTAACCCTTCTGAGCATCCCCAAAACTGACAGCACAAAGCCATCACCAATTTTCAGAAGGATATATATATAATCATTAATTAAATTAAAGCTAACCCTAGTTAAGCCTTGCAAAATCAAAGTCAGCCCCAATCCTCAACTACATATTAGTCATCCCATGTTGTTAAAAGAAGCACCCCATTGCATATACCCATCTTGTTTTGTGGCACCGACAGACGAGTTCGGCCCATAGTAGTATCCATTATTTCTCGTATCGGCGCCATACGGATCAGTATTCACAACCGTGCCATTATACTCGTCTCTAGTAGCACTAGTACTCCCTTGATTACTTAGCATGTATCCGTTAACACCGCCATTTAGCACTCCATTATACGCAACGGCGCCGTTCATTCCAACATCACCAGTACCGTACATAAAGTTGTGGGTACCATTTGTCAGTTGCAACTGCTGATAGTCTTGCTCCGGCTTGCACCAACCGAGTGGTTGACCATACGGATACTGTAAATCAAATTGTGGAGGTTGGTGGAACGCAATACCCGGCCAACGCTGATAAATTCCGCTCTCCGCAAGCTGGGGTATGAGAGCAGTGCTTGTGCCGGCTTCGTTATTCTCAGTAGCCTCCTTGAGCCGTCTAGTGGGCCCACCAACAGGGAGTGTGCTGCTGTCTAGAATGCTCTTTACATCGTACCTGCTCATGTCGAAATTTGTCACTGCATTCAAGCCGCGGAATTTGATAGCTGCTATGTCGTAGGCCTCAGCCGCCTCTTCTTCAGTACCTATAGTTTTAATTATGTGTTTACACGTAAAAATTGATACAGCTTTAAGTTGTTCCGTACACATGTAATATATATATATATTTTAACATGGCACTTGCACAGCATGCATGCGTGCGTGCGTGCGTGGAGAGTTGGGATGTGGGAAATAGGGTTTACTAGTTGACTGTTGAATTCCTGCCCCAGGATTCTGAGACAGCCTTAGACATGAGCTTAAAAAGGGATGTCAAGGATCTCAAATTAAATTATAATAATACTACTTACAGTTTTTAATTGGATTGACATATTAAATACATATATAGGAATAGGATACCTTTTGCACCTATCTGAAGCTAGATTACAAAAACAAGAGTATAAATACAGCAATACATAGTGCATGTCTTGGTTTTAGTTTCATTTATTGTTTTTTTTTTATTATTTGTAATTGAAAAGAGAGGTATGAACAATGAAAATCTTACTAAAGGTTCCTAAGTAGAGATCTTTGTTCCCTGCCACCCTTCCTATTCTTGCCTGCCATCTTCCATGCTGGTGATGCCTTTAGGATTATATAACATGGTTAAAGTATATGAAACAAATTAATTAAAAAGCTTGAAAAGGGAATGTAGCTAGCTAGCTACAAACTAATTAATTAGCTTGATAAGGGAATGTAGTTAGCTAGCTAGCTAGTGATCAAAATTACATACTAAATTTAGTTTTTAATGTAGTAAGCTGCACTTCAATAACATCAGGAGTCTATGTTACCTAGTGACGCCACGGTATTTTGATGCACCACGGGAAAAACCACTGCTGTTCCTGAAATCAATTAAAACAATCATTTTATATTTATTTTTATTCAGCTTTTTCATAGTATAAAATCTCAGTTGTACGGTACAAAGATGTGTATACCTTCTGAGGTATGCTATGTATTCCTGCCGAGTCATATGTTTCATTTCCTCTAATTCTTTTTCATAATTACTGACCTGCATATTGCAGAATAAAAATCGAATAAATGATGATAACGTGCCAGAGAATCGGAGCATACGGAGACTTTATATCCATTATTTGTTGAAGAAAAATTATAAGAACACTAGCATATAGAGATAATATATAATACCGGGAAATTTGTCGTCGTAGTTGTACCCCAGTATTTAAGAGCTGCCAAATCATATGCCCTCGCAGCTTTTTCTTCTTTGTCATAACCACCTAATTAAAGTAGACAACATTTTCATCTATCACTTATATTCTCATGATAGTTTTATACCCACGTTTCTTATAGAAGAAAATGTCATCTAAAAGAAAGAAACAAGTTGTAAGCTTACCTAAATATACTAAAGAAGCCGGTAGAGCGCATACATTCCATGTAAAAGGAGATGGAGAAAATCAGCAATTAGTTTAATTACACTTATTTCGGTTGATTAATAAAATAATGCTGGAATTTTTTTATATTTAGTGCATGTACCTTGTCTACCCTTGCGGGTTTGTCCTTCTCTCCGGCAACTATTGTCCCAGAGATGAGCCTCATACCTCCCGGTCCATCTATGCCTGAAAAATGGAATGAAAAACAAGGATCTAATGATGAATTTGTATAAATTGAGAAATTCAGTGTGAAAAAAAGGGGAGTGAGGAAAAATGAAAAGAAAAAGATGAAAAGGTTAATTGAATGCAATTTCATGTTGGTCATTATTCAGATTACACAAAAATGAATAATTTAGCTCAGACCTAGCTGTTCGAAGAAAGAAAATGATGAGAACATTTGGAGTCAATTCTACCAATTAATTTTACAAGAATTCTCCACTTATTTTTACAACACAGACATGAACAAGCAATTAAATGTTGTATTATATGATTATAAGAGTCACAAACCTTGTCACACCACGGTAAATCGAAGTCCTTTGTCCGAAAGTATCGCTTGCCTTTCGAGGTTCTATAGCACCATTCGGTGCATCAATACCAGAATTTGCACTCCCCTTCTGCACAGCCACAGACGATGAACCCTCTCCCTCTCTACTAACACCTGCCCCGGTACTCATTGATAGCCCCAACCCTTGTGAAGTACTACTAGGTGCAACTACACTTCCTGAAAATCCACTTGCGCTGGCATCACAGCTCATCTCATCTGTCGGCTGCCCAGGGCCCCGATTGTTGTTCCTCAACCATGTTTTGATCATCGGTAGCCCAATTGTGTTGTTTGAGTTGGTGTTGGCTTCTTCATTACCGATCATTACTCCTCCTTGAACAGTGCTCGAGAACAAGCATGTGGCGTCTTGATTTTGGTCAGAGAAAGAATTCCCCCCAAGGAAATCTTCGAGCTTTGGCTCTTTCCCCTCGAGATTTCTATTTCCGCTACTCGATCCAACAACCATTGATAGCTCCGAAGACCCATGATTGAAATCCATACTCTTCATATTCCAATCTATTAAAATTAAGAAAAAACTATCAAATGATTTCATTTTTTATGTTTGTAGGTGTTTGTTGTATTATTCTTTCATTTTTGCTCTTTCTTTTCTAGGAATCATTAGTTTGTGTCAGAAGCTAATTAATAATATATATGTTGACCTACGAAGCACAAAAAAGTTACAGAAATAACTAAAATTCACTCTTTATTAGCTCTTTGCATTTGTTTTTAAAGTTGATTGAAAAAAAAATTGACATAATGTATAAATTACAGCACAAGATGCTAATTAACCTGACCATCGATCTTACCTTGGGATTCATTCAAATTTCCATATGGCTGATAGGACTCTTCATGAAGATTATTTGAAGCGAGGCCGTAACAACTGATATCGGAGCCTGCTCGGGGCTGCGCATCAGCTTGAGATTCATTTGTGATAGAGAGATCTTGAGGGTTAAGAGAGAAGCCTAGCCAATTATTCATGGTGAAATAAGCTAAAAAAAAGTTAAAAAAAAATGGTGGGTGTTAATTAAATGAAGAGAGGTACTATCTAAGCTCTGTTAAGGTACACAAGCTTAGTGAGTGCTGGAAGGAAGAAGAAGGGTGCAATAGTAGGGTTACAAGAGAGGTTTAGTAAAGGATTGAGGGGTCTTCTATTCTCTTTAGGGGACTTGAATTAGGTCAAAGGGACATGAATACCTCGGAAGCAGAAATAGTGCTAAACTAAACCTGAAAAGATTAATTTACATTTTCAAGAAATTAAAATACATTTTCTTTAGATACTCTAAAGACAACCCCCATTCATTCCCCCATTATTCATGACTGTGCTATACTCTGTTGTCATATAATTATCCATGAAGACATATCATTATTTTTGACAAAACATGTATTTCTGATACTCTATTTTTTGTTTTGTTGTTTAAACAATATTAGTCAAAATCAACTGAAGTGTTGGATATAATAAAGTATATTAATGTTGACACAGATAATTTTCAATTGGTCTATTTCCAAATTGGCTTCTACCAAGAGTACAGCTAATTAATTTATACATTACTTGATAATTAATAATTCTCTTTACTATTTGGAATTAATATCTTCGTTTAATGTCATAAAGTAATATTTTGTCTTTTTGGCAGTGTCACTTTCTAGCTGAACACCTTTTTTGTTACCGTCCCTACACAATTCTTTTTCTTTTTCTAGAGATACTACAAGAACATTAAATGCATTCACAGAAACAATTTTCAATTGAATCTTCAGTGCCAAGTCTGTTTTGGAATTCCATCTTGGTAGAAAATAATATAAAGATATCAAAAAAATGAATTCATGAAGTCAACTGTTATGGTTCTATTTGCTGAAGTACTGAACCTAATCTGATTAATAAAGTTCTAATGTGTTATATATACATTGCCAATTCATAATATCTATATTGTTGAGTATTTATACCTTCATAACTAGATGTTTATAGCTATTATATTATATTGATGATGCAAAACTAAATACTTGCACACATGAATTGTCAGATATTTACATTTAAATTGTCCATTATCTAAATTTTAATTGTCTGATGTTAAAAGCTATAACGTTAGATACTTATACATAGAAAGTCCGATTTTTAAATTTTTTTTGGATTTGATACCAATTATTAATATCTATACTACTATGTGTTTACACTTAATCCAGTGTTCATTTTTTTTGCTTTATATACATATGCTGTCAATTGTTTATATGCTAGATGTTTATAGTTATTATCATACATGAGCACTTCAGTGTAAGACTAAATATTAATACCTAAATAGTCAGGTATAATTAAAACATAAGATTTGCAAAGTCATGTTCTTTTATTATATATATTCATGAGCTATATTGTGCAGAAATTCATAATATTACTTTATATATGTTTTTTTTTAAGGTCTACTTTATATATGTTTAAAATTAATTATGAATATACAAATAAATTTAAAAATAAATAAGAAACAAATGAATAAATTTTAGGACGTTAAAAAGAAGGACGGAAGGGCAAGGTGGCGTGTTTATCAAAATGCACGAGGGATGAATCTGGAGAGCGGTGTTAGGAGGAAAGAAATAATTTCTCCAATAATTTACTAGTGAAAACTTGATGGATGTTAAAAATCTACATCTCTGCCAACTCTAAAAATTGCTTGGCTCATGCGTTTAATGCAAAGGTTCAAGGATTGAAGGCATTAATTAATTGCGAACCTCAATTCAGATATTTTTCTTTACAACATTGTCACGCCTCAAATAAAGGTACAACATCATATATTTTTCAAGACATATACATAAGACAGTGGATCTTTTATATGCATTATCAATAACACCATTACATTGTAACAACATCTCAAAATTGTTTACAAAATTTATCTGACAGAACATGACAAACAATGTTTGAGCAAATGTCTCTCGCATCATGTCAGTTTCAAATAACCCAAGCCCTCCCTTTATGTGGTCAAGCTATCAGATGTATATAATTCAGAGGCATCTCTCCATATTCATGTAATAACCTGAAGAAATCTCAAAAGGATGGGGTGAAAAATAATAATAATATCTCTCAGTACGAATTTTACCACAATAAGGTCACTGGACTTACAATTAATCTATATCCAGAAGTAAATTCTCGCAACTTAATATTAACAGTTCAATGTATATATTAATAAATGCAAATGCTCAATCACAATTTTCAAATGAATACCAACATACAGTATTTCAAATAGATTTCAACAAATATCTTTGGCATAAACTCAGATTATCAGGTCTGGTTATATAAACAAATGTGTCTAGTCTTATACCATTCATTATGGTCTGGTTAATATTCAGATATTATTTCTCATTAAAATACGCTCAGAATTTGTCATTTCCAACCGAATAATCAAATTTTTCATTATTCCGTATGATAATGACACACAAACAATATACGCTAAATAAAAGTCACCATAATCTCCAACAATATCCGATCATTGTCATGTGATCGTAGAACACAATATCCAGACACGTCATGTGATTGTTGAGCACAATCCCTCATCCCAACCAGCACTGAGAAAAATCGTTGAGGGCCATACACCTAATGCGCATTTAGGATCTAGACCAAAGTCTAATCATGATTTCAGACTTCGTAGAACTCAACACACAAATTTGTTGGTGACTTTCAATCATAATTCACAATAGGGGATAATACCAATTGAATGACTAATAATACGACATGATAGGTCAACAATATCATATATAATTAATCCAGTTATAATTTGATTGGGCTATATATATGATGCAGCAATTGAAAATATGCAGACAATCAATCATTCAATTAATATAACAAATGAATAACAATTTAATTTTTAAAAATAAAATATCAAACAAGTCCAATAACTCTATACCTGATATCGTAGGGCAAAATAATGAGATGGCAAGCACTCTACTACGTTGAAAAATCTCGTCTCTTTGGTAATTATGTTGTATAGCGAGAATTTCTACTATTTTTCAATTAGAAATATTGCAAATCATCCTTTTATTATTTTCCTCCCTTTTTCCATTTTTTTCTTATTCTTCTTCCACTGTTTCTCTCTTTTTTTTTCTCGATTTTATTTGGTTTCTGTTGTTTTTTCTTTCTTAAGAGAATTGAAGAGAGAGAGCCAATTTAACGGATTTTGGTAGGTCGGTTATATGGTGGGGCTTAATGCATGAGCGCCACGTGGCTCAAATGCCACGGTGTTCCGTTCGTTTCTTTTGTTTTCTTTAGTTTGCATATTTATAATATAAACCCTCAAATTACATTAATTGATAATTAAACCCTAAAATTATTTGAAAGAAGTTTATTAAACACTTCATTATATATAAAAAAAAATGTCTCTCTCCTTGTACCTTCATAAAGAAGAAAAATTAAAATTGCGGATCCCACGTGTCATTTTAAGAACGCAATCCTTAATTGGTTAACTTGATAATTATCATATAATATCTTTTAATCAAGTTCTACGTAATTAATTATTGACTTCCAGGATTTATAATCAATTTCTAATTAAATACTTCAAAACTCCAGCTTAATTAGTAGTATACTTATTTTGTTTCTACTTAATGATTTTTAGATGATTAGTTTAACTTTAATAGTTTCCAAATAATTTAGCTATATATCCCACTCATATGTTCAAGAAACATTATTGGTTCTTTAAAACAATACTTATTTTAATAAAAAAAACAATACATACAAACATTATTATTTTCATGTTGTTATTAATATCATATATAGAGAGAGGAGGGTTCTAATACCTCATGTCTTTATACCTCATTATACTTCATATTTTATAACTTTATTTTCAAAGTCCAAATTGTTGATCCGAACCGTTCAATATGATATCCATACTAAAATATGACGGGGGTTGAAATTTTATAATTTTTGGAAATTTTTTACTATTTTTTAAGATATGTACAAAATCACTATTTCTGGACTGTTCAAAAACAATGATTTTGTACCTTACTTAAAAAAATAGTAAAAATATTCCAAAAATTATAAACTTTCATCCCCAAACATATTTTAGTATGGATGTCGTGTTGAACGGTTCAGATTGGCAATTTAGACTTTGAAAACAAAGATATAAAATATGAAGTATGATGAGGCATAAAATGCATGATGTATTGGAACCGTCTTCATATATATATATATATATAGAGAGAGAGAGAGAGAGAGAGAGATGGTCCAAAAAATTTTATGTAGAACTTGATTAAGGGGATTTTGTGAACAGTAAAAAAACAATAAAATTTTCTGGACCACCGGATCAGCGATTTTCAAAGTGGCTTAATAAATAGTAAAAAATTCCAAAAAATGTAAAATTTAGTCTGCAAGCACATTTCAATATTTAGAAACTGTTGAACGGTTCGGATCGGTTGTTTGGATTTTCAAAAATGAAAATATGGCCCGAAGTAAAGAGGGGGTTTTACTTTGCAAAGCACAATAGCCCATCTCTCTCTCTCTCTCTCTCTCTCTATATATATATATATATATATATATATATATATATATATATATATAGATAGATAGATAGATAGAGGTTGGCTAAGATCAAAATGGTAGTTCCTGAGCATTGGTGCTACCAATTCGTTTTTGCGGTTTTAAAGTTCAAATAGTCAATTTGAAGTGCTCAATATGTTCTCCATATTAGAATGTGCTTAGAGACCAAATTTTAATTTTTTTTAGAAATTGTTTACTATTTTTTAAGGACATTTTGAAAATTATTGTTTTGAATAATAAAAAAAATTCTGAAAACAGTGATATTTAAAAATCTATAAAAAATAGTAAAAAAATGAAAAATGTGGTCCCAAGCTCATTTTAATATGAAGAACACATTGAGCACTTCAAACTAGGAGAGGTTGGTGAGCACAACTCCAAAAGTCTATCGAATTATCTTCAAACGACAAATCCATACCGTTGAAATTCATCTACTTCATGAGTGATGCATGTACATAAAAAATTTGGAAGTTTCGAATTCATTTAGTACAAAATCAAGCGATAAAAAAAATGAACAGTTTATAACATACACCTTTACAATAACTATATATTTTATTTTACGAACTGTTACAAACATTCATCCACATTTCCAAACAATTTTAGAGTACTAGCTATTTGTATTATACAAAGGGGATTTATAAATCTGTTGTTATTCCAAAGGGATCACAGGACCCTATTAGTCCTATCCCAACCATTCAAACTTTTTCATGTGTGAATCTTAAGGAAAAAAAAATTGTCGTGTCCAAATCTCGATAAAGATCAACAACTCAGATCAGAATAACAGGGACCTGTTATCCCTTTGGAATAACAGGGACCTGTTATCCCTTTGGAATAACAGCAGATTTATTTCCTATACAAAGGATATATAGTTCACCCTTGTCAATCAATAGATTTACCTCCGCTGACTGCTGTCAGTTCAAAACAGAAAACACTGATCAAAGACATACTTTCTGTTAAAGAAGAAAAAATTACAACTGAGATATATGGTTATCTTACAACATGTCAATGAAACTATATAACCAGAAAGAAGAAGAAAATTAAATAAAATAAGAAATACAAATTAGGGTTTACTTATTGTGCCCTAAACGAGGACATGAACCCTTGTTTTGTGGGTCCTAAAGCTTATTTCATTCTCTAAAGCAGTTCCCAAAGCAAGATGAGTAGACAAAACTAAATAGACTTTAACCCTAATTAGTCCCCTCCCCCTTAGGATCCTTATTGAACAACTACAAAATTGTTCTCACTTTTACTTTTTTTTATAACAATACAAAGTGGAGGTTATTTTTTAAGTAGAAATAGGTATAAAACTGGTGGTTTTACCTAGGTTGATGGACTAGTTGCCTCTTCTTTGACCGTCATAGAGATCAGCGGAGGTAAAAACTAACAAGTAAAAACACATGGTCATGGTCTGCTCTTCTATTTTCCACCAACAAAAATGAAAAATATAATAAGTGTATAATCGCATTTGAAATAGTGAAATTAATTAGAAAGTATATATGCAATTTTTGTTTTTTCTTTGTTTTGTAATAAAATAATCCTGATGAATATCATGTATATAATAAATCGTATAACATTCAAGGAAATATGAAATATTATAACCAATATAATTAATTCATTACTACAGAAAACACCTCCATACACGGTAGAAAAATGGGCTTATACACGGTTTTTCAATTATGTCCATGGAAGTCGTGTATATAATAGGATCGGTAAATTGTACACGGTTCTAGAATCGTGTATGTTTTTCCAATATTTCGCTGATTTTTTTCGCCCAATACATCATAAACGATTTTTAAAGTAAAACCGTGTATGAATTAAAACATTAATCTATACGGTTTGTATAATTCATTTTTTTTAAATTCAATGAAACTCTAGATCTGAATTCAAATCAAAGTCTATATGTGAATTCAAATTAAACCCTAGATTTGAATACCAAAAACACTAAGTTAAATTAAAAAAATTATAAATTTAAACACAACACATTCCATATCAAGAACACTACATTTGAGAATGGGGAGGTAGCATAGTTGGCAAGGAAAAATATCGTCTCTCTTGCCTTATCCCTCGCCCTAGCCTTACCTGTTTAGAAAAGATGTCTCAGAGAAATACATATATAACATACAGGTGCTATAGAAATGAGAGAAATGATTTAGAAAAAATAGAAAGATATGCATTATAATAGGAAGATACAAATCGATGGCGTGGAAAAGTTTGTATTTATTTCATCACACACGAATCATACAGTAAAACCGTGTACAATTATTAGAGCATTCATATACACGCGTCTGAAAATGTGCTCCAACATTCATACACGGTTTTTAATAAAGAACCGTATACAATTGGATCCAACCATACACAGTTCTTTATTAAAAAAACCGTGTATGAATGTTGGAGCACATTTTTAGATGGTTATAAATAGTAAAACCGTGAATGACTTTTGGAGCAAATTTTCAAAATATTGTTTTTTTTTCTTTGGATACGGATGTAATGAAAATTTTGAGCAAATGTGTACGATATGTCATGTATATATGGTTTACATTCTTGTAGTACTGATTAATAGTTTCCGAAATTATTTTAATAGTGTGTTGATAATGTCACCTCCAATATTTCTTTTTCAAATATTAAAACCGAAAGAAACATATATTTTTTCACTGGTTAAAGAAATTAAAGTACATTTTTTATGCCTTAACTATTCTGTAAAATAAGTCCTAATTTTTTTAGTATAATTAAAACCTTTATTATACTTGATTGAATTATATTTGACTGAATTAAATTTTATTTTTGTTTAGTAAAATGATTTTTAATTAAAACCTATAAAATTATATTTAATTAAAATATATTTGACAGAATCAATCTTATTTTAGTTTAATTAAAACCTTTAAACTAGAAAATCCGTGTGACTTGGCTAGTTACAGTCTAACCGAGTGCTGATTGCTTGATTGGTTTTCATCCTTGTGAAATGAACAACATGATCAAAATTATAAAAAAAAAAAGGAGTTTAATTGAACCAAGTATAAAATTAATTGATTGAACAAAATAGTCCAAAGACTCAATTGAATTATAACAATTTATAGTTCATGGATAAAAAAAAAAATATTCTTTTCTCAGAATAATGTGAGGATTCAAAGAAATATTTTGCTCAATTAATGTTGAGTATTTTTATTTTTTTTGTTATCTTTTGTATAATGTCTTCTGTAATTATTGCTTCATTTTAATATAGATATATATATATAATTAATATGAGTATTTTATAAACATCATTTGAAAAGTATATGTACATTATTTCCTCAAATGTTTCCAATTATGAAGTTATAAGAAATTCATGCATGCTTCTTTGGAAAGGAATTTTATTTGTTATTCTCAAGGTGATAATTTTGATTGTTTTATCAATTAGGGTTTAAGAAAAGATGGGTTTAAACTTCAATGGTTGAACCTAGCTATTTCCAATGTTATTAAGATTAATATTAATCCTTCTGCTTTAGAGGTTGGTGCCTCTTGTATTAACTTGAAAATAATGATTAATTAAGACTTAATATTTTTGAAAATTTTGCAAAAAATTCACTAAGTCTTCCTAACTGTATTTCACTATAAGGTCTAGTAATTCAGTTATAGGAGCAGTGTGACATATCAGAACCCTAACGAGATCCAAAAGCAAGGGCCTTGAACCAAATCGATCTTATTAATTACTATTTCAACACCGCATGGTTTCAAATCTAACAGAACTTTTGGTCAATGCTTGTCAGCTTTTTATTCTTGTTTAGGGTTCAGTTCAGATCAGTAAGTCATATTGCTTATGACTTCTTGCTTTTATATGGACTAAATTAAACATGTTAAGGAAAGGCAACAAGAGCAAATTAAACATGTTAAGGAAGGGCTACAAAAGCAAATTCATAATGGAAAATGAGAATTATCTCTTTGAAAGCATTCACCTAAGTAATGCAGATTTAAGCGCTACTATGAATATATATATATATATATATATATATATATATATATATATATATATATAGAGTATGGCTAATGTGCTTCTGGTAGAACTTCGGCCTCGTGCTTCCGGGGGCATATCTTAATGTTTGATGTTCAAACAACAAATTCAAACCGTTAGATGTTCAATCTATATTAAAATGTGCTTGGAGACCAAATTTTACATTTTTTGGAATTTCTTTACTATTTATTAAGCCACTTTGAAAATTCCAGATCATATGATCCAGACTGTTTTTACTGTTCACCCGGATCTGGAATTTTCAAAGTGGCTTAATAAATAGTAAAAAAAATTCAAAAAATGTAAAATTTGGTCTCCAAGCACATTTTAATATAGATTGAACATTTAACGGTTTGAATTTGTTATTTGAACATCAAACACTAAGATATGCTCCCGGAAGCACAAGGCCGAAGTTCTACCAGAAGCACATTAGCCATACTATATATATATATATATATATATATATATATATAGGACAGTGCTACGGTGCTACGTGTATATAAGGCCCCTCCGTGCTACGGCTCACTTTTTGAGTTTTCAAAATCCTAACAGTCGATCCAAACCGTTCAACATGATCTCCATATGAATATGTACTTGCAAACCAAACTTTACATTTTTTAGAATTTTTTTACTATTTATTAAGCCACTTTGAAAAAACACTAGTTTGTACACAACAGTAAACTTTTCTGGACCATTGGATCAGCGATTTTCAAAGTGGCTTAATAAATAGTAAAAAAATTCTACAAATATGTAAAATTTGGTTTGCAAGTACATATTCATATGGAGATCATGTTGAACGGTTCGGATCGACCGTTAGGAACTCAAAAATTGAGCCGTAGCACGGAGGGGCTCTATGCTACGCGTAGCATATTAGCAAAATCCTATATATATATATATATATATATATATATATATATATATATATATATATAATCCTATATATATATATATATATATATATATATAGTATGGCTAAGTTGCTGCCGGCAGCATTTCGGCGAGGTGCTGCCGGCAACGTTTCGGCCATTCTGGTGTTCAAACAACAAATTTTTTTATAGATGTTCAATCTATATTAAAATCTACTTGGAGACCAAATTTTACATTTTTTGGAATTTTTTTACTATTTATTAAGCCACTTTGAAAATTGCTGATCCGGGTGAACAGTAAAAACAGTCTGGACCATATGATCTGGAATTTTCAAAGTGGCTTAATAAATAGTAAAAAAATTCCAAAAAATGTAAAATTTGGTCTCCAAGTAGATTTTAATATTTAGAACACGTTGAACGGTTCGGATTTTCTGTTTGAACACCAGAATGGCCGAAACGCTGCCGGCAGCACCTCGCCGAAATGCTGCCGGCAGCAACTTAGCCATACTCTATATATCTATATATATATATATATATATATATATATATTACTGTACACTATACAAATCAAGTGTAAGAAGTCTCAACGATGTTGATTTTGAATTTTATATGATTCATACTTTCCCATGCATTAAAATTTATATAAAGTTTGTGTTAATCTTATATCAAGAAACTCCGTTAAGAATTAATCACCATGCAAATATGTTTTCTGATACTCTATGTATAAATTACGATGAAAGAGTTAATTATGTATAAATGTTTAGTACATACGAAAAGATGAACCGAGTTCATCCGTTCAAATTAAAGTATCAATATTTGTGTCCACAAATTATATATCAATATTCACGCTAGCATCCCGACGAGCATAAAAGGATCACCTACATAATGGTTGGTTAACGATCGTTTATAATAATTAAACCGAAAATTATTGATAACCGAGGCATTCACATGAGAGATAAATTACTAGAATAAAAAACAAATATATGTAGAAAATGAAACCTGCTTGCGTGGAGTACACTATGCTAAACTATGTCTTAATTAACTTATTTAAATAAAAGCAACATAAATTTAACCTATAAATTAAACCAAAACCCAATGCTGATCCTCCTCTAAGTTGGCCCCCAAAAACAGTTGTTGGTTTTTTTTTTTTTTTAATTTAGCTTCATTATTTGAGGAACCATAAACTTTTAATTCCAAGCACAGAGTCCAGTGGTTTCAGTTATATATATAGTTTAATTTATTGTGTTCTAGCTACTCAAATTAAATAATTAAATTGGGTATCCTTCTAATTACATGATTTTGAAAATCTAGCTTATTTAAGCACAATCATTCCGACCATGTTATGCAACAGAAATGATTTTGATAATACAACATGTAAGGCAATTAAAAAAACTAGAAAAAAAAAAAAAGATTCTGCACAATCAGAGATCAGTCAATATCCATGCATGCACACAAGTCAAAAACATAATATTGTCTCAAGAAGCAACTGTACTTCATATATAGAATTTATCACAAGAGGAATATTATTTCAGAAGGATATATAATTAATTGTACTAAGTCACTGACAATTTTGAGTCAGGTACTAAAAGAATCAAGCAGCCTGTTAAACATATCATCATTTAATAAACATTAAAAAAAAATTAGTAGCATAACCTTTCAGATAGGGGTGTCAATGACACCCTTTTATCCGTTTACCCGATCCGTATCGTATCCGAAAAGACGAGCAAGGGTAAGATTTTTTTTTCGTTAGCTTATCGGGTACTGGTAAGGGTGACAATTTTTTTCATTATCTTACCCATTATCCTATAAGATAATTTTTAGAAATAAAATTATACATGTAGATATATATTTGTGTGAAGATAATACATGATACAATAAAGTTTTATATTTTACTAAATTTTCATAATACAAATTAGTTATATTCATTATTATTTTTATTTTTATTTTGAAAAAAATATTTTATCGAAATCACAAATTGAGATGTTAATGACACTTTTTTATTCGTTTATCTGACCCGTACCGTATTCGAAAAATTAGATAAGAATAAAGATCTTTCTTTGTTATCTTAATGGGTACAGATATGAAAATGCCTCCACCCGATCCGTATCGTGTACCCGTTGACACCCCTACTTTCAAAGAAGGGTTTGAGTGCATGATGACTGTGTATATGTTTTGCATGCACATATATAGCACTAATACTCACATGCATGCATGGGGTATCTGACAATTAATGAGGCATATGACAGGGAATGGCGGCTTTTCCAGAGTGAAAGCGTTTACTGAGAATAAATTAAGTCAGGTAAAACAAGAATGGCAGGACAGTAAGTGTGAGGTGTTACGAGGAAATTAACCAATAAAATGGGTTAATTAATTATTAATGGGCACTGGTCGGCAGAGGTCGGTCAGTCAAGTACTGTATATATGCTTAATATATATAGAATTTATATATATATATATATATATATATATAAAAGAAGAAATGATTCAGATCGCCGGGTCGTACACCAACAGATGCGCATTACATACATCATGTTAATTATGTGCAAATTATTCACATAGTATAATTTAAATATGATGCTATATAATTAATGGCTTCAGCATACATTTTATTATAAAAGTAAAATTTAATGTATAATAAAAAATTTAAAAGAAGTTGGGATTCGACCTTCATCTCTAAGATAAAGATTATTTATTGGATTTTGTTGGATTTTGGATCTGGATTTGACTTCTAAAATATTTGTTGTTTAAATGCAAGGATTATGTTGATTCTAAAATATTGCAAACAAGATCAGAGACCTTAATTGAACTGAATCCAATCCAATTAATTTTAATTTTAAATTCACTAAGATAATGAATATGGAACTGAGAATGGAGTAGGTCCGATACACGAAAATTGAAGCAGACATGCACGAATTTTAAAGCGGAGTGCACGCATCTTAATGTAGATAAGACAGTGATTGAGCCCATCGAACCAACGTAGGTCCAATGGGCATCGGACCTACTCTCAAGTCATATGAAACTTATTATGGATCTTATCTTATAATTTTTTTGAATTTTGGATCAGAATTTGACTTCTTTAAATCTCCAACGAACTTAAATTTAGTCACTCTTAGGATTTTATCCAAATCTATCACACTGACAGTTTTCTGATCAGCAGCATGTTTAGTGAGCTTCTGTAAATTATTATTATAAAAATATGTAAAGCATGCCAATTAATTAAATCTTTATCATGTCCTGCTCTATAGCTAGATTATGTAAGAGAGAACTAGATCTCCTTGAATAGCGGAGGAAGGCATAGTGTGATGATGTGATTCACAAGTTAGGTTGTGAAAAGACTACTTAAAAGCAACTTAATTAATTAGTTTTTTTTTATCATTCTTTGTCCTTTTTTTTTGTTTTTTCAGAAGAGATTGGCAGGGGCAGATTCAGGATTTTCATTAGGACGGGACAAAAAAATAGCGAGTCGGGTTTAAACTCATTAGCTAATTGGGTACTTGATAAAAAATAATGTTTTAACTTATATTTTTCAATGCTCTGACTTATAATTTCTGATGTTTTGACTTATAATTCTAATTACCAATCATAATTCAAGAAATTTATTTAAATTTTAATCTTAAATTTAACCCAAATTACAAATCAGAAATCCAAAGCAGGGAAAAAAAAATTCAGGAGAAGCAAAGTCGGTCGGAACCGATAGATCTCCATTAAAACTCAAAATCCATGGGGGCGACTGACCCTCTTGATTACATGTGGGTCCGCCCCTGGAGATTGGAGTCAAGCCACTTCTAATATCCATGAGAAATCCTGCATCTGAATTTTGAACTTGTAATCTAACACACAAAGAGTATTGTCTTTTGTTACTAGACAAAAACCTCGTTCTTCATTACTTTTCCCATTTTTACCTTTTTTATTGAGAAATTGCAAGTTTGCATTCCAGGGCTTTCCCAATAAATAAAGTAATTCTTCAATTTTAGTCATTATTTAAAAAAATTGTGTATATTATTTATTTGCATCATACAGGTCTCAAAACTTCTAAAAAGAAATTAAATCAGCATTTTAACTTTTGTTAAAAATTCTTCAAGAGTTAATTTGATGCATATAAAAGTTCAAGTCCAAATTCGATTTTTTTTTCATAAATTTCGACGATTAATGCTTGAAGTTTCTTTTATTATTATTTTCTACTTTTTAAAAACATTTATGAAAAAGTAAAAAAAAATAAAATTCAAACTGTTTTATCATCTCATTTTTTTTTTTTTTGAAAAAAAAAAATCGAAATTGGACCATCAGCTAGGCCCACTTGTATTGTTTCCAGTGCAATGTCAGACATCATCAAACAAAAGGGAAGGACTATTATTAGGCCTAAAGTGGGCCTAATTTGGGCCTAGTTCCTTTGAATTCCTTCTGGGTTGAACTACATTCGAATATCTTCCATAGTTAATGGGCCTATATAGGCCCAATTCTGTGTATAAATAGAGTTTTCTTTAACATTAGTACAAAGTCTTTATTCCCCCTTTTTTCTGATATTTTTTTTTCCAGCCTGTTGTCTGCTGCTTCTAGTCAAAATGACAACTGCAAAATTCTTGTACCATAAAAAAAAATATTTATTTAATTCAAACTTAGTCTGATTATATTTTTTTTTTTTTCTTGATGACTTCTACATAATTCCTTCTTTGATACCTTTCGTTTCTAATTGCTACAAATTTAAATGGCATCCAGTCCACTGTTCCTATTTTTTCATATTTGAAAATTCCTTTGAATGAAGCAATGTACTGATTATATTTCTACACAACTTTCACCTCTCTTCAGAAAAAATGTCAACAATAACTTTTAAATTTTACAAATCTTAAGATTTAAACTAAGGTATTGTAGTGATTCTCTTTTATAGGCTACCTGATATTTGCTGATTTGGCTCAACCCTAAACCCTAAACTCTAAACTCTAAACCCCTAAACTTTTAGATCAGGAGCATTATTTCCGGTCTAAACTTTGAACTAAAAAAATTTCTACTTTTCCGTTATGCATAAAAAATCAAAGGTATTTTTTCTCTTTCCCTATATTGATAATGTATTTGTTGGCCTAATGTAGATTGTGAGCTTTCTTGAGGACTATTGTGTAAATTGTGCATAGAGATAAAAGTATTTGGTTTATAAAAGTCAGCAATTGGGTACACAATGGAATAGGGGTTTTATTGAAAAGAGCAAGATTCATGTCAGATAGCTGTTGCATAGGTGTATAGGTTTAATTGTATATAAATATTTTTGTTGGGTCCCTCATTTTTAAAAAATAAAAAAAATAAAAGAATCCTTCAACTTCATCTTCATACCAATAATTTAAGCTATTGTGTCTTTCAAACTTGTTAAAATCGGTCGCTATTTAACGTCATCTCTTAATTTTAATTATTTCAATTTCAATAAATAATTCTTCTTCGTAAACTACAAATCTAATATATATATATAGATAGTGATGCTACGATGTTTTGGGAAGTAAACATGATGTTTTACTTTCCGCTCGTATCTCTATTTTTAAAGTTCAAACAGTTGATTCGAATTTCTCAACATGATTTTTATATTGATATGTGCTTGGAGACAAAATTTTATATTTTTTGAAAATTTTTTACTACTTTTTAGAATTTTTAAAAATCAGTGTTTTCGTTAATTTTTTATTATTATTCTATTTAATGAAAAGTTGTGATTTTCAAAAATTCTAAAAAAATAGTAAAATAGTTTCTAAAAAATGTAAAATTTGATCTCCAGCACATATCAATATAAATATCATGTTGAGAAGTTCGAATCGACTGTTTGAACTTTGAAAATGGAGATATGAGCGGGAAGTAAAACATTATCTTTACTTCACAAAGCATGATAGCCTATCTATGTGTGTGTGTGTGTGTGTGTGTGTGTGTGTGTGTGTGTGTATATAGAGAGAGAGCTGGGCTATGGTGAGTTGTGAAATAAGATGTCATTTTTACTTCACGCTCATATTTTCATTTTAAAAATTCAAACAACCGATCCAAACCGCTCAACATGTTCTCTATATTGAAATGTACTTGGAGACTAAATTTTACATTTTTTGGAATTTGTTTACTATTTATTAAGCCACTTTGAAAATCGCTGATCCGGTGGTCCAGAAAATTTTACTGTTTTTTATTGTTCACAGTGGATCAGCGATATCAAAGTGGCTTAATAAATAGTAAAAAAATTCCAAAAAATGTAAAATTTAGTCTCCAAGCACATTTCAATATTTAGAAAAAGTTGAACGGTTCGGATCGGTTGTTTGAATTTTCAAAATGAAAATATGGCGTGAAGTAAAACGACGTTTTACTTCACAACTCACCATAGCCTATCTCTATATATATATATATATATATATATATATATATATAAAAGCAACCGTGAGAAAGTCCAATTATCTGTGAAGACCTCAAATAGTTTAAGATTGGGGATCCCAAAAAGCTCTTAGTGTCAAACAAGAATTTTGTGAATATTCTGACTTTGAATATTCTTTTCCGAAAAAATTCATTTAGGCGTCATAACCGGATGATGATGATATGACACAATAATTATTACTATTAACACAACAACTGTCAATTTTATTACTTGTATAGACAAATTTGTCCTTAAATTCTCTATTCTCTCCGGATACCATATTTTTTTTAGAATGAACCTTTTTATATTAAATGTCACTGATTATTTATTTTATTTTCATAATTAAATATTTAATAAAATCTTTAAGGGAATGTTTCATTTTTCAAATTTAAAAAGTACAGGAACAAAAATTTAAGCAATCATTTCTTGCAGCCAAATACTGAAAAAAAAACAAGCTTTCGTTTTAGTGACTTTAGTCGAATTTTAAATATTAAATACTTAATTTCATGCATTACATGCCATTTTATTTTTCTCACTTTTATTGATTATGCATTACATAGCACTAAAAAATTTACATTGTTGAGTTTTGAAAAAAAAAAGAAGAGTACAAACTACATTCATAATATATTATCATAACTCAATAAAACAGATACTAGAAACTCTATCAATTGAAAATACACTTCGCACTGATACATAGTAATATCTAATAGAGTTGTTTGATAGAATGATATTTCCATATGTAAAGAATGAGTTTTTTAATTTATTATTTTCGATTCTTTGAAATTGAAATGTTTCAGGGTAAGTTTCAATTATGAAAATAAAACAAATAACAAATAAATATTTTCTATTCTTTGATATTGAAATGTATCTTATTGGTTGACCATCTATATACAATTTGACATTTCTTTACTATTTGCTTCCACAATTTTCTTAAAGATAAATAATTATTAATTTAAGAAATTGTAAATCCATATATTTTAATTATTATATTGAATGCTACTAAATAGCAACAATTATCGTCAAGCATATGTGTAGTTTAATCTTATAATGCACAATATAAATTTGCACCAAGATCAAATATATCGTATTAATCGATCGTCTAAAACTTTTCTTTTTTTTAATTTGAAAATATCAACACAGAAAATGTACAACTTTTCGTATAATTTTCATTATTCATAATTTTATCGTTTCGTTAAATAGAGTAGAACTAGAGTGTGCTTAAGCTCACCAAGCATTTTGGTGAGTTTCAAATTAAATGACGAAACAAACCGTTAAAATCGATCTACTTTACTAGGAACCAATTTGGGTCCGATGCCCATCGGACTCAAAGTGAGTTCGATGAGTTCGATGACCGTCCGATCTGCTTTAAGATTCGCGCCAACAAATTTTACGTCTTCTTTAAAATTCGTGTGCATGAATCTTAAAGTTGATCGGACGTTCCCTAAACCCATCGGACCCAAATTTGAGTCTGATGGGCATCGGACCCAAGCTGTTCTCACTTCACTAGTGATGTGTTTACATGTCAAATTTATAAATTTTCGAATTAATTTAGTATAAAGTCAAGCAGTCAAAATTATGAAAAAATCATATTTTAAATTAACATATAAACTTTCTTTGTTTGACCGCTTGACTTTATTCTCAGTTAATTTAAAAATTTAGAAATTTGACTTGTAAACGTATCACTCGTAAAGTAGATTGGTTTTTAACAGTTTTAATTCATTGTTTGAAATAAATTTTGATAAGTTTAAAGTTCACTTGGTAGTCACTGCCAAGCCCCAAAGCCTTTCTTGAATTAATTTATTTTTTACAAGTTATTTTATATTAAAATTTTAATATTTTTCCTTCAAATTAATATTTTCTTTCTGAAACAAAGCTCGAAATATATAATGTAATATTTTACAAGCCTACAAGCGGGGGATCTAATAAGCACGAAATATGTACTTTTAATATCAATGATTTGGAATAAACTAAAACAAATTGGCTCTTGGCTCTTGGCTCATGTCAACTGTGTATATTTTATTTTGTACTATGTACAATCATTAATGTACAATAATATACAAAAATGAATAACAATCTCACTATGTGCTCTGGATCTGAAGGCATCTCGTGAGCACCTCGTACTTATCCACTGGTGTATATATATATATATATGTATATATATATATATATGTATATATATATATATATATGTATATATATATATATGTGTATATATATATATGTGTATATATATATATATGTATATATATATATATATATATATATATATATATATATATATATATAGAGTAAGGCTACGGTGCTTTGCAAAGCATAGAGGCCTCCGTGCTTCGGGGCTACTTTTTGGATTTTGAAAATCCAAACAACCCATCCGAACCGTTCAACATGTTCTAAATATTGAAATGTGCTTGGAGACCAAATTTTACATTTTTTGGAATTTTTTTACTATTTATTAAGCCACTTTGAAAATCCCAAAATCCAACGGTAAACAGTACAAAAATTTGGACCACCGGATTTGGAATTTTCAAAGTGGCTTAATAAATAGTAAAACAAATTCCAAAAAATGTAAAATTTGGTCTCCAAGCACATTTCAATATTTAGAACATGTTGAACGGTTCGGATGGGTTGTTTGGATTTTCAAAATCCAAAAAGTAGCCCCGAAGCACGGAGGCCTCTATGCTTTGCAAAGCACCGTAGCCTTCCTCTCTCTCTCTATATATATATATATATATATATATATATATATATATATATATATATATATATATATATATATATATATATATATATATATATATATAGTTGGGCTACGGTGCTTCGCGAAGTAAAGCGAGTGTTTTATTTCACTCTCATATTTTACTATTTCAAAGTTTAAAATGTCGATCTGAACCGTTCAAATTGATCTCCTTATTAAATTGTGTTTGGAGATCAAATTTTATATTTTTTGGAAATTTTTTACTAATTCTTTAGAATTTTTGAAAATTGTTGTTTTTGATGGTCCACGATTTTCCTCAATTTGTACTAGCAATATTTTTTTGCAAATTTTATTTTTCATTTTGTGCTTCTCTTTCTTTTCCTCAATTTTTCTTATTTTTCTTAGCGTTGGTATAATAACCTTATTTTTTTTCTTCTCATTTTTATTATTTTTTCTTATATTAGCGGAACTTATGCATCGGAAATAATTTCATTTTTCTTATTTTCTCTCATAGTGGACACAGAGATAATAAAGGTGCAAAAAAAAATCTTATTTTTCTTGCAATAAGAAGAAAAATGAGCTGAAACTTGCTCATGCCAAGTCGAGTCAGGACTGAGAGATCTAATTATAAGATTTTTCGAACCAATCTCAAATGAACCACGAGCTGAGTTTTTTTTTTTTCAAGTCTTAATATATATATATATATATCTATATATATATATATATATATATATCTATATATATATATATATATATATGTGTGTGTGTGTGTGCAGTTGCGGCATAAATTTTATAAATAATAATACTTAATTTTGAAATTAAATTTTTAAGAACTCAAATTCCAGAAATAAGAAAATTTAGTTCTTTCTTTACATAGAGACGGAAATTTTTATTAGTTGTGTAAATAAAAACATATATGGACGGAAATTTTGTCTACCTTTCCTATATAAAAAAATTGATTTTTAAAATTTGCAAACATTTAATTTTAAAAAATTGTTATTTATTAAATTTTTGTTGACTCCGTTTACTTATATAAAAAATATTTAATTATTGTCAATTAATGACCGATTATTAATGATCAAGCAACCACATAACTAGGATTAAATCTTAATCCGCGCTAAGGAACTATATTCGGTTGTCTTTAATCCGTTGGTGAAAGCTAAGAAAGCTAAAGAAAGAAGTAGCTAGAGGTGCCTTAAGTCTCATTAAGATATGGAGAAAATGAGGCTAAAGAAGGTAATTTTAATTTGCGCTAATGAACCGATGTTCGGCAAGATTAAGCGGCTAAGGATTCCTGAAAACTCCTTCTAGATGTGGCTAAGGATTAAGCGGCTAAGGATCCCTCTCCTCTCACACCTCTTCACCACTGAACCTTACTGCACCACTCTCCGGTCCACCTACCATCCTCGAACAACCCTCGTCTGATGTGCTCAACCTCGACAATACTGAGAAGCTCTTTTCCTCAGTGAAAACTCGCACTCTGGTCACCTCTTTACTCGACCTCTGTGCCATGGTGGTTGAACCCCTTGTCAAGTTCGAGACCATGCTAATACAGTCGCCAGTTGTGATTGAGAACCGGATCAGAAGAGCGGTCATGGTTGGGGCAGTGAGATCAACAGTTTATACGCAATTTTGTGCAGGAGAGATGACCGAGGAGGCGAGCGAGACAGTGAGGAGGATTTGAAAACAGGTTGGATTTCGGTCTATATTAGATTATGCCGTCGAGGATGCAAAGGATGGCGATGCGGCTAGATGGAAGCTGGAAGGATTCGAACGGACGGCGGATATGGCGGCTGCTCTACCGCCTACATCGGTAAGTACTGTTAATCAATTCTTGCTAATTTTGTCAATTAAAAAGATGGCAGGTTGAACATGAGCCTTTCATTATTTCTGTTTTCTTTTTATTTTCTTTACATTTTAATAGAAAAAAATAATATTACAAAATTTCTCAGTGTCAATATTATCCATAATCCCTCTTTGCCGAACAACACCTATAGATCTTAGATGACTTACAACAAAATTATTAAATTTAATATCTAGGTAAATTAGTAATTAGACAATTACTATGAGACTCAAAGCAAAAGTTATTACTGATAATTACAGGCTAAATTTTCCCTATATAATTAAACTAAGCATCATTGATCATTGACATTTTTATTATATAAAATTATTAAACTAATTCTATATTACATGAAGAAGAAGTAAATACTCATTTTAAAAGTAAATGTTGAAAGTCGGCACCATTAAACTAAAAATCCAATCAATTAATATAATTTGTTCACACTTATTCTTGAAGAAATTTCTTGTACCTTTTTCATGAAATTAAGGAATAGTAAACTAAAATAATACAAATAAGGTGACCCACATTTTTATTCAACTGGCTAATGTTATACATATCATGTCGCCATGATAAAAATACCAAAATTGATTATTTTTTTGTTTTTAGATCCATAGACAAATTAAAATCTCACTCCCTTATAATAATAATAAAAATAAAAGACTGTTGCCTTCAATTCCAATGTACTGTGCAGAACGAACATCCCTATCACTATAAAACCAAAATGTGAGTGCGCGGGTCCCAGTTTCTGACTCGCCACATCTTTTCAAAGATTCCCTTCGCTTTACGGCTTGAGAATTACTCCCAACCGCTTTTGAGTTCGAGCTAGTGCAGATTTCCTTCACTTCACGGCTTTGAGATTTACTCCCAATTGTTTTGAGATTCGGACTAGCGTAGGAGTAGTATTATTGGACTTTGAGATTCGTGCCAAGTTAAAAAGAAAGTTCCAGATCCACTAATTATAAAAGATTCCCTATTACAGTACCGGATCTGAATTCATCCTCATTTGCATCCCACGGTCCACGAACATAGATAACGACACATTCAATCATGGATCACATAAATTAATATAATATCACAACATAACATTCTTGGTATAGTCCAATTATCGGGTAAAGATTTTAACAAAGCAGTTTTGGCTTAAAACAGCGCACGGACTATAGAATCAAAACAGTGCTGGATATGATTAGTGAGCTGCATGAAGTAAAAACTATTATGTTAATATCTTTGCCTCAATTAACAAAAAGTCTTCCTTTATCAAATTATCATCACCATTCACCACATAAAAGCAGAGCAAAAAGGTTTCTCCGCACTTCCCTTCTCACTTTCTCCTCCGCCACACTCCCCATTTCACATCTCCCCTCTCTCCTCTTCTCTCTAACGAATCAAATGAACCGCTTCAATCCAAACACCGGTAAACCCGAACCCATGGGTCCACCCGGTCTCACCCGCTACGGCTCTGCTCCTGGCTCCCTCCTCGCCAGCATAGCTGACTCAGTGATCAACTCTCAAGGAAGGACACGTGGTGGTGGTGGCAGTGGTGAGTTCTCTGTCGTCGGATCAGAACCTATTATGAGCCGGTTCTACCCGGGCGAACCGACCGGTCTGACCTCATCCGATTCAAACTGCCGGACCGGGTCTACGGCGAATGGATCCTACGCCTTTGGAGGGGTCCCAGATCTGAGTGGGTCCCACAAGACAGTCGCTGAAGTGCATCCAGCTCCGTCGCTTGTGCGCCACAGCAGCTCTCCGGCGGGGTTGCTCTCGCATCTCCTCGTTGATCCCCAAGGTACGCACTTGGAGACCTCTACTTTGCTCTATTGCCTCTTTTTTTGTCTGTAGTGGCTGATGTGTCGATTTTTGATTCGTTAGTCGACATTGGTATATATTCAACTAGCCTCTAGTTCTGGAAATAATTTCCGTGCGCCTGGACCACAGTCAAAGGATGAGTGTATGTTTGACTTTGACTGAAATCGGAATGGTTCTGGTTCCCTTTTGTGTATATGCTCATCCTTATTGGATTGAAACCAAGTAGAACTTGAGACACGCTTGTGATTTGATGTGTTGCGATCTGATTGGGTATAAACCAGGTGCCTGTTTGTGCAAGTGCGATGGATTAAAAAGTGGATCTTATGCATTTTCCTAAAGGTACCCAAAAGTTGGCCCCTGACCACAAAACAAAAATGACTTTTAGATTTCTCGTCTTGGTTTTCCTCAGAAAAATTGGATGGTTCAAATTGTGAGGTCAAAATTATCACTTGAGGCCCATCGGGCCTACTCTCAATCCATGGGTTTAATCACCGTCGATTTGTTTTAAGATTCGTGCGGAACACTTTAAAATCCGTGCGTGTCTGTTTTAATTTTCGTGCGCACAAATCTTAAATTAGATTGATGGTCATCATGCTCGTTGAACCTAAAAGTAGGTCCGATGGGCATCGGACCTACTCCGTTCTCCAAAATTATATGAAACATTTTCTTTTAATTTGAAGGGATCAGATGGGAGAATTGTCTTGAAATGGTGCAATTCTGTGTTCAGATAGCAATTCTATATTGAAACGGGTCAAAAACCAGAATATTTTTACTTTTAGAAATATATTAAATACTTTGTCAATATTATAAAAGATAATAATAGTTTTTTCGATATCGTAGAAGGAATCAAATTATTGATTCCAGATATTTTGTAAAGAACCAAATAAGTTATTTGGTTATTTAAAGTTTATACACATATCAGATATTTATTATGCCTACTGATTGAGATTTATATACAAACTCTAAAAAATCAAATTATTTGATTTGGTTCTTTAGAAAATGTCTAAATGAACCGCATCAATAATTATGTTTCTTTTATCATATCGTAAAATTTGTTTATCTTTTATTCCTAGCACAATATTTCACATAATTCTAAAAGAAAATACAAATAACTTATTTGGTTCTTTAGAGTTTACATACATATTAAACATTTTATATGGTTACATATTGAAATCTATATAAAAACTTTAAGGAAGCAAATCATTTGATTCGGTTGTTTGAAATGTCTAAAAAAACTGAATCAATAATTATATTTTTTTTATAGCTTCAAAAAGTTAGTTTATTTTTCTCCTTCCCTACAAAATATTTCACATATTTCTAAAAAAAAAACTACAATAAAAATGTCCCTTTATTAGTGTCGCTTTTGATAGATAAGTTGGAATAATAAAAAGGTGCATCACTTGGTCAGGTTCATTGCCTTTTTGGAGTCTCTGCCTCAACTGATTGGTTCAATGTATTTTTAAACTAAATACAGAATCCCACTATTAGCGTCAAACAAGTCTTTCTGAAAAGTAGTGAGCGTGATGTAAGGTGGAAGCAACCACTAAGATTTTTCTAATTGGTACTTCATTGTTAGACTTTTGTTGTATAATCAGCTTGTGCGCCATGCATCTTTATTTAATAGAATATTTAAATCTTTCATTGTAATTTTACTTCAATAAAAATAATTAATGTAGAGAAAGGGATGTAGCACAAATGATTAGGAAATAAGTCTCAAGATTGTTGGTTACTCAAAGGTCGAAGGTCGAGAGCTTGATTTCTCCTCACGACTTTACAATTTCTGCGAAAATTAAAAAAAAAAGAATTAATGTGTGTAAAACAAAGGAGAGGATATTAAATGTCTAATAATGGTTTCATTTGACAGAGAAGCCCTTTGTTCAAATATTAGTTACAATGTCCATTAGTTTGGATATTGAAGATTTGTTTGATATAACTTATAATTAATAAACTCATATTTCAACAAAAAAAAAAGATAAAGAACTTAGAATGAGTCTATGGTAATTATATCTATGTTTTTAAAGTTCAAACAGTCGATTTGAACCGTTCAAAATGATCTCCATATGAAAATGTTTTTGTAAAACAAAAATTTACATTTTTTACAATTTGCTTACTATAAAATGATTTTCCTATCTATCTAAAAAAATAGTACAAAATTTTTAAAAATGCAAGTACATTTTCATATGTAGATCATGTTGAATGGTTCAGATTAACTTTTTTAACATTAAAAACAAAAATATTTATCCATAGTATGAACCAATCCACACTATGCACAATACCATAGCCTCACTCGAAAACTTAATATTAGATGTGTCAATTACAAATAGTTCTGTGATAGTTCTATTAGTTTTGAGTGCATTAGACCTTTTCAGTTTTGCCCATTCAAAGAAAAGAACCGACTGTGATCAGTGCATAAATAATGCGTGAGGCATTTTTAAGTACCAAATTGGAAAAATTAACTGGTAAATAAAATTAAACAGGTCTTTCTTGCACGAAAGGCATGGGGGGCTACTCGCATGCAACTACTGAGACGGTTGACCTGCTGACAGACAGCAGGCTAAGGCCGCAATGGAGTTTCTCTCGACAGGATTCTCTGTCGCAGCTCTCAGAAATGAGCATTCCTGACATGGGGGAAGGTCCTTGGGCTGAGAACAGTTCTATCTTCTCCAATCACTTGAGCAAGCGGGGCCGGAATGACAGTGACGACTTCATTGCTAGTTTGGGAAACATGGATGAGGTGAGATTGTTCTATTTCTTATCAGAATTTTTGTTACAGTCCAGGTTCTATGGTACTATGCATAGCGCATACTAGTCTGTACTATGGATTAATATCTTTATTTTCAAAGTTTAAACAATTGCTATAAACTGTTCAACATGATCTCCATTTGAAAAAGTACTTGTATATCAAATTTTACATTTTTTAGAATTTTTTACTATTATTTTTAGGTAGGTAGAAAATCACTTGATCTAAAGATTCTAGACCATTCGAAAGTAGTGATTTTCTACCTACAAAAAAAAATAGTAAAATATTTTTAAAAAATATAAAATTTAGTCTGCAAATATATTTTCATATGAAAATTATTTTCAACCGTTCAGATCGATTATTTGAACTTTGAAAACAAAAATATTGATCCGTAGTACGGACCAAACCATGCTATGCATAGTACCATAGCCTCTCTCCTGGTTTAAATTCTTAATTTGTGAAGAATGATGGGCAATTTCTGATGTGTACTAGTATGCAATGTTCATTGCAAATTAGTGGAAAGATTCTGGTTCTAATAATGGCAAAAGTGAAATACTATTTAATCTATCTAAAAATAGTGCAGCATTTTTTTTGCTTCTTTATTTTACGAAAGTATCTTTTTTATATTCAGAACTAACATATTCAGTATTTGTAAATATGAAATGTTATTATTTTTGCAGATGTCAAATATGGAGTATATGCAAATGCATCAGGATGTCGCCACATGTAAGCTTCGGGCAAAGCGTGGGTTTGCTACTCACCCCCGGAGCATTGCTGAGAGGGTTAGTAATTTCAATGCATTTCTAATTTGATACACTTTTAATATCTAATCATGGATTTATTGTGATCAAGTTATACTGCATATTATTGCCAGATTAGAAAAGAAAGTTTTGACTTGCTTGTAGCAGTAATGACTCAACCATGGTTACAACCATGTTTGATTAAAACTCTGGCATTTATTGACTAAACTATTCTTAGTCCAATCTAATGGAAAACAACACTAAATCACATCTTAATCAACCAAGATAAATATTAGGATCCAAATCTTTAATTTTAATGATCTCTAAAAGAATTCATTAACTTGTAGGAGAGAAGAACTCGGATCAGCAAAAGGCTTAGAAAACTACAAGAAATCGTGCCGAACATGGACAAGGTATGTTTCATTCCCTATATAAAATAAACCACATATTTTTTTCGTTATATTAGAGAAGTATTTACCGATTTCTTAAACTTTCTATGGTCTTTTGTACACAGCAAACAAGCACATCTGATATGTTAGATTTCGCAGTACAATATATTACTGATCTCCAAGGCCAGCTTCAGGTGTGTTTTTATTCAGTTCTAAACTCTACTATGTGATGTATACTTTACTCCAAATTAAACAATTTCTTTAACAAAATACAACAATATACCTCTCAAAAGATACTTCCAACAGATAACTAATTATTAATTTATGGCAAAAGATTTATAATTAGATAGTAGATGTATATACTTTTTCTCTCTTTTTTTTGTAGAAAATAAAAGAAGAACAACAGAAGTGCACATGCTCCAACAAAGTTTCATGAGACAGGAACCATCTGATGCATCTCCTCCTCTACTGTTAATAATTAATATAGTAAACACTTAATAGAAGGGTTTCTTAGTGACAAAAATCATGTACGACGAATCATTTATAATTAAGCAACAATTAATTATCGTCTTCTGTAATTTTATCTTTATTTGCTATTCTAACCATCTTCTAGTGAGCTTATCTCTAAGCTCCGTTTAGCTGTAAAATTTTTAAGAACATATTCTCTTCATAAAACAAGCCTTTTTGGGGGTCTGTGTGCTGTAATGAACTAATCCTATTTTACTCCTTTCTTTGATCTCATATATGTCTTCCCTTATGAACACTTAACTCATCTGTTAATTCCAGAGAATTGGGACTGAATTTGTGCCAGTTCAAATTGGACGATTGAGATCTCATTCTACACACTCAGGTATTGCACTGGATCTGAATTCGTGCCCGATAGTCGATGGGTAGTCTACACTGTTTGATTCCAAATTTTGAGTCCTTCGCCTGATTAACGGAGTTTCCAATATAATCAGAATTAAACCTGCTTCATCAATTCCATCCGCTCGTTGCTTTCCCATTTGTCTCCCTCATTTTTCTTTCACTCGCAGCTAGAAAAGCAGAACCCGTACATAATCTTTTCTCAAAGTTAATCCACTATTGATTAATTGGTTCATATCTATATTGCCTAATTTGGTTAATTTAAATTGAATATTTAAAGATTGCTATTAGTAGGGCTTTAAGTATCAAACTGTTTAGGTATACTATGGGTATGTGCCAGTAAATTTCAGTCCTTTGTAAATCCTATTATGAATCTTCCTCTAATTCAAATCACTTTGTTTAATCAAGCATCTTATACATTAGAAATTAATAATGCTACTGAGGCACAAGCAATGACGGCATTCTAATGATGTGGCATGAATGTGATGCTAATTTGATACTTAATTAGATGGTGATTCAGTACTGATATGACATTCAATGGATCACAAGTTTAGCATTTAAGTCATTGATAACATGACACCACATCATCTTCTTAATGATAAAAAGTGCATGATTGAAACAAGTACAATAATTGGAAAGTTTTGATTGAACCAAAGAAGAAGAATTAAGAACCTCATAATTGATAGTATAATATTTTGGGAGCTAAAATTCCGGACTACCTCAACTCAGGCCCAAATTTGAACTAGGCCCAAAGTAGAAAATTCACTTGTTAAGTTTTCCCGCTAATGCCTAAAGTGGCGAGCCCAATATTCGCCAAGGGCCCAATATTCACCAAGGATCCTCGCGTCAAAGATCTAGAGGTTTTAATCGTCTCCAGTATTCCTTCCTTGCAATAAAAAATAGATGATTTTAACAGTTGATCTAGCATAATTGAAGGGTGGTGGACACCGAACTTTATATTGATTTTTTGTTTTTGTTTTTGCATGAGTAATCAAAGGAATTTGGGAAAGAAAATAAGCAAGGTTCTAAATAGGGGTGTCAGGGTATGATACGGGTAGGGTGGAAGCATTTTCATACCCATATCTATTAAAAATTGATCTTATTCATATCCTACTCATACTCATTAAGAATTGATCTTACCCTACCCTACCCTTACCCGTTAAAATTATCGGGTAAAGAGACGGTAGTGAGTGAAAAACATGTAATACTAAAAAATAATTTTTTTTTTTATATTTTACAAATAGAACATCAAAACTCGTTCATTTCATAGATATGCTATCACATTACTAATAAAAAAATATGCAATCAAATCCAACAAAATTATTTTTTTATAAAACAAGAGAATTTAAAAACACAAATATCTCTTCTAACAAATTCAATTAACTAAATTACAAAACATTCAAATGAAAGTAATATGTTTAATAGTTTTCTTCTAGCAAAAATATACACTCAGTAACAAATATCACTAATTATTGCAAAAACATTATCATATAAAATATCACGCAAATAAATTTTACCATCATTAATTATTGCTAAAACAATATCATATAATTTTATTTAGAATTAAAGGGGAGTGCATAAGTTGCATAATTTTATTTAGAATTATAGCTAAAACATTATCATATAATTTTATTTAGAATTTATACCTTGAGTTACAAATATTATTAAATTAAGGGGGAGTGCATAAGTTGCAGGGGAGTACCCCATCTCGTGTTATTCTCTTCCTTTTGCCCGATTTCCAAAGAGGGGGAGAAGATGCAAGGTGTATTTGTACGAAAATCCATTAAATAAACAAACACAAACAAACACGAGAAAATAATTTTTTTTCATTGCTATATCCATGAGAAATAAAACTATGCACTTACTAATGGAATATGTTTTGCAAATCGTCAAAAGGGGGAGATTGTTGTTCTAAGCAACTTTTTGTGCTGTTTGACTAATTTGCAAAAAATATAAACATTAAATTTTACAGTTTTTTTGTTTGAGATGTGTGCAGGTAAATTGTTATGTCCGAAAGTCATAGAAAGTCAAAGATACATATCATGACAAGTTGACGTGACAAGTTGTACAAGATAATCAAATACATGATCTATGCAAGCTATAAGGAATTATTTGTTACATGATGATCAGAGATATGATTCACACGAGCTACTTGGAATGGTCGGATATTGACGGGATGCTCAATTATCTTTCCAACAACCTCAAATACACTTCACCTAAATTGATCAGTGTTGAGATTAGAGTGATAGTCAATGAGTGTCTGGACTTAGAGTTTTTGTTGCTCGCCTACTCCAAGCTGTTGTGTTTGCTTTAGAGCCATATGTGCTCCTTTCTCTGTTCTTTGGGCCCTTGGAGTGTGATTTTGCAGGTTCCAACTTGTATTCTCTGCAGATCGACACTCGATTATACTACTCGATAGGATATGCACTTGTAATCCGACTCATATAGGAAATTGGGTTCTAAATTTTATTAGTTATACAGATTGATGTCATAACCTACCGATTTGACTAACCATTGACCCAGAACTTTACCGGATCGACGTATAGTTTGACTCTGATAACATTAATTTGAACCTTATAGAGTACGGTCGGTTCTATCCTTTCGGTTGAAATTGAAGTTATTAAAAAAATTAATTGAACCAATAGCTCGGTTGAAAATCAAATAAACTGGACCCATTGAGCACCCCATATATATGCGTTTGTGAGTAGAACTAAGGTGTTCCTAAGTTCATGAAGCCTCTTTGTGAGCTATACTCAAAAACCTATCGGATTGATTTTAGACGATGCATTCAAACTGTTGAAACCAATCTACTTCACGTGTGATGCTTTTACATTTCAAATTTATAAAATTTTGAACTAATTTAGTATAAAGTCAAGTGGTAAAAAAATGATTTATAAGTTAATTTTAATACGTTTATTTTTCATTTTTTTAGTGCAATAAATTAGTTCAAAATTTATAAATTTGACATGTAAACACAAAGTTCATGAAGTAGATCGGTTTCAATGATTTAAATGCGTTGTTTGAATGCAAACCAATAAATTTTTAAGTTAAACTCACAAAAAAGTTTGATAAGCTTATGAACACCCAAGTTCTGCTCTGCGTTTATATTCTTTGACCAATCTGTTCAAAACATTTATATCAGTTGTCGGTGTTTAATACGTCCTATCTCAGAGAGAGTAGGCCGTATGTGAGAGTATCTAAATTTGGGCTCGTTCCGTCTTGAGGAAACGGGCCGAGATTAAAAAGGTGGATCGTCGGTTCCCGAAGTGGGAAGGAAATGAGATATTTGGACTCTAACCTGTATGATATCTCGCTTACAGGGCAAAAGTACGACCCAAGTTTAATGGGGTTTTTTTTGCCTTAAATAGGTCGTCCCCTAACGGCCATTCCGCGTTGTCATAGTGGTTAGGGGAGATCACATAGGAGCGGTGACGCTCACATAGACAGCGGTCACTAAACCGCACCCGTCATGTACAACCACGAGGGCGGTGACCATAACCCGAGTCTGGGTTGGGCTCGTATTGGGCGAGACCCTGTTGGGCAAGGCCTTGTCGAGCGAGGCCCTATTGGGTGAGGTCTTATTGAGCGAGGCCCTGTTGGGTGAGGCATTGTCGAGCGAGGTCTTGTTGGGCTTTGCCGGGCGTTAGTCGTCATCGAACTGTGGACTTTGTTTGTTTGATCCCGGGTTGGCCCTGAAAGAGGATCTGAATCCCGGTCCATTCTTAACCCATGAGTAATCCGTGAGGACCTTTGGCACATGGCCCTATTAGACCAAAAGAAAATTATTCAGTTTCGAACATGTATCTTTAACACATAAAAGTTTAATTGGGTTAATTGAATTGAACTTGATATTGTCACCAACAACTAATTTCTATATTAATATATTCTAGTACTTGTTGCTTAATATTGTATTGCTCAAAATCCGAATCTTGATACAGATGACCGACTAAGTGTTATTTTATTTAGGAAAACATTAGTATATATAGAAACAAACCAACAAACAAACAAATAAACAAAGCAGCGCGTTGACTAATTAATACACTTATGAGGACATGGAAAACAACACGTTGGAAGCCGTACAGCCGTACTTCGTTTACTCACAACTACTTTTTTGACTTCCTTAATTAAATAGGAATAAATGTAACAATCAAGCCACCAAAACCTGAAACCAACAAAATTTGTAATTAAGGATATATATATTTTAAAAGAAAAGCAAACCACCTAACAGAAACTAATTAATTTTCTTTCACAATCTTGTGAAAGATTCCTTCACGGACCACTAAATTCTAAGTGTTTCTTTTTCCCTAAAAATTGGGAACTCAAGCAAAGAATTATGGGAGATAAGTGGCTAGCTAGCAAGTATATTAAATCCTGTGTTAGCAAAACGCTAGAATGTTATTTTATTTTTTGAATTTTTTTTAAGGCAAGGCATATAATTTGTAAATAAAAAGTAAGATTACGGTACTTTCGATATACTGTAATTAAGGAACCGTACGTAACATTGTTATGGTAAACAGTAAGAACTAAGGAGGACTCTTAATAGGTGGAATCAATACATTTCTTCTTTATCTTTGATTTTTTTTAAGGTTAGCAGATTTTTTGGAACGGCATGTACGGTCATCCAGCATATGTATATATATATATATATATATATATATATATATATATATTTTACTTTGGGGCTGGCTACTATGCTTATATAAGCATATGCCCACATATGCTTATAACTCATTTTTGCGTTTCCAATATTCAAATTGTCGATCTGACCGTTCATCTTGTTCTCCATATTAATATGTACTTGGAGACTAAATTTTACATTTTTCTGAATTTTTTTATAATTTATTAAGCCACTTTGAAAATTGCTGATCTGGGTGAACAGTAAAAACAGTGTTTCCAAAATTCTGGACCATATGATCAGCAATTTTCAAAGTGGCTTAATAAATAGTACAAAAATTCAGAAAAATGTAAAATTTGGTCTCCAAGCACATATTAATATGGAGAACAAGATGAACGGTCGGATCGACCATTTGAACATTGGAAACGCAAAAATGCTTATTTAAGCATATGTGGGCATATGCTTATATAAGCATAATAGCCAAGCACTTTTACTTTAATATAGATTATAGAAGAAACTTTGACTTTAATACGAGTTCCGTATATAAATACGCAGTTTGCACACATCTTTCTTGCAAAAACACAAACAAAGCAGCCGTTGCCAAGGTTTTCAAAGAGAGAGAGATAGAGAGGAGAAAATGGAGGGTATATTGAACTGGAGAGGTAACCCAGTGGATCCAAGAAAGTATGGAGGGGTTAGAGCTACTTTGTTTCTCTATAGTAAGCGTGCATTAAGTTTTATCTGATATATATTCATCACGTACATTTTTCAGTCGGTTAATAAAATAACAAGAAACAACAAATTAAAATCTTTGCTCTCACAACTTTTTTACCAGTACTGATTCAATAATGAAAATTGGTTAAAAGAATGAATAAGAAGTTCCTACAAATAATAAAGTAAATTTAAGTGGAATTAAAAGTTTACTGCATCAACATTTGTTTTTTTTTTCTAATTTTGTGTATAATTTTGTTTTGACCGAGAGATGTGGGTGTATGCAGCTTTGGTGGTGGTGAGAAGCAGTATCAATGCTGCAAATACAAATCTTGTCGGGTTTTTTCGTTCGACTCACAACATGACCATTGCTCGTAGTGTTATCCTCAGTACAAATTTTGGCGGTGCCACATGGATGATGTCCATCTTAGGTGCTTTCGTTGCTGATTCATATATCAAGCGCTTCAAAGTCATTCTCTTCTTCGGCCCTTTTGAGATACTGGTACATCTTTTATTCAATTTATTATTTGCGCGTTCTCTCACTCATACATATAGAATTAATAGTTTTTTCAGTTCAGAACTTGAGATAAATTCTCACATAAACATGCTAATGTTATGAACTATAATTTATATGAAGGGATATACTTTGCTTGCGCTACAAGTGCACATCCCCTCGCTCCACCTCCCAACATGTAACTTAAATCAAAACCAGAATCCGAACTGCGAATCTTTGCATGGATGGAGAGCTTTACTGCTTTACCTTGGTCTCTTCATGATAGCACTAGGAGAGGGCTTCATGCGCGCCACCACGCCAGGATTTGGTGGCGACCAATTCGATTCTGACGATCCATCAGAGTTAAAACGCAAAATAAGGTTCTTTGACTTTGCAGCCATGGCAACTTGCTTTGGAGCATTTCTTGGTTTAGTACTTGTGGTATGGGTTCAGATTTTCAAGGGCTGGGTTTTGGGACTAGGTGTGTGCGCGCTGTTTATTCTAGCCGGGCTGACAGTAGCAGCCGTTGGATTACCCGTCTACCGCAACAAAAGGCCTTGTGGCAGTCCATTGGCTCGTATAGTGCAGGTACCTATGTTGTAATGCATGACATCAACTAGACACATCTAGCATGATATTTCATGTTTTTTCTCTGTTGACTTTTAGTTTAATTTAGGTACGTATAATATTCTTGTGCGACTGTACTAATGATATGGTAACTACCTTCTAATTAGTGACATAGAAATGATAAATATAGTCTAATTAAGGTCTTAAATTTAAGTGGTATTAGTAATTAATAAGTTAAGATTACACTCAAACGGAAAAAAAAAATTATAGGTAAGCATGCTAGCAAATCAAATGACGTATAAAACTGAATTGTACGTATAATCATATCTCTATTTTAACATTTAGATTAATTAATTTATTCATTTTCCCAATTAAAGATCTAATGAATAAAATCATATAGTACGTACGTAAATTAGGTAGACAATATTAAGAAAAGATCATTACATACCGTGATTTGCATAACACATTCTGTATCATGTATATATCATAATCTTTGTTCTTGAATGAAAACTGCATCCATTTTAAATAAAAGAAAGTGATAAATTATTGTGTATTCAATGAGCAATTTATGCAAACCTGACAAAAATAACTACTGTTTTGAATTTTAGGTCTTTCTGGTGGCGTTGAAAAAAAGAAAAATTCTTGTTTTGCCTGAGAATTTAGAAGATCCTCAAATTATTGAGGAGGCGACAGATGATATAACAAGTTTAGAAGTACTTCCTCGCACAAAAGATTTCAGGTAAATTTTAAATTATGTAGAACAAAGTAAAATCACATGTATGTCCTCTTTGCTATATATTTTGCTGATTTTCAAAATTAATCCTGAAATTTTCTTTGTAGCTTCCTTGATAAAGCGTCAATGTACACAGGCGACACTGACGCTTGGTCGTACTGTGACATTTCTCAAGTCGAGGAAGCAAAAATCTTTGTAAAGATGCTCCCAATATTCATGAGCTCAATTTTTTGTTACTTGCCTTTTTCCTTCTTCTTCACACTAACTGCACCGGCATCCTCCACTATGAACACAAAACTAATGGGAGTCAAAATTGCACCTGCATCACTCTACGCAGTCGCAGTAGTTATTCAATTTATTGTACTTGTAATGTACAACCGTTTTATTATACCGGTTATGCAAAGGTATACAAGCAGCAGATACTACAGTACCACATCACATTTGGTACGTGCCGGTGTAGGTTTTGTATTTGCCATGCTTGGTACCGGTGTGGCGGCTTTAGTAGAGAGGAAAAGGAGGATGGCGGAGGATCCAAAGGATTTATCTTTTCTTTGGTCATTACCGCAATTTGTTTGTGTTGGCCTCATGGAAATACTTTCATTTGTCGGACTAATGGAGTTCTTCAGCAATCAGTTGCCAGTACAGTTGAAATCTCTAAGCTCATCTATGGTGTTTTGTATTGTCGGCATGGCTATCTGGTTCGATGGTGCACTTGTCGCCATCATAGGCAGAGTTACAAGACATGGAGATAAGGAAAATGGATGGTTGGATGGCATGGGTTTTGAGTCTACTAGGCTTGATCTCTTCTATGCGTTCTTAACTGGTCTAGAATTTCTCTGCTTTTTGATTTTTGTATTTTGTGCAAGGAGATACTTATTAAGTCAAAGATCTCAGTAAATACATATTTGATACGACTATATATTACCTGCTGCAGCAATAATCATGTTTGTATTTGTAAATGTATACTCGATCCATATATAATCTAATTCTATAATTATTAAATGTTTGTAGTTGTAGTTGGTATAGGAACATGTTTATATTTGTAGTTGCAGTTGGTATGGAAGACTTTTATTTGTTTAACAACAAAAAACAAATAAATGCAAACAAGAAGGGTCGAATTTAAGAACAGCAATTTGAGAAAATAATTAATCTCAAGCCAATTCCGGTACGAATCCAACAACAATCCGAGTCGGAATCGTTGGAGTTTTCAAACGATGATAACAAATTTGATGCACTTATATTTTCAGTTCATAGAATGGTAAAGTTGGCAACCAATAGACACTGAATCTGAAAAAATTGTAAAGTTGAAAGTTCACATGCATACGATATACATAGATCAATAATAAATGAAAAGTTTCACACATACTGGTTTTAAGTCCAATTTTTTTTTTTCAAGAGCCATAATTGTGGCAATGTGGTTTTTGAATCTTATCTTCTTTTCTTGTGATAGGATGATAAGCAGCCATGTCTTGATTAGTTCCATGTCATCAATAGTCAATTCAGATGGATAACATGATTAAATTAATTAAGGAAACGATGAATTGTGCAGGCTTTGGATAAGTAATGACATAATAGAAAATTGTTTGGTCAAAGCAATTGATGATAAGATCATAATATTTTTGTAAGTGATGTTTTATATGAATAGATAGTACTTCTAATATACAACAAACTTTATTGTATATATGTTTGATATTCATACTAATATAATTAAAAAAATATAAAATATAAAATTTAAATTGTGATAATTTATTATTTATTAAATAGTGAGTGTATTACATTTTAATTGATTTTGACAGTAACTTGGCATTCCACATCAAATAATTTTAAATTACGAACATTAAGTACAGTGATTTATGATGGATGAAGAATTACAAATTGATTCAAGTTTGTTACATTCCAACTAAAATTAGTATCACATCTACTATTTTAAGAACCAACTTTTGATGTGGAGGCAAAGGGCAACATCCTCCATCCTCCATGTAGAAGGTTGTGAGTTTGAAGCCTTGGATGAGAAGTTCTTTATAGACATTAATTGAAATTATAAGATTAGACTTCCATCTTTCTATCTCAAAAAAAAATATGTACTATTTTACTTGGAGTAGAACTAGGATGTTGGTGGGCTTAAATCCAAAACCTATCTGATTGAGTTCAAACGACGAATCCAAAAGGTTAAAACTGATCTACTTCACGATGTGATGTGTTTATAATATTTTATTTAGGGTAAATTTCGCTGGAGGTCACTAAACTTTGTCATTTGTCACGAATTGGTCACTCAACTTTGATTTGTCCCAATCAAGTCACTCTATAACTTTTTCTTCCAAAAGTATTAACGGAATATGGAATATGATCATTACATCCAAAATACTAACCGAATATGCTCATTCCGACATAAATATTAACGAAATATGTTCATTTCGTCTGAAATACTAATGGAAAAGTTATATTTTATTAATTTTTTGGAGGAAAAGTTATAGGACTTGATTGGGACAAATTAAAAGTTCAGTGGCTATAGAGGAGCAAATCAAACTTGAGTGACTAATTCGTGATAGAGGACAAAGTTTAGTGACCTCCGGCGAAATTTACCATTTTATTTATTACAAAAGATTATCTAATGGCTAATTAATTTAAGATAAATTTATGTTTTTCAAGAAAATAATAATTTATATAATTTAGGGCCCTTAGGTGATATTTATAGTAGTAATAGATGACTACAACAAACATGGCGGCCCACTAAAGCCACATATTGTAATTAAGGGACCAAAAGCATTGTTACTAATTTGTTTATTTAATAAATTAGATTAAGTCAACATTTGCTTATTTTGTCTTTATATGAAAGGATGTACTAGTACCATATAAGTACATCCGATTTTATGCCTTCTGGCATGATCTTGGATCTGTTAGTCATTTGGATAGTAAAATAAAGAGTCCGGCTAGTATGAGTAACTTGGCAATGACTAATGAGTAACTCATCACAATTCCCTTTTTTTTTTGCATTAACCAGACTAACATATTACTTGAAAGTAATTAAGGAGTCCGGCTAGTATGATATGAGTGTCATTTCAGTCTATATAATATCAGATTCAAAATCTATCGAATCAACTTGAAACAATACATTTAAACCGTTCAACCCGATCTACTTCATTAGTTGTGCATTTACATGCAAAATTTATAATTTTTCGAATTTATTAAGTATTAAATAAAGCGGTCAAATGTGGGAGTTTTTAAGTTAATTTTAATGCATTCATTTTTCAACATTTTTGACCACTTGACTTGATACTAAAAATAACTCGAAAAAATAATTTTTTTGCATGAAAATGCATCACTCATAAAGTGAATCGATTTGAACGGTTTAGATTAGTCGTTTAAATTCTTTCCAATAAATTTGGAAGTTGGTGTCATATGACACTAATGTCATACTAGCCCAGAGGCGAGACTACATAGGCACAGGTGCCTACCCCTGAATTTTTTTTTTTTTATAGGACCGGGCTTATTTGACTAGTTGCCTACCCCTATGATATTGGCTTGCCTACCCCAGCCAGAGCCCAAATTGTACTGGACTTATATTATGAACTAAAAATAATCACGCCGCTAGCCCAAATTGGAAGTGGTTACCGAAGCCCAAAACCCAAAGCCGAAGCCCCAGTCGCTACCCCCTTTCTTCTCTACGCGACGCGCATCGCATTGAATAAAAAAAAAGTTACGCCAGAGCCTGCCGCCAGCCAGAGGATTATACGCGAGTCGCGAGAAGAAGAAAGGGGTTTGAACTGTGTGTCTGTGCACGCCACTGTGCCCGCCTCGGCTCTGCCAGTCGCGAGAAGAAGAAAGGGGTTTGAACGGTTCCCGCCACTGTGCCCGCCCAGCCTGTACCAGCTGCCATTGTGCGTTTGTCAGTCTGTGCCCGCCTGTTACTAGCTTACCCTGATTGATTGAAACTTCGGTAAATTGATTGAAACTTGCTCTTTTTCGAAATGTGTCTTGAATCCGAACCCGAACTCGAACCCGTTAATTTATTCAAACCCGAATCCGGTTTTTGCCGACCCCTAGCTCAAATCCTAGCCTCACCACGGTACTAGCCGGAGTCGTAATTAAGTTGTTCAATTAACACATTTATTTGTTCCGAGTTTATGATGTTCAGTAAGAATATTTGGTAGTTTTTTTTTTATAATTAATAAGTTTATCTCAACTCTTAAAGTCCAAACTTTTTGTACCAAAGGACTTGTTTTTTATGGTTACTAACAATTTTGTACCAAAAGGTTTTTGTTGTCGGTTCGTCATTATATTGTTGTTGTTGCAATTAAGGTGCAAAAAAAGGAAACGCCCTGGAATCTTCCTATAATTAATAAACTGATAAGTCAATGTAAAGCCACGCAAGAAACACTTGGATGATTTGGGTGTAATCACATACTCACGTGGCTGAAT